>OY856188.1:256772026-257192572 GCA_963693315.1 Diogma glabrata | reverse complement strand
TCTCTCTCTCTCTCTCTCTCTCTCTCTCTCTCGCTCTCTCTATCTCTCTCTCTCTCTCTCTCTGGTTCACCCCAAAACAACTTTTAAAGCTTATTTAAAATTGTTTTGTTCTTTGTATCTTATTCTTTCATTTCCAACTAACATTTGGACTGCATTAACTAAAAAATATAGGTTTGACCTTATTTGTTTAGTACTTGAGAAAACACACCATGAAACCTTAAATCCAACAAATTAAATTTTCATTTTGCAAATTTTTTCATTAGAATTTTTATTCTACATGAATATATACAAATTACATTAAATTATAATTTTAAATTACTAAAATAAAGCCAACCAAGAAAATCAAAACAGTTTTCAAGTGTTTGTTTTTTTTGCTGTTTATTTTGTTTAATTTAAATAAAACTTTTGAACTTTAAACTTTCATTATGGCATATACATATCTTACAACGGCCTTAAGATTTTCTTTATCGAAACAGCAACAAACCGACAAACGAAAAAATACGCTAAAATGTATTTTTAATGTAAGCCGAAATAAACAAATGCAATTTTTTTAATGCTTAATTATTAAGATAAAATAGTGTTGAGACGATTTTTTTTTAAAGTTATAAGAAAATTGAAGATGAAAATGGTGTTGGATAATTTATCGTTGTTTTTTTTAATGTTTTTTTTGTGATTGGTTTATATTTTATTAAATTTAATGAAGATGAAGTTGTGGAAGCAATATTTTATTTTTTTTTTGTTGCTGAATCAACTTGTTTAGTTCTTGATTAAAAACTTGGCTGAAACTATCTCCCTATCTGGAACCATTACTGTACGCTGGAGTTTAAAACTTCAAGGTTTTGATTTCAAAATTGAGTGTAATTGAGAATGTTGCTCCGAAAACTCTTTGAAGAGCTTTTATAGATTCTATGAAGTTGTCTGATGGCACAGAAGTACTCCCATTGAAAATAGATTTAGATGATGTTGCATTTCACGATAATGGTCATACAGACCTGTAGCAACAACAAAAAGCAAAATAAATGTGATTCATGGAAACGGCAAAGTTTTTATAAACATACCTCCAAATACTTTTAATTCAAAATTTTTCTTCCAATAGTTCCGTTCCACCGTTTCACACTTTTCTTTCATTTCAATATTTCCTGTTGTTTCACATTACCTTCCAACTAGCGCATCCACTCCCGTTAGAAAGGAGGTTACACAAATATTTTTATTGTTCGGACCACTTTTCAAGTTATATAGTTGTTAAAACTTTTCGAATTCTACGGGGCAAATTTGGTTAAACGATTCCTCGAAAACTGAATATTTTTATTTTGTTTGAAGAGCCTGAGTTTGTTGTGTCGGATCATTGGTTTGTATTTAAATCATCGAAGTTAAGGGTTGGTGTAACGACTCATTTTTCAAATTTTTATTCTTACTTTTATAAAACAACATAATAAATTGATATCTTGTAACAACGGCTTTCAAATTATAAACATCAGATTTGGTAAAACAACATTTAAAAGGAAGAGGGAGAGAGAAAACGATATGTCTAGTTGATAACATCCATCATGTAAAAATATATATCAGATTCAATTGAACGATACAAGATCGATGTGTTATTCAACAAGTAGTAAGTAATATACACCAACAATTGAGTAATATACAATTTTATTTACAATTCCACATAAAAAATAGCTTATAAATTTTTTAGTTTTATTATTTTTTAATTTAACCTTTTTAATTATTAATTTCCGATTTTTTTTATTCTTTTAGTGTACTTAAAAAGAAAACAGAATACCAATCGATTGCATTTTGGTAATCACAATCTTTAATTTTTGATTTGAAAAAGAATTGATTCACGACACTGTTAGTAACTTCAATTCAACAAGGTAATAAATTTTTTTCTTCTTTTAGAAATAAAGAACCAGAAATTTTGTTTACTTTCAATTAAAAAACGTGTAAAGTTTTTTTTGTTTTCTTTTATATTAATATAAACCAGCACAACAATGTATAACGAAATAATGTTTTCAATGCGACACCACAAAATTTCTTTCTTTCTTGCATATAACTGATTTAAGTAAACTTTTGCACTTAAAGAAAAAGAATGATTTATCCCGAAATCCGAAAAAAAAAATCAAAATATTTTCACTTTATAAATCACCACTCAAAAGACTCGCAAAGAAATTTTAATTTAATAAATTTGATTTCAATTTTAAAATTGTAAATCACCAACTGCCCAATATTTTTAAAAATTGCAACTATAAATAGCATTTTACTTATGCTAAACGAGGGAGAAAAATGTTGATTGCATAGCATCCTCTGGTTTTGTAGCTATCGAAATTATTAATACAATTACATCAAAACCGGTTGATAGATTGGTTCTATAAAATACCTATTGTTTCCAGCTAATTGAAAGATATAAACAAAAATAAGAGTAATCCTCTGTCATATACTATTGCTTAATTTGTTGTTAATATAATTTGTTCACATACCACTAAATATCTTGATAATAAAAAAAAGAAGAACTGGAAAGGATCATACACATCTAAAGCTTTTCCCCTCCGCTTCAATACAATAAAATGAAAAAGAGTTCATACACTTTTAACTCTTTTGTTTCGTTTTTGGTAATTTGTTTCACAAATTATTTATGTACAAATTATGTATAAATTATTTATGTACAAAAAAATGAAAATGTATATAAAATATGAAGACATAACCGAGAGTGAGGCAAAAAGTTATTTGTACTGCATGAACATGTTAATAAAAATGTTATTGAGTACTAAATATTATGTTAATGCAAAACATGCAACGTTGTTGAATCAAGGATAGAAAATGGAAAGGTGTTTTGCGTCGAGGTTAGTTTTTACTGTTAGACGTAACTACAAAAATCTAATTCCTTTGCCAACACCTTTACTCAGAACTCAAATTGTGCCGTATTAGATTGTAAAACTTTCCAAACGCTACATGTTGGTCCTCACACAATTGGTAGGCATAACAAAATCATGTATTCGGTTAAACGAAGGTTGGTAACCACATAGGTGGGATGGAACCATAGGTGGAGCTATAATGCCCAGTAGCTGACGGTTTTGCTGACATGCTGGTCGTTGCGGGCCAGAAAGTGGAACAACCAGTTGTAAGAATGTCAGAAAGCTAAGCTAAGCTTTCGTCCAGACGAAACTGGGTTAAAATAAATGCACTCGATAGGGCACGCTGACATGCGGAGGCTGAAACAACACTTTCTCATCTCAATGAGAAAGTATCTACTGAAGCGTCTATCAGTCGGGGCATGGCTCAACCCTAACCATCAGAGGGTGTTTAATCATAAAAGTTTTTGTGTAAAAAGTGATTTGTATTTGAATTAATAAATAAAATTTTTCTAAATGATAAGTCTAAAGAGCCATCCACAGGGCTATCATCCACAGGACTCACTTTAAATCAGAGAATTTTTTAATGGGGAGTAGATGTCACTACTGAGTTAGCACCAAGGTGCTCGCCAGTAGTACCATTCTGAAGTTGTTAGGTCTTAAAAGTTTTATAAATTGTAGGTCTAGAAATCCATCCATGGGGCTTCACCTATTAACAAGTTCAGATCGTCATTAGTTAGCCTATCTTATATAGCCTATCACAAACTTCTCCAATGCAGTGAAATGGGAGCCCAATTTTATTTTTCTGGTTATCCTTTTCAATATCAAATGAATTTTTTTTAGATTTTTTTAAATTGGAATAGTAACTATGACCATGGAAGCTTATAAACTTAGAGTCTGGTGCTTGGATCTTCAGGAATGACATTAGTTTTAGTTGAGAATAATTTAATTTCAGTTAGAGAAACCAAATCTGAGTCGGTAGAATTCGGTCGGCTGATGTTAGTTGTCTTTTGGTGTGGAAGAATGTGCCCTGTCGTTTGCGGTTTTGTTAAGGAAAATGAACCCACATAGGTAAAATTTGGCGGCAGAGTGGAGGATGTTGGATTTTCTGCTGCAACAACAACAAGACGTTCAGGAGAGCCGAGTATTCCGTCGCCATTACAGTCACCTTAATTTCAACCAAATGATAGCTCAACACCAATAGCCATGCAGACCTTGATGGAAGTTTTATGGGATTAAGGACATTTTGGACAATAACAGCTAAGAGATGAGCCATTAAAAATGCAATAATATTAACATCGTTGAATCGTCGGTTGATTCGTCCTTTTTTGAAATTGAAATAACCGAAATTGCCAGGTAAAGTCTGAGTGTCGATCTCAAAAATGCTACCCTTGTGGTCAAGATGAAATAAATAGAAGATTTTCGAACATTATGTCAAACTTCGAAAGATTGTGGTTTGCACCAGCTCCAACTAGGACAAAAGTTCTACGAATCAACAAACCCTATCAAGAGAAGGACTTTGCTGGTGAGCCAGAACTCTTTACATATATGGAAGCTTACGATTCTAGACTGATTCGTGTGCTGTAAATACACATTATGCCACATAAATCTACTCAACCAGGGCCATCAACATCTACTGATAATGTCGTCTGTTTTAAATGTCAAACTTTTGTTCATCGAGCAAATCAAATTGTATTAATGGAAGTGTCACAAATCCAACGTAATATACCAAAATTGTCCTGCCTGTCAGTCCTATTTAGAATTAAACTACAGACTGGGAGTACGGTTGCTGGGAACTGTGCCCGCAGGTCAAAAAACAACAGCCTTGAGGACCATGATGAAAACATGGCTACTCAAGTCGAATCAGACCTTCCACAAATGAAGGAGTTACTGCAGTTTTTAGCAGATTAATTCAATATACATAATAGAATTTATTTTTGGTGCCTTCAACGCTTTCGTCGTTATAGGAGGCTGCGTAAATTAATTTTCAAATCTTGCGTTACATCAATCATTTCATGGTACAGTTAATAAGATTTCGGGGTGTAATATGACTCACAAATCCTTTAACTTTTTGCCCCACTTTGTAATAGTTAAGCACCATTTAATTTCTCATGGTTTTACCTACCAACCTCTTCGGACGGTTCCAGGGTTTCATTTAGAATCAAAGAAATTATTTCAGATGAATCCAAAAAAAGGTCAGACTGAACTTAAAATATGCCCATGAAAAGAGCATTTAAAGATACAATCTACGTACCCCTCGAGATATAATGCAAACGATATAAAAACATAAAAGTTTATTTAATGCTTTCATCACTATTTATTTAAAATCGTAGCCCGGCTTGCGAACGGTTTTTCTTTTGGGTCGTATAAGTTATCCCCATGAGTGTAACAATTGAAAAATATCTCTTTATTGCATTGTAGTTTTCAAATGTTTTTTTTTAGTAAAAAAATTGGCGTATATTATTTTTTATAAAAGTTAATTGTAAATACCGTTCTATGCATATTTTTAAAGATTGTGTATTTTTTAACTAACTCATCCATATAAAAAAGAAAAAAATTGTATGTATTTATTGTTTATTTACCATTATTAGCATTATTTTTTTACATAATATATTTTAAAAATTGTAATTTTGGAAAAAAAAATTAATTTTGTTTTATTGCTTTGTTTTTTGGAGTGAGATGAACCATGGGCGTAACCGAAATAATTACTATAAATGTTTTGTAAGTCTGCTATTATCAAATTGAAATTGTTTTTTTTAACGGTAAATCTAGATCTACTTTCGCTTTTGAAAATTACCCACACCAAACTGAGCTTAGCCGGCTAGTGATAGCCGCATTCAAAGCTTTTAAGTAGATAATCATTTAATAATGTAATAAATGCCAATTAAAAGGGTTATTTATTAGGAGTGTAACATGTCTATGAAGATGTTAATTCGTGCCGTCATTTTAAATACGACTTACTATGCCACCACTACGTTCAAGCTCTCGCCAAATATAAAATATTTCTGAACTGAAATAAATTAATGATCGATATTTATTGAATGAAAGTAAATTAACACTAAAGTTAAAATCAAATTGCAAAGCATACGCAAATGAGTCCAAAACGAGTAAAAGTTTCATTATAAAAAAGAGTGAAGTGAGTATGGAAAATGTTTAAAAATCGAGTTATCTTAGATATATTTACGAAAAACATTTCAGACTGAACGTGAAGATATCAGACATGAAAACATCTTATCTATATATTCACCTACTTTTAAAACAACTTCAAAATACAAAAATCAATTTCTTATCTAAAATTGTACATTCTGCTATAGACAAATAATCTATCATCTCATACATTTTTAACTACTTACCACAACAAACCCTCATTAATAACATCTTTAAAAAAAGTTGAAAAAGCTCAATTTCCACTTGAAAAAAAGTTTAGCATTAGCCATATCCTTTTGTTGCTTTTTTACTCGCCATGCAATGATAGAGATCATCATAAGTTTTTATTTTATTTCAAAAAAACGGAAAGAATAATTCAAAATATAATACCATTATTATTGCAAGAAAGCAATTTGAAGAAAAAAGAATTTACGGCTAGGAAATAGGAAATGTTTTTCTCTTAATAATGAAAATTATTCAATGTCTAACATAGTAATGAGTTTGGGTAACAAAATTAAGAAAATTTTAGGTCAATTTTGTTTAATTAACAAAGAGAAGTTTGACAAAGTTTCTAATCAGTTGTTTTGATTCTATTATTTATTGGAGTGTAACGCGTATCCGTAGGTAGGAAATCCTTTCATAGACTGTAATGCATTTCATTTCCGTATTCTTTTCTGATTTTAATTTTGCCGATTATTTTTTCTCGGCAGAAGGAAACTTGCTTTACTAGAACACAAAACTATATACTGGCTAAGAAAAACGTTATTGATATATCCTGCGAAGCTCTTACTACCAAGACTATCAAGAAATTTAATTCGAACAACAAATGTAAAAAAACCGAATTTAACAATAAATTTAATTTTATTAGTATATCGATTTACAATGAAATATCAAATATCCAAAAGTTCAACCCTGCCACTTTAGCCGTTTGTTTCTTTATTTTTACACAGAATTAGGTATTATATACAACATACGCAAAATTATTTTGAAATTTTAAACAAAGTAAAAAGAAATAATTATTTTAAATTAACCAAACATCGTAATTTAGATATTACTCTCACGTCGAATCAGTGCAAAAGCTACAGGCTGTTTTTATCTCTTTCCTAATAAAATAAATAATTTTATATTTTCTCCAAAACTCAAAATTTTCGCAGACACACGCACACAAATATACATAGAAACGAAGAAAAACATTTTCCATCAACATTTGCCTTGCGTTCATTATTAACAATATTTCCTTATCACAATCCAACAAAACGGAAAATAATTTCATGCTAATAATTATTTTTATTTTTGCAAAAAAAAGGAATTTTTGGTATCAGAAATAAAGTTAGCAAAGCGGAAAAATAAATTATCTAGAAAGAAAATTGTTTTTTACTTCCGTTTAATATTATATCAAATTTGTATGCAGAAGATTGTTGCTCTGCAGTTCCCCTTTGCTTTGATTTTATATTTTTTCTTTTCAATTTTCATAACACAACAAATATCTATGGTAATAAGGTGATGGGTTGGTTGATAAGTTAAAATTTATTTCTACATATAAGGGAATCATCGTTTTTTTTTTAAATTGAAACGATAAGATATTTTTTTATACATGCAATCTCAATTTCTCGAAAGTGTTTTTCGCTTGTAAGTCAACTTTAATTTGAAAAAAAAAAAAACATAACATGCGAAAAGAAAATCGAACAGTGAGTTGTTCAAATAAAAATTTGAGCTTTTTGACTTGAATGAAAACAAAGCTTTATTCTACTTAGTACATAATACACAGATAAAGTTATTTTGTTTTTGATTTTGAAAAAAAAATTTCTGAAAAAGGTATGATGGAGTGAAAAATAAATTCAAATTTATTATGATTAAGTGTTTTTGTCTTTTGATATAAAAAAAACTGGATATCATGTTTTTTAAAGAAATAACAGAGTGAAAGCTTGAATATTAGTTTATAGTCCCTGGGCCGGCGCTGATTCCATATGATGATTACCACATATTTTAAACTTCGTGAGGCGCCTGTTCTTGACAAGCCCGAAAACATTTGTTCTGCGATTTTTCTCAAATCGGCCGCTTTTGCGTTCGGCAAGCTCCGAAAAATGTCGATTGCCCGGGATCTTGTAAATTTTTGTTTTTTTTAAACTATGGGGGTTGAAAATTTGAATTAGAACACGATGATAACCTTGTCCGACAAAAATTTGTCTGCTCTTGTCTAATCTCTCTTTGGTCGGACAAGCTTACCCTCTTGTTCTAAAACAAACTTTCCAACCCCACAATTAAAAAAAAAATGTGGTAGCCCAGGGACTATTAATAACAACAGAAAAAACAATATTTGCTTTTTGTGTTTAGAAATTATTTAGTTAGGTAATTTGTAAACAAAATTTTGGATTTTTTTCTGGTGACTATCAAACCGTTTAGTATCAAATGACTTGGTTAAATCTTAATTTTGAGAATATTTTGTGGAAAATATTGAGAAAATTTTTCTACTGCTTACAAATCTTAATCCCAAAAATTTATGACTCCAACGTAACTACAACTACTAGAAAATGATCAAAAACTCCCTTTTACGAAACGATGATAGCAAATATCATGCAAGAGTAGCACGGTAGAAATTTATAGACAGAAAATCAATCTTAAAATAATTATTGAAATCATGAAAACAGACTAGAAAACTATTGAAAATAAAAAAGGAGATTCGAATTGAAGCACGTACCCAATTAATGCCAACTGGTTTCTCCCCTTTTCTTCCTTTCTAGTAACTAGCTTCTTATTTGTTTAATGATATTATTTTATCTTATTCAGATTTCAACATAACTTCTCAGGGTATGGAGGTCCCCACAATTTGTGACAAAGACAACAATTATATCAAAAGTATTTATTAAAATAAGTTTTCATAAAATTTCAATTTAAGTCGGACATTCAGTTTTCTGAAATCAGAGTTTTTCTTTTCTGAAATATTCTACCAGTAAGTAGTTTTTAATGCCACTTTTAATCAGTAGTCCAAAGTCATGCTATAGAATGACCAAGAGTTCGTTGAAACACGTTATCCAAAGCATTAAAAAACTAGGCCTCTCCGACCTTTCACAAAAAAATTTTTTTTCACGAAATTTGGTGAAAACTTACCTTTTTATGTCCCAAATACGCTGTAATTTATTTGATTTGAAATATTTATTTATTCACCTTATTTTGAATTAATATCGAAAAAGCACCCTAATTTTCAATTGAAAATTCACCCGTCATAATATCAGCTTTTTTCAAAAAGTTGGTTTGCTAAAAAAATATATTACTACAGTTAATCTTCTCAGAAAATGCAAAACATCAAAAAAACTTGCATTCGAAAATTTTTTTTTAATTATTATATACAATTTTGAGCTATTTACAGATACAGATACAGAGCAGTGTACAACATCGTTTATAAAAATATACGTGCAGGCTGAGTTTCTTTAAGAGAATTGTGACAAATTTACTTAAAAAAACCTTTTGGAATCTGCATAGCAAGGTAAATACTATCTTTATTTTAATCTGTATCAATCAACTCAAACATAAAAATAGAAATATTTTCTTTCAAAAATAGTATGCTTAACGTAATATAACCTAAAAAATTAAAATTGAATGATATTTTAGTACAAGATTACAAAATAATAATCTCCCTAATTTTGTACAAACAAATTTAGTTATACTCACCATAAAATTGTAAAGGCATTATTAATTCGATTTTGTCTTTTCAGATTATCAGTATGGATGAATCTGTTTGAATAATCTGCAATAAGGCATCAGATTTTATTCATCGAAGTTGTCAAAGTCAATATAATGATGAGACTGCAATAGCTACATTTTGTAGTTCAAGACAAAAAAAAGCAATGGAAGGAAAAGAAATAAATAAAGATGCTCTTGGATTTAATTATTAATCTCATTGCTTTCTCTGCGGTGGGTTTTTCGGTAATATTTCAAAAGATAAAATTTCATCTGTTCAAAGCAACGATACAAGAGAATATATATTACAGTATATTCAAAAACAAAACACATTAAATGATTTGGATAAAAACATTTCAGCTCGTTTGAGAAATGTGCCTGATTTAGTCGCAGTAAAAGCGCATTATCACACTGTACGGCTAATGTTTATAACAAAAGTACTGAAAGAAATAAGGGTCGCTCAGCATGTGAAAATACTAAGAATTTGATCAAATTCATTGTGCGACAGCCAAAATCCGCTGGGGTTCTGACTACCGGGAAAAGTTATATCGGTAAAAAAAAAGTTATACGTGTCCCGGCGTTTCGCTGGGTCACGTCCAGAAATCGATATATATCGATTTGAAGTTAGTAAGTATCATATAGGAGAAATTGTCACGTTTGGGGTTCTTTTTTGACATAACTCGAGAACGACTAGTCCGATTTTGCTGAAACAAATTTAGAAATTAAGAATTACAATTCCTTTAATCTACTGATATACCATACTGAAAAAGTAAAGAAAAGATAAACAAATGAAAATTAAATAAATAAGATATACAAAAAAAATAAAATAAATAAATAAATGAAATAAAAATAATAAAGTAAAATAAAAAAATAATAAAAATAATAAAAGAAAAATATAATAAAAATATAAAAAAATAAAATAAAAAAATTTAATAAATACATAAAATAAATAATAAATAAATAATGTATAAATAATAAAAAAATAATAAATAAATAATAAATAATAAATAAACAATAAAAAATAATAATAAATAATAAATAATAATAACAAACAATGAATAATAAATAATAATAATAAATAATAATAATAATAGTAATAAATAATAATTAATAATAATAATAAATAATAATGATAATAAATAATAATAATAATAAACAATAATAATAATAATAATAATAATAATAAATAATAATAATAATATAATAAAATATGATAAAATATAATAAAAATATAAAAATATAAAATAAAACTATACTAAAAATAATAAAACAAAATAATAAAATAAAATAAATAAATAAAAATAAAAAAATAAAAAATAGAAAATAATAAATAAAAAAGTACAAAAAGAAATAAAATTAATACACCAAGACACATGTCCAAATACATTTAAAACAGTAAATTTTGGAGTTTATTCCAGTAAAAATATTAAAAAAAAATTTCTATGAAAAATCAATATTCTTGTCAAAATGAGATACCTTTAGTTAAGTGTGAATAAAAGCTAAATGCGTTCATCGATTTTCATGATCTATGTCTCGTTTTGTGCACAGATTATGTGACTTTACGTCAAAGTAATAAGACTTGAAACTTTTTTCCGTTTAGAATTTTTCATTATTTTTTAAAATACAGTTTGTTTATTTTTTAGGCAAAAAATTATTTTTTTTCTTCATAAATTAATTTATAACTGCGAAACTGTTGATTGTGTAAGGAAATAGTGTGCTAGTAGATTAAAAGAATTGTAATTTTTAATTTTTCTAAATTTGTTTTAGTAAAATAGGACTAGTCGTTCTCGAGTTATGTCCCCAAAACGTGACTATTTCCCCTATATGATACATGCTAACTTCAAATCGATATATCTCGATTCCTAGACGTGACCTAGCGAAACGCATGGACAACGCAAGGACATGTATAACTTTTTTTTTACTGATATAACTTTTTCCGGTAGTCAGAACCTCAGCGGATCACAGACCTCTACCATTTGTCGCACAGTGTTATCTAATTAATTATATCGTTGACAACGAAACAGAATGTCAATTTTCTGTTAATGAAATAAAAGAGAGATTTTCAGGAGATCTCCCAGACTACACAACTATTAAAAATAAATTGAAAGAGCGTCATTTAATTAAAAGAGATATGGTGGTGCATAATTACGCTACTATGGTATATTAAGGATAATCCATTCACTAGATCTATACCACTTCAATATGTATATATGATTATTGACATACGTAATCCAACTCCAATATGATTACTGATGCACACAAAAGTTGATTACAAATTAGCCTTAGCATCCACTAACACTTTCGATTGTATACAATATGAACATTAATTTATTTATGTTTTTCTATTTTCAGGTATGTCTGACTATGAAGATTGACCGAGACGTGTTTGAACAAGTCTCGTCGAAATAACACACACTTTTTAGGTTTAGGTTAAGTTTCCGGTAAGTTCTTTATTCTACGTACGTTACTTCTTTATCCATATATATTAATAATAAAATTCACATTTATTCAATAAACTGGGTTTATTATATTCAAACAATTCAGTATTACATTTATATTTTTTAAACAAATATATAAACTTGAAATAAAACATGTGATTTTACGTTTAATTTTAACAAAATAACTTGCGACTGCTTGTCGCAAGGAAGAATATACTTCTTGTTATTTTTAAGAGAAAAACTTCTCTTCTTTAATATTTACACTGTTAGTTTTTTACTTAATAAGTTTCGCACACTGAACTTATTTTTTCTGTTTCGCTTATTTTCCCTATGGGCAATTCACCACAGAGACATGATTATTTTATACAAAAATGGTACTGCAAGTAAGAAACTCTGCAACGACTGGTACGAAAAAAGATTAAAAAGTAAAGAAGACGAACGAGCTAGAATTGTTCAAATAGCTGCTGAAATTGTTTTAGAAGATATACGTTCTAAAGTATATTATATGAATTACTACGAAACTCCAGATATAAACGAAGGCAATCTTTTTAAGGATGTTCCTGAAACTTTGCAAGTTTTTTTGAATATTTTGTCTAATAAAGAATAATAAAGAAAAAAGTAAAAATAACGTTCTTAGGATGGATAAAAAAGTGGCCACAATGTCTAATTGCATCATCACATCTGTAAGGCCACGTTCTTTTTTATCTCCAATTTTACTTGGTTTGTCGTCGATGATTCACAAAAAATATTGATCGACTCATTATCCAATTTAGGTTTGTGTTCCTCATATAAAGAAACCTTGCGCTTTAAAGCGTCAATTATCAAGGACCCTGCCAATCATACTGTTTCTCCAGATTAATACGTTCAATTCATTTATGACAATGCCGATCATAATACATGCACGATTGATGGCAAGAATATTTTCCATGCCATCGGTGTAATAATGGTTGTTACTCCGGCGTCTAATGTTACTTCAAAGAAAAGCATCTCTAGATTAAAAAAGATTCCATCTTCTGAAGAAATAGGTGAAATTGAATTCGTAAAATTGAAACATTTTGAAAATAAAAACTCTGATGGATTAAAAACAGTTCAGATAGAAGATGTTTTAGATGTGTCGGACAACTATGAAATTTCTTCGGCAGATTTTACATGGACTTATTCAAAATTTGCAAACAACAAATCCGATGGTTGGAATGGGTTCATGGAGAAGTTACATACTAATTTGACTTATCATGTTTCAAAAATTATTCCTAAAAAATTCACCGAGTGATTACGATACCATTTTTACATCGTTGGTAGAAGTGGCTAAACAATGCCAAAAATAAGAGCAAAAAATTGCGTTCGTAACGTTTGACCAACCGCTATACCATAAAGCTCGTGAAATCTTGGCCAGTATTGATTTAAATAATGATCCTTACAATTTGTCCTCAATCCAAGTAAGACTTGGGGGATTTCATTTATTGATGTCGTTCCTCGGAGCGATTGGATTCATCATGGATGGTAGTGGACTAAAGGAGGCTTTTTGTGAAATATATGCAGAAAATTTATCTTATAAAGCTCTTTCCGGACAAGCATATGCGAGCTATCAGAGGACATTTTCTAGTAAAGCTCGCCTTGTCTGAATTAATTTTTTCATCGATGGAGTTGTCGGACACAGAAAAGGTGCTAATGGATACATTTTCGCTGGATTTAGGAACTGAAAATTTTGAAGACAATTTGCATCACGAAGATTTTAAGATCATAAAAGAAACATTTACCGAGCATCTAAAATTAGTACAAAAAAGAGGTCCTACCGCAAAACTTTGGATGCAGTACTGGCAAATGATCTCACTGGTTAAAGATTTCATACGGGCTGAACGTGCAGGTAATTGAGAATTACAATTAAAATGCGTGGAAAGAATGCTTCCCTATTTTCATGCAAGTGGACACTTTTTATACCCAAAATCTGCTCATCTTTATCTCCAAGATATGCGTAAGATATGATATCTCCAAGATATGCGTAATAATCATGACATTTATTTTCTCAAACCAGGTTCTGGAAATGTAAAAGACCTATTTTTCACGTCTAATAATTTCAAACATGAATTCTTAAAAAACATTGTTGCATTTCTGCATTGTTTTTCTGGTTGCGATACAACATCTGAATATGCCGGAAAAGGAAAGAAAAGTGTCGTAAATTCATTATTAGACGTTAAAACTTTGTCAAATTTGGCCAATGTTTTTATAAGAAAGATGCAAGTGGGTTACAATTAATTTAAAAAAATGGGTTACAATTAATCAAATCTATTTAAAAATGTAAAAATGAAAAAATAACACTTAATCAATTAAGATTTCAAAAATATCAATTGGAAAAAATTAAATCATCTTTCGTTTTGGCAAACCTCCCACCCACAGAAGGAGCAGCAGAACAACAATGTTACAGGGCATATTGTCAGCTTCAAACTTGGTTGGGTAACGAACTAACAGCAACAGATTGGGGCTGGAAGTAAGATCAACGTGGCATTCTGCCCAAATTTACACAAAAGGAATTAATTCCGGAAATATTGCTCAAAACTATTTGCTGCAGCTGTGAAACTGGATGCAACAGTTTAAAATGTGGCTGCCGAAAACATGGTTTAAAATGCACAAATTTATGTTCAAATTGTCATGGTTTTGAAAATTGCTCAAATATTGAAGAAAAAACCTACGAGGAAGTTAATGATTCAAAAGAAATTGTGGATGAAGAACCAACGCAGTCTGGAAATAATATTGGAGACGAAGAAGGTGATAGTCATGAAGATTTCGAAGATCTACTAGAATTGGAGAGGTTTGTCGAATTTAACGATGAAGAAATGCCATCAAAAAGATAAAAACTAATGGATAAGTGATTAGAATTGAAGATAAGGTATTTATGAATTAAAAGATTAATGTGTTTAAAAATATTGTAATGAATAACGTAATCAGAATAAAGTATCTAAATTCAATAGTACGATTTACATTTATATTTATACATTATGAAATTTTCAATGACATAAATGTAATTAGAATTAAATAAATCAACTTTTTAACTGAAACACAATTTTTAGATGAAATTATTTATAATAATTAAAAAAAAATTTTCGAATTCAAGTTTTATTTTGGTTTTTTGCATTTTCTGAGAAGATTTACATTAGAAATATATTTTTTTTCACCATCGGAAAGTAGAGATTTCAACAAACAGAAAGCATACCAACTTTTTGAAAAAAGCTGATATTTTGACGGGTGAATTTTCGATTGAAAATTAGGGTGTTCTTTCGATATTAATTCAAAATAAGGTGAAAAAATAAATATTTCAAATCAAATAAATTACAGTGTATTTGGGACACAAAACAATAAGTTTTCACCAAATTTCGTGGAAAAATAAAATTTTTTGTAAAAGATAAAAGTAAAAAAATAAAAACTTGGTTTTTTGAATTTTTCACATAAATTTTGAGGTTATGTGAAAAAGTGTTGGTACAAAAGTTTTAGATCTTTTTATTACCTACAACTTTGCCTTATAATTTTTTTCCATAGGATTTTTAGTTTTGCCGGAAATCGAGATAAACCGTTTTTTACCCTTAAAACTCACCTCCTTCTCCTTCCCGACCTAAGATCGCCAGTAAATTATTTTTCCTTTCGTTTTTATAATATTCTCCTCCTTTTCCAGTGGGTTGCATCTTACTATGATTTTTTTTGGTTCCAAAAATTATCGACCCTGGTCTATAAGTATCAGCCTAAATGTCGTTTACGTAAATCGAATTGTCTGACCTGTTGGAAGAGTTTACTTTGAAACAAAAAAAAATTACTATGAATAAACACTTACAAATCAGGGTGGAATCTAGCATTGAACTGCTAATGATTGTTGTTATTGTTGGTTTCTGCTCTGATTTGCTTACGATGTTAACCAAAAAGAGAGATTTTTCTTGAAAAATCGGTACTTTTTTAAATAAAATCTGTCAAAAATGTTATGATTGCTCGAGATCTGGCACCAACTATTGTTGATCATGTTGCGCCTGCCTCCATCTATTGTCGAACTCATTGAAACGTCCAACTCCACCTAGTTTTGAACTCGTGAACGTCTGACTACATCTATCGGATAACAGCGGGTGGGTTGTTCGTTGGATTTTTTTTTATATGCCGGATGTTGAGACGGCAAGATGGAGGGAAGAGCAGCGACTGACGATGGGTGGTATAAATAAGACTCCAGCAGTCATAACAATCTCTCTCTTCTGTCGTAGTGTCTCATAGACAAGTAGCATACATAATTTTTAGTGTAGAAGAATTAATTATGTTACCAAAAATAATTAATTATTTAATTATAAAAACAAATTTATTATAAAATATGATATTGATACAAAAAAATGAAATAAAGAAATTAAAAAAAAAATAATTTTAAAAGAAAAAATTTTAGTTGTTTGTTTTAGTTGTCATTGTGATTGTCATAAAAACAAAAATTATTTATAAGGTGAGCAGCGCTGATCGGTGATTGGAATAATATCACTAACGCCGTAGGCAGAAAGTAAAGTTGAGAGCCAGAAGTGTGCTTATTGAACTTTAAATGATAATTATAGCTGCTGGAGTATTATTGTAATTGAGTGATCATCCTCCTCCTTGTTTATCGAATTTTTTTTTGGATTAGCTGCTGACGATTGTTATGGCTCACTCTCACTATTAATGTAGTGTTCTGAAAAGAAATCTAATCAACTCAACGTAAACAGACTAATGGTTGTTGTGAAATCAATGTTCAACAACATTCGTCAAATTCATAATTAACGATATTTACGAGAGTCCTTAGTTAAAAGGAACATTCAACACCATCTCATTTATGCTACTGGTGAAGTAGTAAAATCTATGGCTGCAGTATTAAGTACAACACTGATGTTATTATATGAGCTGTCGTAACAAAGTTAGCTATCAAAAGTGAATAAGTTAATTGCCAATAGTTAAGTCAGAGGCCGTGGAAGACACATTCAAATCAACCAGGGGTTACGAGCTGATGACATATTAAGAATACATAAACCGGATATGCTGTGAGTTTTTTTATGTTTAATTACATTTATATTAAGATTAAAATTGAAAAGATGAATTATAGATTTAAATTGTTAAAAATGACTTCCATGTCTGACTGATTTAATCAGTAGAGATCTTGGCGTGAAAGCGATCTCTCTTTTTTCTCCGATAGAGGCTCCCAAATTTTTTTATCATGTTTTTTTTGGCATGTAAACTCACACACATTTTTTTTTGTTGCGACCGAGCTAAATTATGTCTTACGAACCTGGAACACTGAAGCTATCCCGCGACAGCAAGGTGTGAGAAGCCTGAAGCGCGTAACAAGCTCTGTCATGAAAAACTAACGCTTCCTTTACATTAAATCATTAGTTCAATCGACTTGATTTTCTATTTTAGTGTGCTCGGCTTCGATTACATTGCACATCTTACAATGATATCGACGTCATCTGTCATATAATAACATCAGAGTTAAGCACAATAGCTCTTTAGGCCGAAATGCTAGTTAAACTACATAACAAAATAACTTTGCTTCGAGACCCCCCAAAAAAAATCTAAAATTAAGAAGAATATGAAAATGGCCACTTGCAAAATAAAAATTCAAAAAAATTTAACTTGGTTTCCACAATTATTTTCAAACTTCGAAAATTTAAATTTTTCGAATAGGTTTTGAATTGTTAGGGATTTTTTGTGGGGACTTAAACTCAAATAACTAAGAAAATCATATAAATTTTTCTAAGAGAAAAACTCAATTTCTCTTATATGTATTTCGTATTGGGATTAATGATTTTTATCAGTTTTGGCAGACACGCTACATAATTACGCCACCGAGGTGATTGTATTACGAAGTTAAAATTTCTTCATTATTAAACTACTTAAGTAAAATTTTTCAACCATCGTTAACCGTAAAACAACGTTACAATAGTGTTTCCCTAGCTGTCCAAAAAGAAAAGTATAAATAATTGAATCGCGTGATTGAACCTGGAGTAGTTGAGAAAAGTAAAAGCTCTTGGAGTTCTTCCATAGCTGTCGTCCGAGGGGCTAATGGTTTTCTCATAGAGAAAAATGGCTTCAAAGTACTAGAACGAGCATTATACCAGTTTTTGTAATGCCATTCAGCTTGTGTGTGTCCCTCAAACCTTATGCCGGTTAATGCACAAGGCAATTCCCCATCAACTCCACGATCGGGTATTTGTATACTTAGATGAACTTCTGGTAACCTCCTCTACTTTTGAGGAGCACCTTCTCCTTCTCTCCGACGTGGCAGTGTGACTTTGCAACTTAAGGGTGCAGGTATTACGATTAATTTGGATTTATTGCTAATTATTCCACCATATCTGCAAGCCTAACCGAGTTACTGAAGAAATATCACAAATTCCTTTGGACTACATAAACTCAAAAAAAGTTTCCATTTTCTAAACCAGTAACTGGTTACAGCCCCAATTCTCGTCAACCCTGATTTCTCCCGTCGTTTTTGTATCAATTGTGATGCTAACACTACAGGGATAGGGAAGTTTGCTATTTTAAAAATCTGACTACGGAACGGAACATCATTTGGCATTTATTTCACACAACCTCAATTCGGCTCAACGGAATTATAGTGTCACTGAACTGTAATGCCTGCGGCGGTTCTAGTCGTTAAGAAATTAAGAAACTACGTATAAGGACATACGTTTATAATCATCACGGATCACTCTAGTCTTAAGTGGCTAATATCTTTGAAAGACTTATCAGGTATACGGGCGAGATGGAGTCTTAAGATACAGGCGTACTATTTTGATATCGAATAATGCAAGGGAGCCCAGAAAATCGTTGTTGATTCTCTCTCCCGGCTTAATGCCGACAAGATTTATAGTTCAGATAAAGATGACCAGGATGTTGTGATGCATCTGGAGTCTGGACCTTTCTTTCGAACATTTTAGGGACCCAGAGTACCTAGTAATACGGCTCCATGGAGATTCTAATGTTCGAGAGGGTTGAAACACTTATTCAAAAATTAACACTGGTGACTCTTGGTTCCCAACCCAATGCGAAATTATCACATTTGTCTAACCCATAATCCCTCTCTTTCGGTTCACTTAGGTGCCACCAAAATCGCAGATAAACTGCGGCGTATGTTCTTTTGGCCATCTTTAGCTTGAGACGTTAAAGAATATGTACGGAATCGTCAGTCATGTCGGAAGAATAAGTGCGCTAATGACATACTGCTGCTACCCATGTATCAGGAAACCAAAGTATTTCGTCTATTCCAGAGAATATATGTTGATTTTCTGGGACCGTACTTGGGGTCAAAGTGGGACAATATGCATCTTGTTATCGCGTTGGATCACTTCAGTTGATTTGTACTGATAAAGCCTCTTCGACAAGCAACATTCTTCACCTTCAACAAAGCATTTGTGTTCGAAACTTTGTCCAGAGTGACGTGACCCGTAACTTCAACACCAAGCTCGCTTAATAATTTATTCCCGCAAAACTTACTCGAACTGGGGAGACCGTGGCATTTGAGGTGAAAAACATTTACAACGTAAAATCCGACTTCTGGAGGTTTTGGCAGTTAAATCGGCTGGCCCGGCTAAATGCCATAGTGTACTAGACCTATTTTGAGTCGTGGAGTATAACTATGAATACAGTTTTATTGGATCCTTCTGGCATCACTCTAAATCACCACTCTCAAGCACAATAGAGTGCATCTAATTAATGCAAAACTTAAGGAATGGGAGATGCCTTTATCCTTTGGAGTTCTCACCACGATCGAATCAATATCCCCAACATTTTACTTCGGAATGGCAGTGAAATTACATACTTGCTGACACCACTACTAGATTTTCCTGATAGATGGGCTGGAGAATACCAAAGAAGCTAAGTTGAAAAAAAGAGATTTACCAACCGTTGCATGTCTGTCGGATGCCAGACCCGAAATATTTCCCCTGAGCAAAGCTTTACTTCGATTTCAAGACATGATCTGGCCCATAGTGTCAACAATATCTTAACAAATATGTTGCAAAATGATGGAAAAATCTTAACGAGTACCAAAACAACAGGCAGTAGTCGGACATCCATAAGCTTTATATGGTCAAACCCTCCTGTAAAATTAATGGCGGATCTGAAGGAATATTGCAGCGTTGATATCCGTTTTTAAATTCAAGTTTTATGTTTCAGAGCACCTATGCGTTCACCGGCAACCTGGTAAGTGGGGGGGGGGGAGGGTTGATTTCTACAGATCCAAAGATAACTTGGCCAAAACCATCAAGGTTTTTGGATTTATTTCTTCCACCCAGAATACCACCGGTATAGCGGCATTGGTGAAAATAGTGACGTACGTTCTCGTAGACTGTAAGGCGAATGAGGCTGCAAACAAGGCATCATAAGATTTTCCATCATTCGTATAATTGCCCTTTTCCGAACCACCCGTTGCCAACTGACCCAATGTCGGTGCAACATAGTGAAATACTACTATAATAATTATAGTCCTCAGCCCGGCTGGAGACTTTCTCAGGGTGTGAGACATCCCCACAATTTGTGATGCAGAATCCTGCGGACACACTATGTTTGAGTCAACGTTTTCCACAATTACTAAGAATACAAATTTTTTTGGTCTTAAGAATTTTTTCTCATGTATTTTTAGTTGTTTTCTAAAGATATAGGATCTATTATTATATTATTTTTTTAAACAGTTTACTGGACTTCCATAATTTTTTTTTTGTTCGGGTTTTTCCATTTTTCTGATGTGATGAAAAAATAAAAAACAGATCAACGTTTTGTTGGGGGACTCGGCTGTGTTTTTATTGCGTATATTGGCATTGAAAACAGCCCTCGACCTTCATACTCAGGTTATTACCAATACACTTGGTTTTGAAAATTTCGCAAACATTTTATTAAAATTATCATTAGTGAAATTACAATACTGATAATCTTTTTAACATCATCAAATCGAAGACAAACTCTTTCAAAATTCAAGTGAGTTCAATTATTTTTGACAATTTTAATGTTGTCCAAAGCCCACAGGTTCGGCATAACAGAGAACTGAAGCTTCGTTTTACAAAAATATGCATAGAAGCAATCACAGTTAAACGAAAACGATCCAGAATTAAATTAAGTACGACAATGTACAACCTTATAAGGAGACTAAATAGGCAAAACAATCTTCGTCTGTAAACAAACCGGTTGGCCTTCATGTGCAACGAATACGTGAGAACTACTAGACCGATTTCAATCATTTTTTTGTTAAATTCTTAGAGTGGTGACGGTGATCTGAAAGGCTTGTAAACAAAATTTGCGAAAGATATGAGAAAGCTCCCAAACATCTTTTTATTTAAAACTTCAATAACTTTAAGTCATGCTAATCGATTTTGATGAAGCTTGTTAAATAAACTCGGCGTCAATTTTTCATAGTTCTTAAAGCTCTTTGAAAATATTGTACAAAGCAGAGGAGAGGGGTTGCTGTAAAAATAATTATCTTAAACTTGAATTATTTTAAGTCATCAGCTTTGAATTATTTTAAGTCATCAGCCCCCCCCCTCCACTTTTATACAAATGTTTATATCAAACTGTAATAATTCAAAGTATTTTAACTCGATTTTGATTAAACTTGGTACCATAGGCTTTTATGTCGGTTTTCCATAGTTCTGAAAAATTCGATAAATCGGGAATGAGAACCTGGAACTCTGTTAATTTTAAACTTCAATTACTTCAAGTTTTGTCATTTGATTTGAATAAAGCTAGGTATGGGGGTTTGGGATAAAATTGTACAAAGTGGGGGTAAGGATAATAATAACAATGAGATGGGAAAATAGCATATACTGTTAGAATAAATATCAGTAGCTGGGATGATTTTCATTTTAAATTTTGCAACTTCTGTTCCCTTGGGTGACAGTTAAAAGGGTTTCACAGTCTGAAGCAAAAATTTAGTTTAAATGAATTTTGTATTGGATTTCTATTATTCAGCTCAATACCATAATTAATGGAACGAAAACCTCATAACATCTGCATTTTGTTTCTATTATTTATCACAATTTACAACTTTAAATTGCCAATAAAGAATGATCAGCACTAAAAAATTGCGTATAAATTTATATAAAGTATTCATATTTCCCATAAAAACAATACACAAATGCTATAATCTTCAACAGTTTCAAGAAATCCTGATTCTCAGTCAATATTATCATTTTAAACTTTGTCATAAAAACTAAAATAGTACATTATGATGCTAGGCCGTAAAGCTAAAGATTTTGGACGTATGTGAAGTTTGTAAATCGAGGCGTTAGCCGAGATTTGCACCAACATTATGTCCAAAATAGCTTACGTCCGCGCATCATATACTATTTTTTATTCGCCGCAAGCAAAATATTTTAAAAAAAATGTTTATTCTAAATTAAAATTATAAATTTGCATAAATTTTGAAATAAAAATATGTGGAACAAGTTACCTTTGACAAAATATTTGTTATCTTTTCCAAATTATTGTATTACTATGACAACAAATGATAACAACTATTTTAATTGGATAATGAAATTTTGAATTCTAGGGTTGCTTTGATAAACATTTCTATTATTTATAGAATTTAAACAGATACAAATGTTTTTTGCTTTTTTGGGCGTAGCTATGACAACAAAATATATGGCTAAAAAGTGACACTTTAAGGCCGCAAATCACAGTAATAAAGTAACGCTTTAATACATAGGCGAATAAAAAATATTTATTTTCTTCTCATAAATTTTTTTTTGCTTACGAATGTTATATTTATATTCATATCTTCCAATTTTTTTTATAAAATCTGGAGCACCGCAATAACACATAGAGGAAAAAAAAATAATATTATACGCCTAGGATTAATAACAACGAGAGCCTCATAAAAATAAAAGAAAAACGGAAATTGAATGAACGAATGACATTTGAAAATTTTTATGAAAAGAAAATATTGCTGCTATAATTTTTCTTTTTCTTATACATAATTATTTTACCCGATGTTGTGACTTTGAGATTATTTTGTTTTTCCTTTAAATTAAACTTGAAATAAACATAATAGAGCTGCACGATTTTGGAGTACAAAAGGACAGATTAAAAGATATTAGATTTAAGGTGAAGTGTTGTGAATTTATGTGATCTCTTAGCAACAACAAAAGGAGTCATATTTCAAGTTATATACAATACGTATATGTGATGCGAATCAAAAGAAAAAGTCAGTGGAATAAAAAAAACACTCAGTTGAATTGTTTTTACTTCGTTCATATGTTATTTTTTACGGTTGTTTTACAATTTTAACGAATTCAACTCAAGATGCACAAACGGAATACCAGAAGTCATGGTTATAGTTTTTGTTAATAAAACTGGAAATATATAAAGAAAACATGCATTCGAGTATATAAATAAACAAACATAACATGATTAAAGTTTTCATTTTGAATATATGTACATTTTCGTTTCATAACGGTACTAGGAAAAAAGATATGGTGACACAATTTCCTTTTTTCCAAATGGATATTTGTACTTCAATTTTTAATGAATTGTTCAAGAAAAAGTAAAAATAGTTTGAATGTATGAAAAATAATACTTTATGGTTTTGTTATGATTTTCAAGTAAGCTTACAAATTTAGTATTGTGAAAAATGAAAAAAGAAAATTTTGAACAAGTGATATTGCTTACACGTATCCGAGCAAAAATCATTGTTCATCACGATTTTATTTGCTATTAGAATTTTCATAAATGTACAATGAAATTGTTGATTTATAAAAATATTTAAGCTTTAAAAAGTTTTAGTATTGTCTGTTATAGTATTGTCTGTGTCAATGCAGAAAGGTTTAGCGAGTGTGTTTTAGGATCAAGCAAGACAAACATTTATTCGAAGATATTGTATATCAACGAAATAAAATTTATAAACTCCAGCTGTACCACAACAGGAAAATGACACCTTGGCTACTAAAACTGGTGACCCCAACATAAGGAATCTCAAAAATAAATTTAGGCAACTTTTTCACTTTTCTCAGCCGGGATTTATTATTTGCGTTTTAGGTACATATTTTTTTGATTTTTTAAACACAAAGCATGTAATGAAAAAGGTTTTTATTGTTGGTATTGCTATTTTGGTTGCAGTTTATAACGCGTTCGTGATCGCTAACCAACACGCTGCTGGAGACTGGAGTGTTATGCGCCGCAACAGCATTTTAATTATTGCCCGTCAAAACGAAACTTCTCCGTCGCGTATGTATGTTCCCTGCGGTTTCCGCTGGTACATCAGATCTCAAGGAAACTACTACTCCTTCTGAACCTACTACCTTAACGGTTAACGAAGAGAAGCTTGAGGCACTTGCTTCCCAACGGATCGAGGACGCTTTGGGTCAAATGAACCTTGGTAGTTCTTCTTCAAATCCTTCTCTACCCTCAACTCATTCACCGTCACCTCCAACATCTCCAGCTACATCGGTAGCTATGCCACAAATTAGTAGCTTCGGAACCTATGAGCAGAAATAGCAGCAAAAATTTCTCCTTTCTGGTTCGAACGGCAGGACTTATGTATCATTACCCTAGAAGGAAAATTTTTGTTGGGAAATATCTAAACCCAACAGACTAATTATGGTCAGCAACTTAGTATGATCACTCCCATACTGATAAAGCTAGTCAGTAATACCTTGGGAAAGCCTGACCAAGATTTTCCCTATAATAGGCTCAAAAAGCTCTTCTCACTTCTACAAGTATTATGCGGTATGGACCTCGGGGATAAAAAGCTTTCACAGCTCTTACGGAATATGACAGCTGAGTCCCAAACTGGCTTTCGAGAGGATACTTTTAATGTCCTTTTGGTGGAAAAAACTTACACCCACTGCTCGCGCTACTATCACAGTACTCAAAACCAATTTGCAAGCAACAGCAAAATAGCAGATAAGATCGCTTCACTAAGGGAATCTCAACAAAACGTTATTGAACTCACTGTAAAAGTTATGATTAAAAACTGAAAGCACAAAACGTGCAGTTGTTGAATGCCATATAGTTGCTGAATGCCGAAACGATAATCGCAATCAATCTAATCACTCTCCCATGCGATCACGGTCCAGGTCGCATTAAATCTTTATTCCCAGCTTCTACTTACTCTGCTTCTACTTCGAAACAACACCTAGACTCATCATATGTGACGGCATATGATCTCCTGGTTCTCGGTACTCCTTCGCGAAAACATTTCCTCGTTGATGCAGCTGCCAAAGTGTCAGTTATTCCCGCAGCTATCGAAGAAAAACTCTTTCGGAAATCAGACTCCTTCCTTTACGTAAATAATGCGACTAAAGTTAGCACTTATTGGCTATCGCCAATGTTACTATCCCTATTCTCGGAACCGATTTCTTAATAAATACGGCCTTTTAATGGGCATTAAAAACCGAGGTCGTGTCGATCTACTAACCTCAATATTCACTTCGACTAAACTCTCAATTTCTCAGCACCTACTCTAACGTTAATCAACGATTCTGTTAATACGAAATTAACGTCCAAAATGATCTCGCTATACCTGTGAAACATAACGTGACTCACTTTATTGAAACACACGGTCCTCCCATTTCATGTAGGTATCTTCGACTTATTACAGACAAATTACTCCAGAATTTGACGTAATGTTACCTCAAGGCATTCGCCGACCTTCTAACAGTTCTTGGGGCCCTCCTCTCTATCTAGTTATAAGATAAACTATGAGTGGAGATCTTTGGGTGACAAGCTTGCTCTGAATAATATCACAATTCCCGATAAATATCCTGTTCCGTATATACAGATTTTTCGGATCAACTTTATGAATGCAAATTTTTCTCCACAATTGATCTTATCCGCAGATATCATAAAATGTTGATTGATGAGCGTAATATTGCCAGAACTGCAATATCTACTCCGTTTGGACTATTTGAATTCGTTCGAATGACCCTCGGATTGTGAATCTACATAGATGACCTCCTTATTGGTTCTGGAACACTTGAAAAGTACTTTACACATCTCACTTCTGTTTTCGAGCGTCTTTTAGACGCTGATCTCATTACGTTGAACGTTGATAAATGCAACTTTTCTAAAACCAATACTTAGCTCTCAGACATTCGATTCATTCGACTGGAATCAAGCCTATTCTGAAACGTATCGATGCCTATTACGCGTTACGAACATCTAAAAATGGTTATGCAAATCCGTCGTTTTCTTGTTTCCTAACGCTGATGGAAATCAAGCCACTCCTTACAATTTCTCAAAGGGTCTAAAAAGAATAACAAACTTGCCTTTCAACGGTCTGTCGACGCCATTCAAGCCTTCCACTTATACAAGTGGCAACGTATTGAGGCAACAGCTCTTTATCCCCCCATACACTCTGCCTAACTTGTCGTAATGCTCGACGCTTCCGACAAGGCACTCGGCGGGGTGGTGCAATAAAAAATAACGATTGTTAACCACCTCGTTGTTTCTTTCCAGTGCGACTTTATAAAACGCAGCAGATGTACAACGTTTATGACGTTTATGACCTTGTAGCTTACTCTACTATTAAACATTTTCGGTAATTCCTTGAAGGGAAAATGTTCACTCTCATCTATGCTTTGTCGTCGAATCCTGCCAAAGCAAGTCCTCGGCAATTCCGTCATTTTGATTATATCAGTCAATTCACAACTGATATTCACCACATTTCTGGGAATGGTAATGTAGTTGCCGACACACTTATTCGCGTTGGTCCACTGTTTTTAAATTGGATTGCTTTTACTCAAGTTGGATTGCTCGCCTCAGAAAACCTTCAGTAATCGTCACTGATCAGGGCCCCAATTCGAATCTGAATACGAGTTGCCAACATTTATCAGTTTCGAACTGATTTACAATCTTAAATGTAACGGTCTCATCGTACGTTGGCACCACCCCTTTAATTCTGAGTCTTGTTCACATGCCTTTTTACAGACGGATTTAGAACGTTAAACACTACAACCTCCATACGAAGGTCTCTTTCGAGTCATGAGCCACGATGGTAAAATTTCGTCATTGATCGTAAAGGTCAACACATTCGAGTCTCTATCGAAAAATTAAAACCTTGCTTCAGGGAGCAACCTGAGACAACACAACGCAAAGGCAACTATACCAATTAAAAGGGTGGGATTTGATTCCATTCCACAACAACAAATATGCCATCCTGTATCCACAATTACCCAAGCAAGCACAACTCGTAACCCTACTCGCTTTCTTCGTGCTGCAGCACAATAATTTCTACATCGTCTCATCCTGTATGAAACTAGAGGAGGAGTGTTGTGGTGAACATAACAATAAAAAAGTTCCTTAAATGCATTTCATTTTTTTTTGTATACATTAAAAAAATTATTTTTTTAAAACTCAAATAATTGTTATAAAATAAACTCGAAATAATACTTTTATTATTAAAAAAAATATAAAAATAGTGTATGGATTAAATAAATTTGGTGGCTTAAATCGTACGATCTGACTGAACATGACATTTTGAGTGCACTTTCACAATATGGGGAAGTCGTTAATATAAATTCATTTAAATTTTATTTCATTTGTTACGAAGATTGACGTTGAACTGTTTTAACTGTGGATAATCTAAAGAGCATTAAAGTGAAGGCAAGCGCAGGAACAAATATGTTAATATACTCAAATTCAGAGGCAACATATATTCAAGCATCTAGCTAGTACTCCAAGTTCAAAACAAAGATTTCTCAACACTGCTCTGCTTTAAACTGATTTGCCCAACACTGATCTACACTGCTCTGCACTCCATTATTCTACACTACACTGCGCTACTCTACTATGTTTTGCTCTTCACTATACCACTACTCTGCTTTAAACTAACCTGGTCATTTTAAGTCGCAGTAAGTGCAAAGTTACACGTAAGATTCCTATCAATTTCAATCTAACTTATTATTCGTTTAAATTTTAATTTTACAAAAACGGCTTATGATCTTTAAAAAGAAATTTTTTGTCGAAGTCGAAGTTTTGTTTATTGATTTCCCCTTCAAGACGGCTGTCTGACGTCAAGCACTGACTTGTAGGCCACAAAAAAGTTGTTTTGAGATCGTATGGTCAAATTCGTGTTATTTTTGCGCCATTTGCTTATTGTATTGTTATTTTGGCTTTTGTCAAGAAATTAAAACTGATGAAATTCGTGATCTGGACAGTTGGCACCGACTATTTTTGAATGATTTAATACGTGGGGTAGATTTTTTTTTTAAATATTAAAATTGTTTAGTTTGAGAAAAGGGTCGTCCGAAAGATGTCTGGCAATTCAAATTAATATACAACGGCTCCACAGATATAAACTGTTTGTGGTGGTCTGGTAAAAGATTGGTATATAGAAAAAAATACACAGTCAAATTTTTGCTTGCCCTTTTAAAAATATTTAGAAATTAAATTTTTAACTATGACGCTGATGCCGTAGTTCAGGCATTTTTTGAGTTTTTTTTTCACAATCTTGAAGTTCTAACCTAACCCTGAAACATACCAAAAACTAAAAAACGCTTTTTATTTTATTCCAAAGATATTAAATTTTAAGATTTACATCTCTGGTCAAAAATTTTAGTTTTACAAGAAAAATGTTTATCCTGACGCACAATTCTAAAAATTAATATCTTCAGAACAAAAACAGAATCTTTCTCTCAACTTAATGTTTGTTTTAGGGTAATATTGTAAGTTCCATATTGCAAAATTTAAAAAAATGCTTGACCCACGGTCCAACACAAACTTTAAAAATTTGTTTGATAATATTTTTAACAGTGTAGGTGACACTTTTCCTGTGTGGTTTTTATATTAGTCAATTACCTTTTCTACAGATATGCAAGGTAACGCTTTTGAATTTCCATTAATCTTTCGAACCACCATAGGTTTGTATAATGAATGCAAAACTATAAACTTTTAACCCAAAACTCAAAAGATTTTTCTGAAACTTGTAATTTTTTAAGTCGTGTTTTTGACTTCTGTGTTACTTTGTTGAATATTTCACCCAATTAAAATATTTTGATTTTTTGTTTCCGATGATCCAGAGACGAGACTTAACGTACACTGCAAAACAATTTTCTTTCGATGTGCTTGCGACGGTTTGCGATTAGAAAAAGATGAAGAAAAAATTTCAGAACGAAAAACAGAGATGTTTAACAATAAGACCAGACTAGCACTGACTGATCGAAATGATATGTATGTCTCTGTTGGTGTATTGCCTTTCAGCATACAGTATAGCATAGTATTTGATCGCGAAAATTTCGGCTGAGGTACTTTTGCAGAGGTTTCGAATGCCAACGTCGTTTTAGTCGTCGGTATCCGTGTACAAAACGTTGGCATTAGATGAACGTGCACAATAACCCCCCTGGCTCCTATTTTGACAGTAAATTGTCTGTATTTATCAGCAATTTCGAGAGGATCGCTAGATGGCTGGTCATGTTGTCAGCATTAAGTGTTTTAACGAGCTGCAGCCTGTGAGTGCTTGCTGGTGCTACAAATCAAATGTGTAGCTGCAATGGAGGAAATAAGAGAAAGATCTCCGTTGCAGATGTGTTTTTTTTTCTGGAAGCACCTGTTACACAGAGGCACACAAGTCTCTTTCTTTTTGTATACATTGTCTGAGCAGAGCTTTTTTTGTTTTCAGCCACCAAGCCAGAGCTGCGTATGACAGTAAGGGTTTTATTATACTTTGATGTAACTAAAGAATCATATTGGGGCCTAGTCCAAGGCTAGCTGGTGTGGATCACAGACAGTAGAGCTATGTTTACCTCTCATGCACTGCTACTTTCCTAGTTTCAGGACCCAACGGATCAAAGGTTTGTGTTTTTTACTTTGCCGAGCTCACACATTTGGATCCCGAGAACTGTGTTTGTAATAGTGTCTTAAAAGTTTCACTGCAAATGGTGATGTATGTACTGACCGGTCTATTGATTGATTCCAGAGGATTTGTGTGGTCAGTTGAAAGTTCATTTTTGGAGTCTAGGCGCCGTAAGTAGACTATCCTTCCACAAGGATTTTTGAAACTGTTACTTTTCGATCCCTGAGCTCTTTGTTGTGGTTGGTAAGAGCGGATGGATACTCAGGACAGGTGTTTGTCTTTTTTTCTCAGTTAAAGAGCTTGAAAACTTTATTCCCTATCCTCTCCAGGTTGCCGTTCCAACAAGGCACATCATTGGTTCTTTTAGACTTGCTAATTGGAGAGATTTGATGATATGCTTCAGTGATAACTTCATGCAGCTGGTTTGCCACATTTTCGAGCTCCACTGTGGAGTCCTTCTTGCCATATACTCCTACGTTATTCTGAAAACCTACTTTGAAACACTCGGAATCGGTTTTCCTGGAGTTTTTAAAATTGGTGCACTCTCCGGTTGGTGTTCTATGTTGAAGCATATGTATGCGTGTCTGACATAGAAGCTTCACCCGAGATATTTCAGTCACAATTTTTGGTGTTGTGGTTTTACTTAGAATAGGGCCCAAGACTTCGTTTCTGTTTGCGTTTCTGAAAGTTTTGCTACCTGTTTTAGCTATAAACAATTTGTTAGCATATAGGTATTACAGAAAAGACTAGCCTACCTTATAAGGCTGAAAAGTACCAGAATGCTAGAATGAAATTGTGAACAACGCTATGGAGAAGGGGAATTTGACAGTGGTTATTGACCTTTTATAGACCTTTTGATAGACCTTTTACTTTTATGCTGTATCTCCATGGTTTATGGATGAACACAATATCGTGATCATACTGAAAAGTAAGCGGTTCAAATTATCTGAGGTCTTTGCTGACCTTTGCAGGTTCATTTGAGCATGGTGTTGCTTCAGTTTCCATAGACACAACAGCTCGTAGGCTAGGGGTTGGGTTGGTATTTTTGTTTCACGTAGATATTTTGATTTGACTGGCGAGCATTAGGTCCTAGATATTTGCAGGTTAACAGCCACTGAGCTAGAACCGTTCCTTGGAGAACTAGATGTGGATGATTCGTTGCTTGCCCCGAAGTAGCGGACTCAGTTCCCGACGAATTCTTGGTAGAACTGGGCATTATTTCTTTTGGTTTTGCAGTTGAAGAATGGTTTAGCTTGGTATACTTTACGATTCTTGCGTGTATTCTACCGAAAATCCAGTTTAGCTCATGAATTTGTCACTTTTTAGTTGTTTCTTGGATGTTGGATCATAATTGAACAGCATGCTCCGAAAGATTTCATGATTTCGGCCTGAAGTTCTCAGAATCTTGTAAGTTGATTCCTTGGAGCAGTCGAAAAAGTATGATATGCAGCCTTGGGAGTTGGAGGTAAATCTTTCTCTTTTTGCGTTTGTAACCTTAACTCACCGATGGATATCCTCGGTACTGTATTCGCTGAACATTGTGCCGATGTTTTATCAGCACAATTAAGCAGCAACTAACCGTTTTTTGGTAGCAGCCTTCGAAGTGAGGTTCAAAGTTAGATCTGCTAGCTTGGTGTTTCCATCGTTGAGCACTAGAGTGCACTCAAAACGCAAGAAAAAGGCTAAAGTGCACATAAAATGCAACTGAAATGGTAATAAAGTGCAAATAAAATGCAATTAAAGTTCCATTTTATTTGCACTTTATTTGCATTTGTTTACGTTTTAGTTGCATTTTATTAGAACTCTATTTGAATTTCAGTTTTATTTTCTAATTTATTTGAACTTATTTGCATTTTACTTCTATTTAGCTTGCAATTTATTTGAATTTTAGTTGCATTTTAGTTCATTTTATTTGCACTTTATATGAATTTTAATTGCATTTTAATTGCACTAAAATGCAAAAAAATTGCAATGAACTAAAATGTACATTAAATGCAAATAAAATGCAACTAAAATGCAAAAAATTCCAAATTAAATGCAACTAAAATGCAAATAAAGTGTAAATAAAGTGCAAATAAAATACAATTAAAATGCAAATAATGTGCAACTAAAATACAAATAAAACGCAAATAAAATGCAAATAAAATGCAGATAAAAAGCAAATAAAATTCAAATAAAGTGCAAATAAAATGCAACTAAAATGCAAAAAAAAGTGCAAATCAAATTTGCATATCAAATCATTTTGTTTTTTTATAAAATAATTTTGCAGAGCCCAAAGTTCAACAGAATTTATAGTATATGAAATTATCAATTGTAAGAGACAGATATCCATCCAAACATTCTCTAATTAATAGTATCATATCACATATATTTTTATAAAACGGCACCTTAAAAATCAATTAACTTTTTTAGCAGAAGCTTTTAACTTTTACGCTCCTCCAACAACAATGCAATTAAATTGCAAACCAACTATGGATGATTATAAATGGAATCATAAATAAATAATCTAACCCAAACAATTTCTTCTACTTTTCAAAACATTTATTTAATGTTCATTTATATCAAAAAAATTCTTCAACACCAAGTCACAGCAAATAAAAATGACAAATTCAATTTCCAACATTTCAAGACAATATTAATTTCTTCATCGATGTTCAACAGAACTTTAAAAAAAAAACTTTTTAAAAACACAAAATGCTCGTTTAATTCTTTCATAAAATACCAATAAATTTTCCATTTTTTTATATCACATAAAAAAATAAAATGCCTGTAACTCAACAGTAAAAGCAAAATGCAAAAAAAGGAGAACAGGAAAAGCATGAAAATTAAAAATAAATCACCAACACAAGTGTACATGTACTCTCTGTACAATAAACAATATATATCCAGACCAGACTATACCTTTCCCATTCATTTTTCCTAGTCTCTCTCTTTTTTTTTGATTTTGCTCTACCAGGGTTTTTCTTTATTAATTTTGAGCTTTTTTCTAAAGATATTTTTCCAGCGCTTTTTCTGCAAGAGGTTATCATCATCATAGCGGATAGTAAAAAAAACAACAAAATATAAAAAGAAAATTCTGTGTGTATATTGATATACATTAAAAAGAAAATTTATTTTCTTTATTTTTACCGTTTCTCTTCTCTTTTTAAAAACAAAAGAAAAACATTCAGTTGTAGTTTTCCCGTCGTGACATTAACAACGGATATATGAAAATACTTTTAATTTTAAACAAATATTTTTAGTTTTTTGTTTGTTTGTTGATTTATTTTTATTGTTATTATAATTATCATTAAAATAATTAATTTTAATTATCAACAAAAAAATGATTAATTAATAAATAGATTAATCACATATTTATATTTTATTGTTATTTTTTTTTATTTATTTTGTTTTTATTGTTTGTTTGTTGTTGATTCAAAATTGTGGTCGATTAAAATTTGAAGCATTAATTTTTAATAATTTAATTGATAATTAGTGATTTCCGTTAATGAATTAATATTATTATTAATTAATTTTCTTAATTTTTTTTTATTTTTTTTTTTCGAAAAATAAAAAGTTTAAGTGTTTTGTTATATTTGTGATTAGTGATTTAGTTTTTTATTTGTGACAAAAATAAAAAATAAAAATAAATAAATGAAAAATAAAAAAAAATTATAAGTATATAAAGAAAATGTGAAAAGTTTGAAAAATATAAATTATAACATGAAAAAGAAAAAGAAAATTTATAATTGAAGAAAAAAAAAAGTATGATAAAGAAAATATAGGTATATGTTATAGTTTTGTTTAATTGTTTTTAAAAGTGGGCTATGCGGGTGGAAATTAATGAACAATATAAAAGTGAATTTTTAAGAATTGTATACTCTGTGTATACCGTGTATACCTGTATACTGGAATTCGTCCAACGTTTTCTTTACTAATATTATTTTGTTTTGGTTACAAAAATTGGATTACCGTTAAGGAAAACTAAAATTGGATTATAATATATAACAACAAAATTATGATTAATATTACTAAATTATTGTTGTTGTAGTTGGTGAAAAAAAATTTTTTTTGTATTATTAACTTATAACAAGCGATATTTTTGAGTTATTTGAAATACGGTTTTGTTTTATAAATGTGCTAATGCGAATGCGCGATTTTAAAAATTGTGTATGCTGATTAAACGTTAGCGATGAATTTTCAAAAAAAAAAAAAGATTATGGGTTATCTTTTAATTTATCAAAAGTCTTTTAGTCATCAATTTAAATAAAACGAAATAACACAGATGGTATCATGAAAACAATAATCAATGGTTTGTACGCATAGCGAGAACGTGTCGGCGTATGAGGCAAATTTTTCTGTTATCTCGTACTTGAAAAATTTGCATTGCTCATTTCGTTGAAATGAAATTTTTACAGATTCTTTTTCCCAGTAAGACATTTATTTAACAATGTTTCTGATGGATTACAGTACCAATCATTTTTCATTTGTGATTAAGTATTAAGGATTCATCCCTCAAAAAAATAACATAAAATATTAAATCATTGTGCTTTGATCTTTTTTTATCTAAAGTATTATTATTATGACAGACCCATTTAAATAATAAAACAAATAGAAAAGGATAGTTTTGGGATCGTTTTTATAATGTGTGGTAGATTTTATGGAATAATATCTTTTGAAATAATAGAGAAAGTTTTTGAGAAAAACACATATGACAAAAACTTGAAATAAAAGTAGAAGAAAATTGTTTAAAACAAACAAAAAACTTTGATCGGCATATGTTTTTCTTATATTGTCCACGAAGCTTGAAGCTTGTCACATATTGTAATTCCTACTGTAATTCCCACAATAATTTTTATTAAAAAAATTAAATAAACAAGAAAAGTTTTTTTAACTTTTGTTCGAGATGGTCTTTAGAATTTCATAGTAAAAGGTAACGTTTTACTTTAGGAGTAATATTAGTCAGACGTTGGTGTTCATCTGGTTTTCTCAAAAATCAATCCTATGTACCATTAGTAGTGGAAAGTGTTAAAAAAAGTTTTTTCGACCTAATCGAGTGTAATTTGTACAAAAGGCTAAATTCTAAAATGTTTGTGTCTATAGTTTTCGAAAAATTACAGAAAACTTGTTTTGTTTATCCATTTTATGCCAACCCCAGTAAAAGGAAAACTTAGTTTCTATAGGATACATAATTAAGAAAAAAACATTTGAAATTCTGTATTTTGAAAAGTTACGTGTGGAAAAATTCTAATAATTTCTGTTCACTTTGTTTAATGTGGACTGTATGTAGGGTTGCCAATGACGTATTTTCATGAAAAAAATAATTGCTTTTCCATTTATGTTTTTATTGTCTTAAATTAAGTTGACCAGTCGTACTCACTTCGAGAGTATAGTACTCCTTTCAGGATTTTTGTACTCCTTGTACTTCTCAAAACTTATGATTGTGATTATCTATTTCAAGCAAAAAACAATTTAAATTGTGGCCACAGTTCCTAAATTTCGGATTGCCTTTATCCTAGTTTTTCGTGTAAGCTAAAAAAATATATAGAACATGGCATTGATGGGGAAGGGTTCAAATTCATCCAAAATACTTTAGTGAGAAATGGAGTTTTTATCTGAAAAATGCCCAACCCAACCACCCCTGCGAATTGGAAACAATATTGCCTTACTTGAGTTTAATTGCTTACAAAAATCCCCAAGTAAATAGAACGTGTTCCATGTAAAATAAAATTTTTGTGTTTTAATTTTTGATAGGATTCAAAACGTCAGAAAATTCTTCTATATGAGTTTTAATTTATGTAACTATGTAGTTAGGTAGGAATGCTACAGTTCAATTTTGCTGTTAAAAATTAAATAAACTGTGAATCTGATTGGAATTGTGAACCGAATGTAGAACGTATTGAATGCGAATTACTTATAATGCAATAAAATTCTCAGTAATAATAATTTCATGTTCATTTTACATTTCATTTCATACAAATAATTAATTTTTTTTACTACTTGCATGAGAAATTTCAATTATTTACTCAAAAACCCAAGACAAAAATTATTTTTCTCAGCTAAGGTTACTAATAATTATTCCCCACACCTAATAATAAGTATTTTAGCACCTTAGTATATAATGAAAACATAATTTTTGTTCGTTTGTTAACTGAGTTCATCAATTCAATTTTTTTAGTTTCTTCCTAAAATAATAATAATATATTAAAAAATAATAAGCGTTTTGATTTTATTTTAATAATAATAAATAATGAATGAATGCAAAAACTTCTTTGCAACTATAGTTTAGTTTATTTGAAATTTTAATTCGTGTTAAACAGAAATCTGTTGAAATTTAGTTTAGTTGTGAGTTGTAGACTAAAAAAATTCTAAATTTGGTTCAACAATATTGAATAGATTTTCAATTCAATTCAATTCATGTCAAAAATAAATAAAAGCTATATTTTTTAATGCAAAGCATATGTGATTTTTATATAGTTTTAAGAAAATTCATTGAAAATAAATTTCTAACTAAGCAGCCCTGAATAATAAATATCCAATACGCAATCCAATGATATGATACACAATGTTTCACCAAATCAAAATTTTTATTTATTCACCATTTGCTTATTAATTGACATTTTATTTTGTGAATAATTAAGAGTTTTAGTGTATTTTTTATATCAAGTAGTAAAAAAAATAGTATATAAACCTCGGTGAAGAAAATTTTCTCCATTTCGGTGCTTAATTCGCTCGAAACTTCGTTTCTCGCGAATTAATATCCACCTCTCTCTCTCTGGCGTTTACATCCCATGAAGGGATTTTGCCGTCTGTGCCACCAGCTTCCAATCATCTCGTTCCATGACCAGTTGACCCCAGTTTCGACATCCTATATCACGAAGGTCTTGGATGATGTCATCACGCCAGCGTTGTCTAGGTCTTCCTCTTCGACGAACACCAGCTGGTTGTTGTTGGGACGCTTTTTTTATCATTCTTTCCAATGGAGCCCTTTCTACATGACCAAACCATCTAATCCGGTTGGATTTAATGAATCCGATTACATCGCAGCCTCCAAGAAGCTGTCTGATTTCATGATTCATTCGGATTCTATACTGATTTTCAGCAACTTTACATGGACCATAAATTGTTCGTATGACTTTCCTCTCGAATGTTGATAAAAGTCTACAATCGGATGAAGTCAGTGTCCAGCTTTCACTTCCAAATGTGAGCACAGGTCGGATTAATGCTTTGTAAAGTGTGAGTTTGCACGACTGCGAAAGATGTTTGGATCGCAAAAGTTTTGAGTATGCGTAGAAAACTCTGTATGCGGCTGAGACACGGGCTTTAATATCTGCCTGCATGTCATTTGACGATGTTATTACAGATCCGAGGTATTTGAAGTTTTCTACACGTTCTACTACATAGTCGCCAGTATTCAGATTGCCGGGAGGTATATTCCTGGATGTTGTTAAAAGTTTAGTCTTGCCGGTGTTAATGCATAATCCAAGTCGTTTAGCATTTCTTTCAAGCTGAGAGAGACTATCCTTGATATCGCTTGTTCTACGTCCGAGAAGCACAATATCATCTGCATAGCCAAGAACTTGACTAGATTTGTTATATATGCAGTTTTGTGTCTCAATTCGGCTTTTCCTTATCGCGTACTCCAGCGCCAAATTAAACAGTACGGGCGCGAGTGCATCACCTTGTCGAACACCTGATGTTATATCGAAAGGATCAGAAACAGACCCTTCGATTACTATTCTACAATTTGATCCCGATGTTGTGAGCTTGCACAGAGAAACAAGTTTCTCTGGGATACCAAGGCATATGAGTGCGGACCAGAGGTTGTCGCGGATGATACTATCATATGCTTGCCTGAAATCAACGTAGAGCTGGTGAATGCTGATGTTGTACTCCCAACATTTTTCCAGAATCATCCTTAATGTAAAACATTGATCTGTGGTTGAGCGGTTGGGACGAAAACCACACTGATAGTCACCTATGATAGATTCGGCGAACGGGATGAGTCGAGCAAGTACAACATTAGCTAGTATTTTATATGCAGTGTTCAACAGTGCGATGCCACGATAATTTTCACACTTTAGACGGTCACCTTTCTTATGTAGCGGAACAATGAGAGCTGTTTTCCATTCAGCAGGTAGTTCTTCTTGGTCCCAGATTGCAAGAATCAGATCGTATATACGTGAGACCAGAGCTGCTCCTCCATTTTTCAGAAGTTCTGCGGGAATTCCATCGAAACCTGGTGATTTGCCATTTTTCAGTTTTTTAATGGCTTAATATCCACCTCAATGTAGAAAATTTACTTTATCACCTCGGTATATAATGTACTATTATTTTTTTCTAAAAAAATAAATGAAAATCATTCTTTTGACATACATGACATTAGTTTTTTGACTTACTTATAATTCTCAATAATAATAATAAAATTTCATGTCGTACGAGTAATTAATTTTATTTTTCCAAAAAATTGGGTAAGAAAATTAATAAAAATCTTTCTTTTGACACACTTGACAAAAATTTTTGACAAACTTATTATGCAATAATCTAGATTTTGATCTCACATACAATTCCGACAGTCAAGATTTCTCAAAATGTAATGTTTTTACTCGTAATCACTTAAAATGAAAGTTTTTTAAACCAAAAATATGTAAATTTCCTTGTTTTGGCACACTTGACGATTTTTGTGACACAATTCCGGCATAGTTATCGAACACAGTGTCCTTTCGGCTTTCTCTTTTCATTAAGTAAACCTATTTTAGAAAAAAAATTTTGAAATCCCTCCAGCGGTTTTCCAGATTTCGTAGGTTGTGACGGCCGGCCGGCCGGCAGACAGACATGCATATTTTTTTTGTTTGCTTTTTTAGAATCAGTAGGTCCTAAAACACCGAGAACTGCCAAAAAAGTGGGGGTAAGAATCTCACTTTTGGCTCATGAATGCAATACTTAGGTCTTTCAGACCGAAGTAATATATCCAATTCAAAATTTGAGAATTTTGTAAAACCGCATACGACCAAACGAAAAAAACTAGTTACCTTTCTAAGCCTAACGATTTTTCATCTAAGCAAATAAAAAATGTAGATTTCGAGCATGTTGGGGGCTGAAAAAGTCCCCCAAATTCTAGCCCACCAAAGGCTCGAGAAGAATCTAAACATGCAGGATACGACTAAACAATGAAAACTAGTGACCAAACTAGATAACCAAAAGATTCCTTATGTCAAAGTTTCTAAAATCAAAATTTGGGAGGCTAGAATCCTGGAGGTAAGGTGCTGCTCTTTCATGTGATAGCAAGATTTTTGTACCAAAAACCCTCCTTATATGGTTTAATGAACTTGTGTATTGTTATAAGGTTTTTGTAATTCGTAAAATGTGTTTTTGCTCTCACCAAGTTTGTGGCGTTATTGCTAAATATATCAGCACTAATGCGTCAACGATACTTCAACGAGAGGCTAAACACTTTTTAGTTGGGATAAATGCGTTTTTAGCGTTTAACACGCTATGTTGGCAAATCATCCACAAATAAAATTTCTTTATTTGCTTTAAGTTGAGTGTAAAAACTCACATGTGATACTTTGGCGCACAAAGTTTTTGCAGTTAACATCCAGCAGTTTTGCCTTAGAGTCTCATCGATTATGAAATAAGTGATTATATGACTACAATCTACATGGTAAAATTACAGAAAAATTTATACCAAGCAGAATATTGGTGTTACATTTCGGACTTTCCACCCTCAAAATGGCTTTGACATCTAAGAATGGATTTAACGATAACAATATATGCTGGAAAAAGTTCGTTTTCTTAAGTGATCTTATTAATTGATAGAATGTTGTTGTTTGAGCCGATCTAATGAGAAAATCTCACAAAATAGAATACTAACAAGGTTTTGACGAGGTCATCAAGAAATTTATTACCGATTCTTAGATGATGAATATTAAATTTAGGTGGTTTTTGTACATATATAATTTTTATAATATTTTAAAAAGTTCATTTAACAATAAAATATTTGATATTTAACATAAAAAAAAATGTCTTAGTTCATAACGCCATTTTTATAATTTTCCTTCAGAACAAAAAAAACTGATTCCCGACAGTCATATGCACAACGCATTTTATCTTTAAAACAAAAAATAACGTATGTCCTAAACTTTTACAAGTTGTTAGATATAAAATAAGTTTCAATTTAGTTTTAAAAAAAAAAGTCGAACAAGTGCGAATAAAATTCGCTCGCCAAGGGTTCCGTGAATGTAAAAGAACACAATATCAAAATAAATGACATAAAGTTATGTTGTAAAGTCTTTATATCGCCAGACTATGGACGCATAACAGAATAAATGTTTAATCGTAAACGTCAATAGTAAATGTCAAGCACATCTACCTTGATCAAAAATGTTACTTGAGGTTAAATCTTATCCATAGCTGTTTATGTTAACTAAAGAAAGATTTAATCAGTATTTTAATGGTTTAAATTGGTAATATTTGTTCTATAAATCAGCGTCGAAATATAGGGTGGTATACATACACTTAAAATTGCACTTTTTTTATCGATAACTAAAAAACTGTGCATCGCAAAATTCTAAAAAATGTTGCAATATTTCTTAAATTAAGTGTTCTTTCAAATGGTATCCCACTCGTTTGGTTCCAAAAAAGCTTTTTTTTACCCTCCCCACTCCCATCCCCTAAACACACAGAAATATTATTATTTGAGAGTTCGCTACAATTTTCGTTCAAAATACAGCAAACTTCCTGTCTCTATGAATTTTTTTCAATTTTTTCTGTCTATCAGTGTCGAAACATAGGGGGGGAACGGTTTGGAATTCGCACATTTTTTAGGATAACTCAAAAACTGTGTACCGCAAAATTCTAAAAAAAATCCAGTATTTTGGAAATTTGATGCTCTTTCAAATGATACCCCACTCGCTAGGGTCAAAAAAAGTTTTTTTTACCCTCCTTACACCCATCACCTAAACACACAGAAATATAATTATTTGAGAGTTTGCTATAATTTTCGTTCAAAAATAGCAAACTTCCTGTCTCTTTGAATTTTTGAAATGAAATGTATTGTCTTTCACCAAATGCTCAAATCAGGACAAATAGGGCAAACCTTAATTGGAAAATCAGATATGATTCTGATCCGGCCCTGGTCCGGCATTTGCTACTATGGATGAGATAGGTTTTCCAAATCCGAACCGGCTAAGAACAAATACGGCACGCCTTACTAGTTAAACCAAGAGTCATTTCTGATAGGGGCCGGATGCATGTGCCCTAACGGTATTTATTAATATTTTTGCCATTAGTATAGACAGGCTTCTTGCTCTTTGCTTGTTATTACCAAAAGATCTCCAATTTTCAATATCTGAACCTCTTTTATGTATTGTGATCATTTCTATTCTCTTTGAAATAAGATAAACCGGTTCCTGGTTAAGTAATTTTAACAAAAAATTTGTATTTAAAATTAAAATAAAATTTTTTTCTTACTTGTACAATTCCTAAATTAATTCGAAGTTTTGATTGAAACTTTGGGTTTTTTTGAACGATTTTACTAATTTTTAATTAAACTAATTCTATTTACTGTAGTTTAACTTTTAAACAAACTACGCAGCATTCTTGGTTAAGCTTAAAAGCTTTGACTCAAGACTAGTATGAAAATGTTACCAAAATCTACAAAAAGTTTCATGCAAGATTAGTGTCAGAGACGTATACACACGTCCGCATAGGGATAAAGGAGGGTAATGTTTTCGCTCACAGCTCAGTAAAACAAAGTGCCAATTTATTGTAAACTCAAAACAAATTCTCTATAGTACATTTCAAGAAGTTTTTAGACTTGTTAAGGATGTTAAAGTGGTGAATTACTATGCATGATCCTGATTATCCAATAGGTGCATATTCTATAACTCAGATACAGCAACGTTGGAACACTTCTTCTGTAACTGTTCTTCACTTTTAAAGAACATATACTGCTTATTTGATCGTAGGCAATTAACATTTTCACTCCCACATAACATGACCTCAGTTGAGGTAATTCACTGCCTTAAGCGATTTTACACAGATGCAAGTCAAACAAAATTTGTTTATTTACAATTTTCTTCTGAAAAGGGATTTTATTTGAAAAATACAAGAAGTATTAACAAATGTAGAAATAACTTCAACCTTTATATCCACACCTTTGATTTTTACAATATTTGATTACAAGTGCTCTTGTAGGCCATCTCCTGGAGGTCCTTCAAAAAAGGTGTCTGGCGGTGAACACGATATATCTGGTTTGAGTGATTTGAGTGAAATTTCAAAATTCATTCATTCAAATTTCTGGAATTGCTATTCCTTGTTAAATATTACGATTTGGAGGTCTCGTACTCCTCTCCTGAGACGAGTATCACTTTATTGTTATTTCCGTGGTATTCATTTAGATTAGGCAAAAATTTATTTGGCGAACCATTTTTTCACACATTACTTTGCCCTGCAAAATATCTTATGTTATCAGTTCTATGATTATTAACAATGTCGTAGTTCGATAGATCACGAATCGGATGCTATCATGACCCATAATTCCACAATTAGAACAAAACCGACTATTTTGTAGTAATAATAAAGCAGACTAGTTAAACACCAATGCAATAACACTACACTATAGTTGATAAAAACTTAGTCAGTAAAAAGCACATGTTGGTTAAAAAATGGTATTGTTTTCAGTTTTGTATAAACTATACTAATTGTCTCACCATCTGTCTATTCTAATATTAGAAACTCTTTGGCTACATTGCATTTCATTAAAACTAAACCATAAGGATAACAATAACAAATATTTCTCGTTAGCAAACAAAATAAGGAAATCCAAAAATTTTAATGTACTTATATTAGGTCTCGTAATCATCTATTATGTAACGTAAATCTACACATTATCCTCAAATAATCTTGGTAGCATCTGTTTATTATATACGATCTTATCACGTTTTAGGTTTTACTCAAATATTTTCTCTTCAAATATTTACCCAACACTTTCTGAATTATCTCAAACAATGCATGCAAAGATATTTATTTTCCTTTAATTTATTTACGATTGAAAAAGATATAAACCGATTTATTAAGTTTTACAGGCAAAATTTTATAACTAAAGGTTTTTTGAGAGATGTAGATATTAAAAACCAGTAAAAAAACGAAATACTTACACTTACTTGGAGATGTCGACATGTAAAAATGTAAACTTGTAAATGTAAACATGTAAAAATTCTCTGTTGAGAATAATTGTATTAAAAAGCTTTAACTGATTAAGAAATCGATAAAAATTTAAATTACAACATATTCGTTACTCGATAACTGGTAAAGATATACTGTAGGTTTATATTTCTCATCTGTATCACATTATGAAGGTGTCTAATTTAATTTAAATCCTATTTATTTTACTTTATTGCAAAATCGTTTTGACATCGTTTGACTTCGTTTTGACTTGACCCCTTTTAATTTTGATTATCTTTTGTTTATAGATAGTCTTTCATAAATAAAAAATAAAAGTTCTCTTAGAATTTTTTTTTCGACCAGGGGTCTTCACAGGGTGCCCCTCAATTTTTTGTTATTTTATGATGTGAGTGCATTTTGACGAGCGATTGTAGAAAAACTACTCAATCGATTTTCATAAATGATATGTCGTTGAATAGGTATTAGAACAAAAGTTTTATAAATGTACACTGTTAATTTTTTGAAATAATTTTTAACGGTGTAACATAAGAAAAAAATGGTGTAACATAAGAAAAGATGGCACAGCCTCTATTGTTCTTTTAAAACTAAATTGAAGCTTATTTTATATCTAACTACTTGTGAAAGTTTAGGACATGCGTTATTTTTCGTTTTAAAGATAAAATTCGTTGTGCATATGACTGTCGGGAATCAGTTTTTTTTGTTCTGAAGGAAAATTATAAAAATGGCGTTATAAACTAAGAGATTTTTTTTTTATGTTAAATATCAAATATTTTATTATTAGATGAACTTTTTAAAATATTATAAAAATTATATATGTAGTACAATAAATAAAATAAATACAATTGTTAAAAATGATTTACTTATTTTACAAACAAAAGTTTCTTTTGAATGAATAGGAAAACACTTTTGCTATTATTTTCTTTGTATTAGATGGCATAAAAAAATGAAATGTTTATTTGTCACTTTTAGTAATCACTTGTCACTCTTATAAAAAATAATTTGACAGTCTCGACTGCAAACAAAAAAGCCGTATAAATAACTAAATCTATTTAGGAACTTTTGACTGGAGAAGTATTATGTTCGTATTATGTTATTATGGTCATAAAGAAAAAGATTGTGTTTTAACATTAAATTACAAATATTTTATTATTGAATAAACTTTTTAAAGTATCATACAAATTATATATGTAGGTTAAAGAAAATAAATATAGTTATAAAAATTATTTACTTATTTTACATTCAAACGTTTCTTCTAAGTTGGAAAACATTTTTGCAATTATGGTCTTAGTATTAAATGGCACAAAAGAATGAAATCTTTGAGTTCCACTTATAGTAATCGCATTTTTATATCGATTTTTTTTTTTGTTCAACTTTATTTGGACTGTAATAAAATCTATCATACCCTTAATTTCCATATCCTCTGGTTCATTTATATAAACTGAATAACCAGATTTTTTAAAGGATCTATTTACAGAGCCGTCTGTAAAAATTAAAACATCCCAATTTTGATGATTTTTTATTTCCCAAAACTTACTTTCAATTTGGATTGGAATTATTAGATTTTTAAATGAATCGGTGTTTATATTTATATTTTTTTTGCATTAAAGCATCAAAATGAAGTTCAAAAAAGGGCAATATATCACTTTTTGTAATGTTTTTATTTTGGAAGTTTTGATATGATACCATTAAGTTTGGAATGTTTTTATTAGACCAATTTTATTAGACCACAACTTTTCTGAATTAAATTATTTAAATGTATAATGAAAGGCAAAATGGTATGAGATTGAATCTTTGCACATTTTAAATAAAATTTATTCGCCAAATATTTCCTTCTTAAATAAAATGGTTCTTCACCACATTCTACTTGCATAATTTGAGTAGGAGTAGATTTAAAAAAACCTAAAGCTATTCTTAAACCTTTAAACTGTATTCGATCTAGTTTTTCCAAACGACGCTTAATTGCCATTCCTTTAACAATGCCAGCATAATCCAAATGACTTCTAATAAATGCTTTATACATATACAAAAGGTTTATTGGAGCACGCCACTTCACTCCACAAACTCTTTTAAGTAAATGTATACCTTTTACACATTTTTTATAGTAAATTCTATTTCCATATCCCAAGTGGATTTTGAATCAAACCAAATGCCTAAAAATTTTGCAGAACCACTAAATTTAATTGTTTTATTATTTATACAAACACTGTATAAAATACGATGTCTCGAAAAAACTATTCCATTACATTTGGCAATGGATAATGTTAAATTTATGTTTTTTTAAAATGTATATATTCTATTTACCGTTGTTTGTAAATTGTGTACTACTTCATCAATCGTTTTGCCTTTAGAGAAAATTGAAATATCATCTGCATATTGTAAAATATTTGTATGTTGTCCTGCTAGTTCTTCTAATCCAGAGACATATATTGTATAAAGAAGTGTACTTAAAACACTCCCCTGGCAAATTCCTTTATAACAAAAATATGGACCATGTAACTTTCCCTCATTTCGAATAAAAATTTCTCCTCTGTAATAATAATTGAATATCCATCTCGCATAACATTCTGGTATACCTGTTTGTATAATTTTGTCATATAAAATTTTTAGATCAACATTATCATACGCGCCTTTAATATCAAAAAAAATAGCAACCATATATCACCATATTAAGATTTAGAATATTCACACTTTCTCTAATTCCAGTTGATTTTCTAAATCCAAACTGATATTTCGGTAATTTTTTATTTTTTTCTAAATAGTGTTCCAATCTTGTTTTAAGAACTGATTCCATAGTTTTTCCAAAACATTATACCAAAGAAATAGGCCAACGAGATTCTGGATCATCGGGATTATTTTTGTTTTTTAAAAATGGAATAATAATGTGCTTTTTCCAGTTTGACGGTATAATACTTTCAAAAAGAAATTTACTGAAAATATTAGCTATTGATATTTTAATATTAAGAGGAAGATATTGTAGCATTTGATAATTTATTTGACCGAAACCCGTACTAGTCCTTTTTTGATGATTTAAACTAAATATTACTTCATTAATCGATATATCTAAATTGAATGAGGAATTGTCTCTACTATCAGCGATGTGATGTTCATTTAAATGATATCGAAAATCATTTCCGCAATAAAGTTTAGTAAATGATTATATCCATCTATCATCTTCTGAAAAGATTTTTTCCGTCACCGGTACACCTTTAACTGATCTTATTATTTTATAAACATCATCAATTTTACTTTGAGATGAAATTTGTTCACAATACTTTTGCCATTCTAATCTTCTTTATATCTTCTTTATATCGATTTTGTAATTTTTCTTTTGTTAATTGATATTCATTTTTATCGGCGTATCCAAAGTTCATAGTAGATTCCCAATTTGAAGCCCGTTTGAAAAGTTTTTTTGGTGTTTGAAAAATATTAGTGTTCATACCATAACGGTGTGCAGCACGCTTCAGTGTGCCAGCAATTCCATCGCAAGGTCCCTTTACATGGCTGGTAGCATGAAAATGCCATTATGCATCAACCTTAAAGTCTCTTTTATGATGGCATAAGTTAATTAGGTTATGTTTATTTTTGTATTGAGAAGTTGCACCAATTATTTTCCTAATATTAGAACTTATATGCGTTCTGATAAAATCAATAAATTTTGTAATAAAAAGATAAACTGTAGTACTGTTGTGATAGTTTATATCCGAAATGAGTATAAAACTTCGGTGCTGTATATATATTCACTTGCGTCACTTTTAAAATAAACCACGAATAGATGAATAGTAACTTATGCATTATTATAATGATAGCCCTGAGCTGAATCCCGAATTATGAAGCGTAGTTTTCAGAAAAATCCCCTCTAACGAAGTACTCTCCGGGTTCTAATTTGTTTTTCTTTCTTCAATAAATGTAGATTGCTGTTTTGCTATAAAGTTGTTTGGTATCAAAATTTGTAAACGGTAAACAAATTTTTTCATAAATTCTTCTACAGTTTCTATTAAAGTATCCAAATTGCATCGATCAGTGGTATTACATTGTTGATATTTGACTTGAAGGATTTCTTTAACGTCAAAATCATTTAGTAATCTTTCTTCCAGTTGTTGAAGTAAAAACTAACAATGTACAATTTCAAAAAATGTTTACGCCTATTCAACGACATATCATTTATGAAAATCAATTAAGCAGTTTTTCTATGGTTGTTCGTCAAAATGAACTCTACATGATAAACTTACAAAAACTCAAGGGCACCCAGTGAAGGTCCCTGATGGAAAAAAAAATTATACGAGAAGTCGTATTTTTCATTTATCAAAGACCATCTATAAACAAAAAATAAACCAAATTAAAAAGAGTCGAGTCAAAATGTCGCAAAATTTTGCTGAACTTGACTGAAATTGCTCATATTTTCTTTATTGTACATATATAATTTTTATAGTATTTTAAAAAGTTCATTTAATAATAAAATATTTGATATTTAACATAAAAAAAATTAAAATGCAATATTTAAATAATAATAATTTAAGAACTGAGGATGATGTAAGTCGAAATCGATATTTTGTAAATTAAAAATAAAATAAAATTGTTACTATTATACTAAGTATATTATTATTAATATAATATTAATATAATAAAATTAAAAATAAACAGTAAAAAGTATATTTTTAAATATTGCATTTTAATTCAAAAGTGACTAAAGCACACGAACAGTGAACAATATGGATAACCATAATAACACATATATTATAAAAAAAATCTCTTAATTTATAACGCCATTTTTATAATTTTTCTTCAGAACAAAAAAAAACTGATTCCCGACAGTCATTTGCACAACGAATTTTATCTTTAATACAAAAAATAACGCATGTCCTAAACTTTTACAAGTAGTTAGATATAAAATAAGCTTCAAATTAGTTTAAAAAAAAAGTGTAGCGCCATCTTTTCTTATGTTACATCGTTTTTTTTCTTATACTACACCATTAAAAATTATTTCAAAAAATTAACAGTGTACATTTATAAAATTTTTGTTCTAATACCTATTCAACGACATATCATTTATGAAAATCGACAACGACATATCATTTATGATTGAGTAGTTTTTCTACAATCGCTCGTCAAAATGCACTCACATCACAAAATAACAAAAAATTGAGGGGCACCCTGTGAAGATCCGGTCGAAAAAAAAATTCTAAGAGAGCTTGTATTTTTTATTTATGAAAGACAAACAAAAAATAATCAAAATTAAAAGGGGTCAAGTCAAAATTTCCCAAAAATTTGTTGAACTTGTGTGAAATTGCTCATATAAAAATATAAGTAATTCTTTTATAAACCGAACACCTTCCTGACCGACCCATTTTTGATTTGGCTGAAATTTTTTCTAGGGTTTTTTATCGAAAAAAAAGATGTACGTGTTCCAAGTTTTTTTTTTGAAAATAGAGTCGTTTTAAATTTCGAGAATTTCGTGAGTTTTGGCTTGAAGACTTATTTTCAAAAATCGGTTTTATAAAAGATAGAAGCTTTTCTTTATTTTATTTCAAAGTTAAAAGATGGGATATTTTAAAAATAAATATTTTTAATTAAAGTTATTAACAAATTCCTATTGTTATAAGCAAATAAAGTGTTAAAATTAAATTTTAGCCATTGCCTCACCCATGAAATTAGTTTTTAGTATAATCGTCGTATTTAACGTTCAATTTCCTATAAAAAAAAGTATTTTTTTGGGGGGGGGGGAAATAGAGCGGTTCTAAATTTCGAGAATTTTGTGATTTGAAGACTTGTTGCTTCTGCATTTTTTCTTTCGAAACACTAGTGTTAACCCCTTTCTTCTTTTTTCCACGCTCTTCCAGCTTTGTTGGCGTTGAGTGTTGTCTATTGCTGGTGTCAATTGCTGGTGCCTTTTCCTACTAGGCCTAGTATTGGTGAGGTATGGCATAAACATGAAGCCTTGTCGACCGACTTGCTAATCGCTGTTTCATACAACGTCCGAACTGCACCAAAATTATCATTTTGATTTTGAGATGGATGTTGATTCGTGGTTTTACAAATTCCAAAAGCGCCATGATTTTTAGCCCTAAGTTAACCAGTACGCTTTCCTTACTTACACTTAGCATTTTTTCCTTCCCACCTTATCTGTTCCTGGAAACAGCAATGAAGTGGGAGTGAAAGGAATTTGAGACCATTTTTTCGATCGACCTAATCGTTACTGAAGATCTCAGCACTTTACCGCTCCTTTTAAAGATGTCTATCAAACTACATCTTCATCTTCACCTTTATTGTTTCTTGTCATTTTCTCTGCTACTCCAGCCAAGACTTCGACCGTGATAACATAGCATAACAGAATCAGCCCCCTTGTGTTTCTTCCATCTCGGTGAACCTTTATTGCATTACACGCCTTGCAATGATAATTATTTTCGCTTACTTGTAAATATTTTCGCCTTACTTGCAATTTTTTTGCCTTACTTGCAATCACTTTTACCTAACTAGTAATTATTTTCGCCTTATACGGTAATACAAAAACAATAATCATTTATATACATTTATACATAGCTCTTATTTATTCATTGAACTCTATACTAATATTGCAGGGAAGTTAAACCTTTTTATATAATGTATAATAGTTTGCCTTACTTATAATTACGTTGGAGTTTATTTGTTATTCTTATTCGCCTTACATAATAATAAAAAGATTATTTTCAGGATCGTTTTAAATGGTATAATAAAGTATAAAATACTTCATTTTAATTAATAATAGTTGCCGTTATTGCACTTCCATATAACCATACGATAACGAGTATCTAGATTTTTGTAAACTTAAGCTTGTGGTCTTAGTTTCGCCATCATTATCAACATAAGGTGGTTTATGTTTTGAAATAGATGGGTAACATTTCTTGATCCATCTTTTCTTTCTGAAGCCGTTCTAGATCTAATTGAATTCCGGTCATTAGATAATCATCATTAGCAACCGAATCACTATTCCGAACAACACTACCTGCCTCTGATATACGCCTTAGAATAGATTCCAGTATATGCAAGAATGCCGAAAATTGTGGTTCGTTTTTATTATAACTTGAATCTCTTTTATTTTACTTTCCAAGCCTATCAGAACATTGCAGATTCCTCGAAATATTAAAAATATTTTTCCAAAATCAAATTAATCAAAATGGAGTCAAAAATAATTTACCTCTGCCTGCAGATCATGTGGTTATTATAATTGTATAAATTTATTGTAATCTAGCGGCACAATATCGAGTAGTATTATCCGTTATTAAGTTTTTCTTGATCGGGAATCTGTATTTGTTGGTGAGAAATATTTCATCTCCAATGTGCAGATCCCGGTTGAGCCCTCAAATATATAAAAAAGATTTATAAGTTTAATCTTTAGTTACATGCTGCCTTCACAGATATATATACGGCTAGTTGAATAATTAGTTGAATTTATCAGTTATAATACTATCATATTCTCCTATCATTCAAATTTCAGACTTTTCCCATAAATATTTTTATTGTCCTATAAAATAACTCATGCTTTTGTTTTTTCCCTACAACGGTTTTCATCATAACCTAAATATTTTTAATTTCTCTATTTCTTTTCTGAACTTTATAATAAAATGTTGAAAAAAATTCCGTCATTTGAAATTTTTTGTTTAAAGATCAAACAATAGCTATAAAAAACAGTTTATTGTAATCACTGCCCTCAAACGTTCAACCATTAAAATGTTTTCCAATTTATTTAAAATATTAATTCAAATTTAATTTTGTGTTACAAAATTGTTGCTATAAAATTTTTAAGTGCTTTTTCTGTGTTTTTAATGATACAATTTTCTTCTTAAGTGTATCTTACTTTTATATAAATAAACTTGTTTAAAATCACTAGAATCCACAAACCGTTAAATATTATTATTTCTGACATAATATTGAACCATAAAAAAATATAATAAGTAAAATCGATGGGTTGGATCTGGAAATAAAAATTCATTGTTGTTTTACTTATAGATGCGTATTGTGGACATAAGGTACGAAACCGAAAAATTTAAATTGTGGATGGGTAAATTTATATATATTAAAAAGAATGCAGACATTCATAAAACGTGCTTCCTTCTGTTTTTCGTTTTAATTTTTTTAAATGTATTTTACTTTCTTTTAAAAAAAAAGCTAAAGAATAGACATTGATACCCAAACCTTAACATAAGTTTAGCTCGACAGAGTCTTTTAAACCAAGTAAGATTTTTATCTTCAGTTTTTAAATTAAAATTTTTTTAGTTCAATTTTTATTTAACATACCATAAAATTTAAATATCTACATTTACGTTCATTAAATATTTAAACTATACAAATTGCAAACTATTTTCTATTTTTTATATATCTTTTTAACGAGCAGTGAATTTAATATCCGAAATTGTTATATTCTTGAAATTTATTATAACTGGAATGTTACATTTAATTTATTTATTCAACTGCAACTTGTGAACATAAAATAAATAATAAATTGTTTTATAGTAGAACGATTGGTTTATTGGGATATGAATAAATAAGTTTTATTGGAAAATGGAATAGAGATGCAAACAAATTTCCACAATAATAGTTTTTTTTATAACTTTGCAATATTGTAAGGCTTATTAATTATCAAAGAAAATTGAACTTGAGTTCGAGGTTAAGATCGGAAACAACTTAAGTGGTGCGTTTATTTTTCAAAACTTATACGCAAAGGGTTGACAGTAACTTTGGTAACCTGATTAATAGTCGTAATATTTGTTGAAACAGACAAATAACAGACGTAAAGACATTCAAATTCAAGCAACCTCTCCTTTGAGCAATATTCAACAGACAATTGTTTGTTGTATTTTACCTACAAATTAAATAACATAATAAGAAAATTATTTGAAATGGGATGGGATCTTAATGAAACTTTGTTAGATGATTCGGCTTTACTTGAAAATAAGAGATCTGGATTAATTTAAAAATTGGACAAAATGGCGAGAGGTCAATCAAACACCTGTTTGTTTAAATCTTCAATAACTTCTAGCTTCTAATTTCACTTCCGGTTAAAAGTATTTTTTTAATTTTTTTAAGCGATGTTGAACAAAATGGTAATGCGTTAAAATCAATTTTGACGACAATTTGACAGAAGATGGAAATTTAAATGACAAAGGACTGATTAGTTGTTGGACAATATTGGTATAAGTGATGGGGGTCCTCAAGCTCCTGTTTATTTGAAACTTTAATAACATCATTTTCTGATAATCAATTTTGATTAAACTGGGAATATATGCTTAGAGTATGATTTGTAACAGCTCTGCATACCATCTTCCAGATACATATTCTACATAAAAAAAAAACAGAGAGTGTGCTTAAGACCGCACGGCAGAAGTGAAAACTTCATTGGCAATCGCAATCAATTGATATCGTATTAGATAATATTCCATAACTTAGAGTAAGGGGTGGTATCGTTGATTGAAAAAACTTCATCCACCAGCACCCCTAAATATCACTTTGGCTAATGAGATTGCATTGCTATTGCCAGTGGTATACGATATCTCAAGATAACTCATATGCCAATAGCAGGGACTAAAGTACGCGTGGTTGTCACACCCATAGATCAACAAGTTTAAATTTTACAAATCTTCCTGCGGAAAGCTAAGCAAATTCATTGGTATTAATGCGCATTGTTGCCGTTTGCAAATCACTGTCGGCTAAGTGCCACCATTTTTAATTATTTTATTTATCATTATTGCCATCCATGTTTATTTCATACATAAGCTATGCTTCTTTGTATAGAATTTATGCGATTTCCGTCTCGTAATTGTGAGCTTTAAATCGATGAAATCGATTTTATCTAGTATCAAGTTACAAGTATTAAGTCTTCACTTAATTTTAGAAACATGTATTACATACAACTCCAAGCCGACAACATATTTAGTGAAGATGATAAAATTCTAATACATATAATTTTGATATACAAATGTAATTGTTTCAGATTATACTATCTTTCTTACGTTATTTTTAATTTCATAAAAATATAATTTTGATATACAAATGTAATTGTTTCAGGTTATACTATCTTTCTTACGTTATTTTTAATTTCATAAAAATTATGTTCAATAAAAAAAACATTGATCAAAGCAAACTACCGTTTAAAACGATAGTTAAAGAAAAAGCAAATTAAGTGTACACAACAACTTCTCAAATTTTTATGATGATTAATGTATTAATGCATAAAGGACAAACAGACATACTTTCAATTTTATATTTGTTCAATATTTATTTAGCATGATGACTCGAATGCAAATAAATTGCAAAAGACATTAGCAATATAACTTTAAAAAACTGTGTTATAGATCAATTTTTTAAAATTCGTATAAAGAAAATGAATTCATAAATAAAAAAAAATAATTTTAATGATATTTAATAAAAATTAAAAAAAAATCTCAAAAAAATGTACCAAACCACGGAATTGAACTCACTACCTACAGCACATCAGTCGAGCACGATATCCACAACACAATTTGAAACGTTAAGAAATGATAGATAGATTAAATTTTATTATTATTTCGAGTCTTTCACCTCAGAGCATGACGGATCAGCCTAACTTACTACCTACGGAAAAGTCTGTGTGTGGTGCGCCTAAAGAAGTTTTCACTTCAAAAATGTAGAATATTTGGAGAGAATGTGTTTTTAACAAAATTTTATCAGAATAAATTAAACAAAACAAAATTGAAAATAAATAATATGGTCAAATCCAATAACCGATTTTTATAACGCATTGTTTACCACTTTTCTGCAAGAAAAATTCAATATTTATCATTTCACCTTCCAGTTTATGGCCTTCGAATTAATTCTGGTTCCTTTTTATTCTAATTATTTTGGTTAAGTGTCATGGGACAATTATGACAAGAATCTTTTTTTTTTTTTTTTTTTTTTTTTAAGGCGTTCATGCTCCATGTAGGAGCGTTGCCAGGTTAATCAGCTTTGAATATTCACCCCGGTCATTCGCAACAGCGACATAATTACCATGGCAGCCGATTTTTTTAAGGTCGTTTATTACGTCAGTCTCCCATTGTAGTCGTGGTCTACCTCGCGGTCTACCACTCCCTGGGGTACTAACGTACATTTTTCTAATCATTCCAGACTGTGAATCGGCTCGTAGAACATGCCCAAACCAAGCAATCCTATTAGAACGGATACAACCTATTATATCAGGACCCTCAAGAAGGTCTCTGATCTCAAAGTTATACCGGGTTCTATACTCTCCATCGTCTGTCTTAAGTGGACCAAAAATGTAGCGTAGGATCTTACGCTCAAATACAGATAAATGCGATTCGTCATTTTGTGTAAGGGTCCACGTTTGTGATCCATACATCACAACCGGTCTAATCAATGTCTTGTATAACTTGAGCTTGGTGTTAGTTGATACATACGGTGATCCAAGGAGAGGTTTAATAGAGTAGAAAGTTCGATTACCTGCAGCGATTCGAGCTTTAATATCTGTAAGTATGCTGTTGTTTGAGTCAAGCATTGATCCCAAATATTTAAAAGATTCAACTCCCTCAATTCGTTCATCGCCGCACATCAAATCTTTCTTCTCAGCCTCTCTTGAAACATTCATATGTTTGGTTTTATGGTAGTTAATTTGCAGACCAATTTTCCTAGCACCACTCTCAAGCGACTTGAAAGTCTCACTCATAACAGCTTCACTTCGGCCGAGGATGACAACATCATCAGCGTAAGCAATCATCTGTACTGAGTTTATTGACAAGATATTGTTATTAGTCGGTAGTTTCTTTTGACGGCACACATATTCCAAGGCTAGATTAAAAAGTATAGGAGAGATAGCATCACCTTGTCTTAAACCGGAGTCGACTTTAAAAAACTTTGATATTTCGTTCTCTACTCGTACACAGCATTGAGAGTTCTGTACTGTCATTTTGTATAGTGATACCAGTTTACCAGGAATTCCCATTGACACCAGAGCAGACCATAGAGTCTCTCGTTCGAGAGAGTCGTAGGCCTGCCTGAAATAAATGAAAAGTTGGTGCACAGGTATGGTGAACTCTCGACACTTCTCCAAAATCATCCTTATCGAGAAAAGTGCATCGGTGGTACCTCGGCCCCGCCGGAAACCACACTGATATTCTCCAAACAGTTGTTCAGCAAAAGGATTGATTTTGGATAGCAAAATGTAGGAAAAGATCTTATATGCTGTGTAGAGGAGGGCGATTCTTCTGTAGTTTGCACATTGTAGGCGATTACCTTTTTTATGGATTGGTATCCATATCCATATTGGACAAGAATCTTACCCCTACTTTTTTAAGCATTTCTTGATATTTTGGGTCATTACGAGTTTAAATAAGGAAAAAACTTTTGCCCATTTTCCGGTTGACCAGTCAGATCCCACCGTCCGCCGTAATTATTGTTTCTAAAAATTTTAAAAAATAACAAGACGCTGATGGCAAATAAAAAAATTCAATTTCATACTTTTTTGCTTAAAAACCATTTAGCTTGAGTGATAATGAGTGGACAATATGATTGAAGGATTTTGTTGATGGTTTGCACTTCGAGCAAGCAATAACGTGTCATCATCCGGGAATCAACAATATCAACTTGGCTATTGATATCTCACTGCTGTTGTCACGAATATTTTATATTTTATATTTTGTTTTATAAAAATTAGGTTGAATATTTGAAAAAAAATGTGCCGTTACAACCAACTGAGCTAAATATAAGTAGTAAAGTAAAACATTTATTAACTGAAGTTTAACTCAGAGAGAACGCCTACATGAAGTATTCTTCTTCGAGAACTCTTAATCAGCTTGAACAATAAAATTGTCAGGGGTCAGGAATCAAAAAAGAACTGATAAACAAATCGAAAGTAAATCTCAACGCACGCCGAATCTATAAAAGATTGTCATGGAACACTGAGCTTCACAGTCAATAATGTTTTGTAGGATGTAGTACAGAACAAAAAGATTACGCTTTAATGTCCATAGCATGACGAACCACGATATTTTTATCCTCCAGGTTTTTACGTTCATAAAGCAAGTTACCAATCCTGTATTCGATTATTGCAGGCATAAATTTAGGTGCCAGTTTTGCTGTTGAGGTAAAAATGTCCTTATTTGAGTTTGCAGATTATACCGCGTTGCAAATTTTCAAAGGCAGATTTAAGATTTGATTGAATACGACTCCTTAGTAAATCTAGATGATCCGAATGATCTAGCTCTTGTTTAACATTTTCATCGAAAATGTGAAGGGATTTCATAAATGGATATGTTTTCTCATCTGAGACCAGATGTTGCCCAAACAACAAATAATACAAGGATAATTTCCTATTCAGTGAATGAATAGGAATCTAATGTTGTGTGTCGACCCTCCACATACGCTCGTATAACAGCGAAAACCGATCTGTTCACCTTTTCCAAAGCATTGCTCCACGGACTCCAGTTCTAACATGTTGATTATGAAAATTCGATAGTAAACTCTGAAATTATTTGCTCCACTATTGTTTACCATTGTCGCAGTGCAAAAACTCTGGTACTCCATATGTTAAAAACACATCACCTCCAGGAAGGCGTTCACCTTAGGTGAAGTTGCGTTCCAAAAAGGTAAGAGTAAAACAAATTTAGTGAAATGATGATTAAGGACAATCAAAATTACCATATTTTCGAGTTTGGGTCGAGGATACTGTCCCAAAAAATCTAAATAGACTCTCTGCTATGGACGTTTTGATGCAAACTGGAATTGCATCGGTAGGTCCTCGTTTACATTTATGACAGCATCGACTTTCAATGTTGAAATTGAAGTAAAGCGTATCGCAAACAAGTTTATCTCTTTTGCCGGGTCAGTGACGATTAAATCATAGTCAATGATATGAAAGATAGAAGATTTAATACCAGATTAATAAGGATTAATGGACAAACAGTGGAAAGTCTTGCCATTTATGCTCTGTCAATATCTGCTTTTACGTTGCCAATTATCTAATTTGATATATTATTTGGCATATAAATTTTTGCTATAAATCCAAATATTATGTAATTTAAGTTTGTTACTAAGAGCCGATTTGGCTGTCTGCGAAAACTGTTTCTAGTGATTTAATATTAGTTATATCGCATATATTATTGAATGTTTAGTATAATATGTTTTAAGCTTATGTTTTAAAATTTGATAATCAAAATTTCATTACGAATTAATTCTGTCTATACTCTAGTGGCTATTTTTTCCAGTTAAAACCGGTGACGAAAAAGACTTTTTCTGTGAACCAATAGAAAGAGACTTAAAATCCACATCACCTTAGCCTACTTATTCATTTTTTAGTTAATTCAGTTGGCATGTTCAAAGAGATTTCCATTATGAATTCGAACAATTTGCGTTCAAATTCGAATTATAATTGTGAGAGAATTACTCAATTTGAGAGTAGAAGACTGTTAGGTGGACCACGACTTTCATGAGATATAAAGATAGTGATGGTTCTTACCACAGTGGATATTGACCTTGAAAATAACTAAAATCTAGTAAGCTTGGCAACGTTCTTGTAAAAAACGAAAACGCCACTAAAAAAAATTAATGTTAGTGTTAGTCATTCAATCCATCAAAATATAGTTAATTCTAATTCTCTCATTACCTTCTCAACCATCGAAGATCACTTCCTTATATAAGAATCATTCACTTCCTTGTATGAAAATCAAAGCTTACAAGTTGAACTCTAAGCACCATAACACTCTTGCATTGAAGATCTCTGGTGTTGATGAAACCATGTTCATAATAGGAATATACAGATCCCCGAACTTCCCCTTAGGTTGTTCCTTTTTCGAAAAATTATCATCCAATCTTGATAAAATTATCGAACTACCCCAAAGCAAGACTGGTCATTCTTGGCAATTTCAATGTACATAATACAGAGTGGTTTGAAATACTCATACCCCACCCTCGATGTAGGAAGACAAGCGGAACTGTTACTGGCAGACTTTCACGGTTTAATCCAAACGATAGAGCATTCAACGAGAATACCAGACTAATCATAACAACAATTTGTTGGACTTTTTTTTGACAAACGAACCAGAAACAACGCAAACAAATGTTTATCACCCCCTCGGATCATCGGACCATCTGTTAATATCAGCAACAGTAAAATTCACATCACTAAATCCAACTAAAGCCAACCCTTGTCGCGTTTCGAGTTATAAACATGCTGAATGGGCAGGACTAAGAAACTATTACGACGAAATACCATGGAAACATGTTTGCTGTGTTGAGCAGGATCCTAGCACATCAGCACTAAGAGCCACTGAATTTATAAAAGATGGAATGCGGCGGTTTATTCCAAATCGATTAATTGCTCCGAAACCTGAACCTTGGTTCACGCGGGATATTGATGAGGCGGTGCGGACTAAATGGAAAGCATTTTAGATCTATAACTCAAATATAACTCCAGAAACCCTTGGTGACTATACAAAAGCAACAAATTTCAGTAAACTAAAATACATTCTGACAAATACGCATTTATCAAAAGCAAAGTAAACAAATTCGCCGAATATCCATCTGGCCCTCGTAATTTATTTCAGGCAGTTAAATCAGTGCAGTGCAATTTCACTCGAACATCTATTCCAACCTTAGTATTAAATGACATTCCAGTGAATGACTCAAAGGAAAAGGCGGACTTTTTGAGTCGTATTTTCGCAATAAACTCTAACAACTGAACCATTTCATTCTCCTACACTCATTACCCCAGCTGAAACCAAAATGAAGCCAATTATTTTTCGGAGTAATATCATACGGAAAACGCTTTTATCCCTCAATATCAACAAATCCGTTGGCCCGGATGATATTCCACCCATTATTCTGAAAAACTTTGCTAGACAACTAGCTCCAATTCTAACCAAAATTCGCTTCTCAGACATTTAAATAAAATGTCCATCGTCATTTAAAACAAATAACCTAGCTATTTCCCTATCCTCATTCCTTCCTTTCCATTTTCCCCATCCCTCCTTCTTTCGTAGTTGACATGGTATCTTCGGATATTCAAAGAGTCTAAATAATGAATATTAAATATTTAGTGTGCTAAACATGTCCAACTAATTATTAAAAAAAAAAGCTTTTAATTTAAAATCAAATGTTTGTTTTACTATCACCTACCTACCAATCGACGGTATAAATCTTTTGATTTTTACATCGATGCACGCTTAGAAAAATGTTTGTAAAATTATATTTTCTACAAAACCAATATTCTACATTGAAAGGTTTCTTCATATTCTACATCAACAAATGTAGAATATTTTTTTTAACAGAATGTTTTCTTAAAAAACACTAATCGGAAAATATTGTATTGAACAAAATAAAATTAAAATTTAAAAAGCTAGCTCTTTCCTATTGTTAGAGATTTTTTCGAGTGATGTGAATAGTTATGAAAAGTTCATTATAAAAAAATTGCGTTTTCTTAATGAGTTCAGAGCTTGAAACACATCAAACAAATAGTTTAAAAAATTTATTATCAGCAAAATAAATTCCAAACGTAAGACAAAAAACTGAATATTAAAACGATTTCATTTCCCATCGATAAAATTCTTTCAGTAAAATATTAATATTTTCAGCTTATACCTCTACACATCATCATTATTTATTGTTGTTATTTATATTAATTTTGAAAAGTATTAATTTCAATTTGTGAAGACATTGATTTGTGTTTACATGATTTTACTATTTATGTTTATCATTTTTATAACAATCATTGCCTAACTCAACTAATCCATAATCAATGAAGCATATAATGCAAAATTACTTGGGAAGCCCTAAAATATAATATTATTTTTAATACTTGTGAAGGAAATATATGCATATATTATAATTATTAATTTTGTAGTATTGATGACCTTCACCTGATTATTACAATAAACTAGATCTTCAACGCCAGAATAACAATGGACTTGGATATGTAAATAATAACTTGGATAACAATACACTTGGAATTTGGATAAGCAATATGGCTTTTTCTTATTTTTTCAACTCACTTTTCTGTGACTTTAGAGACGCAATTAGTAATTGAACCGAAAATGGAGTGAATGCATTTGGATGATAAACTTGCATCTTGAGGTTTGGAAACAATCTTTCAAAGCATCATCAAGACAAACTTCATAACTAAAACGAAGAGTGCTACCGTTGACTAAATAGAGTTCATTCACCAGCACCTCTGTTTTTGTCGAAGGTATGTGTTATATCCCGTATGTCAATAGAAGGAAGTAAAGTATGCCAGGCTGTCACACCTGTAGATAAACCGTTTTTGTTCTCGATTTTACTTTTCACCCAGTTTCCATTCACAGTCAAGATTGTTTGCTGTTTGTGTGAGTTTTCATTTCAATTATTTTGATATTATAATTTTATCCACTTTAAAAATAAATATGTCAACAAGATTATTATCAAATTGTATTACTTTTTATAAACAAAAATTTTCTTTTTGTACAAAAAGACGGAGACAAATGAATAAAATTAAAATTCTTCAAAAAACAAAACAAACAATTATTTTAATTTATTTATCGTTACTTGAAAAAATTTTTATTTTCACTACTTGCTTTTGAAGTTTTAAGTAATATAATCGTGAAAATGAGCACGCTTATCTTCTTCTACTCCTTCAACTGAATTAACAAAACTAAATAAAAGTAAAACAAATAAATATATTAAAAAGTAAAATAAACGGTTATGGGAAAATGAATAAATTTACAGAAAGAAAATTCAGAAAAATGAAAATCTTAATTTGTATGCGTTATGGAGAATTTAATTACAAAACAAATAATTTAGTATTGAAGACAAAAGTTCACTTAGATGAGAATTTGACCAAAAGATGCAAATAGATTGTGATGATTAGTTTTTCAGCGCTGAAGAAAGTGGTGGGGGCGCTTTCAATCACCTGTTTTTTCAAACGCTCAATAACCAGAATCAAGAACAGCCGAAGAGTTGCTTGCCTTGAAAGTATTCCAACTACTCTCAGTCTGTAAGTTCGAATATATCTCCTCAGACCATTAGTATCCTCAGTCTTTTTAATGGTCACTCCATTTATATCCTTGACTTCGATAGTTGACTCCAGGCTTAGGGTTTTTACTGTTGCTTCAACTCCAAGAATCTTACCAACTAGCTTTTAGAACTGAACCGATACTTTTGCTCTGTTTTCAGTTATTTGTAGTTCTAAAAGTAAGTTTGTTTGTTAGTTCCTGGACCGACGCCGATTTCATGTGATGATTACCACATATTTAACACTTTTTGAGGCGCCAGTCCTTGACGAGCCCGAAAACATTTGTTCTGCGATTTTTTTTAAATCGACTGCTTTTGCGTTCGGCAAGCTCCAAAAAATACCGATTGCCCGAGATCTTGTAAATTTGTTACCACATTTTTTTAAAATGTGGGCATTGGAAATTTGTTTTAAAACACGAAGTTAAGCTTGTCCGACCATAATGTGTTTGCTGTTTTCGAGTTCAACAACTGACATTTTGGATGTTTGGGTTGTCGGACTAGACAATAGCAGACAAATTTTTATTGGACAAGGTTACCCTCGTGTTCTAGCAATAGTAAAAGTGGTATCTAGTTTTGTTATAATTTTACTATTTTCAACATCAATGTCAATCCTGTAGACATTAATTTTTATGTGATTGATATAGGGAATAAATTACAAAACAATCGAGGATTAATGATTAACAGTTTTCATTGGAACAACCCTGTAGATCAAAGATTAGAATATTTAAAGAAACAAATAGACCATCTCATTCAAATAATAAAAAGACGGGAAAGACATTATTGACCATTGTCAAAAATTTAAAGATGTGTCTTTTGCCTAGAGATTTTTCTTTTCCAGAAACTTTCTGTTACATCTGCTACAACTCACAAAATAAATCTTCTTCCGTATTCTCTGTCTTTTAAGATAAAGAAATTTCGCATACCAGAATCCTTGAAACAAGAATCAGATAAGCAAGTTTCTGAACTGCTAAATGATGGCATTGTTCAACCTAGCAAAAGTTGTTGAAACTTTCCTTTGCTTATCGTTCCAAATAAATTCACTAAAAATGAGAAAAATTGGAGATTGGTTATTGATTTTCTCACTTTAAACGAAGTGTTTCCCTTACCCAATATTACAGAAGGTTTGTAACAGTTAGGAAATTCGACGTTTTGTACTAAATTAGACATGGCCAAGGGGCAAAATCAAGTTCCTTTATGTGAAGACAATCGGAGTAAAACTGAATTTAGGACTGCTTTAGGCCATTTAGAGTTTCTACGTATGCCGTTTGGTTTTAAGAACGCAACCCAAACCCTTCGGAAGTTTATGAACACTGTTTTAGCTGGTTTGAATACTTTACAATTACTTATTTATTTAGATGAATTTAAAAGAACATAAATATAAGTTACAAACATTTTTATCACATTTCCTAAATTTTATGTTTAAGCTGAATCCTGCTAAGTGCCGATTTTTCTTGGGGCACTTGGTAACTGATAAGGGTATTAAAACCGAGCCGGAAAAACTCAGTTGCGTAGATAGTTTTGCTGTCCCTAAAAGACCCAAACAAATCAAATCATTCCTCGGGTTTGTGGGCTATTATCGCCGTTTCATCAAAAATTTCTCTAAATTAGCCCAACCTTTGCAGCATTATTAAATAAAAACACTGAATTTATATAGAGTGGATTTATATGAATTATTAGTCCTGCGGTGCTGCAGTACCCGGTTTACATAAAAATTTTTAAATTACTATTACGGATGGAAGCTAAGTTGCAATAGGTGCTGTTTAGTCTCAGCTGCATAATGAGGATGATCTACCCATAGCATTTGCTAGTAGAGTAACTTTTTGGTTGTAACAGACCATATGGCTGAGTCAAGTGGGAGATAGAGTTAGAGGATTATGATTTTAAAGTAATCTATTAAGTTGGCAAATACAACGTGAATGCATATGCACTTAGTCACATAAAACAATTGCGTAAGATGCCAGCCGAAATTTTCTCATCGACCCTTTAAACAAAATTATATCGTTTTTTAACCTCATTTTTAGTAATTTTATCCAGTTTCATATAATGCGGAGCAAGTTGATCAAGTAGATAATTTAAAAATGGTCAACCAATGTCACAGACTCCCACTGTTAACGTAATAACTCATTCTCAGGTCAGTAATAATTTTTAATAGATACCACCGCTGTCACCAAAATGTTGTAATTATCGCTGGAGCTCTCCAATTTTTGTCCAAAATATATATATTTAATAAATATTAATATATTCAATTAAAACGACTTACTTTTGTTTTAAAGTTAATCTCTTAATTTAATTATTAATATTTAATTTTTAATGTTTACTCTGTTTCCCTGCTCGTAAAAAACTAATTATTTCTCTTTCTTTATTTCATTACACAATTTGTAGTTGGTTTTTCATATATAAATTTATAGACTACAATTGGGAGAAATTTTGAAGAGATTTTGTAGAAATTTATTTGGATCAGGGATCACAACGAAAGATTTATAATCATCAGATTCGTAAAATCTTATCTTCAATTAATCGAACCATTTCAAGCTTCTGGTGATGATCACAAGAGCATTGGTTTTAATGTAAGGTGCCTTTCAAAATGCAATTGGAACACACATATAGTAGATCAAAGACTGATTTCTACGCGCAGAGGCTGCAAAAGTTTGGGGCGCAAATATCAAGTTTTTTCCATGCTCTCCAAGCAGCCAGTAAGCAGTGATGACTCCTAGCAACGATCAAATATTTTTTACCTACGGTTGGCTATGCCAGGCTAAAGTTTTTTCTGGTATAAAGTTTTTTTCGGCCACTACCCTAGCAAGTTTGCTAAATAGTTACCTTGATGTCATCACGACTATATAATTTGAATAAAGAACTGCTTGGTAATCTCGTCTAAAAATTATCAGGAGCTTAGTATCACTTTGATGTTGTTGCATTTGCATCTAACAATTTGAATATGGTTTGGCTGTTCACAAAACTGATGCAATCTTTAGTTGATTTTGAATAATGCTTGCTCTAAACATACACTCAGTTCGCTTCGAGTATTCTGATCTATTCTATTCTTGGCTCAAATTTTTTTATGAGTTTTATATTGAAAAAAAAAAGATAAAAGTTTCGAGGATTTTTTTTTGTTTGAAAAAATGGCAGTTCTAAATTTCGAGAATTTCGTGATTTTTGGCTTGACGAGCTGTTTTCAAATAATCATAACTTCGGTTCTATTAAAAATAGAAACTTCTAGTTTAATTTATTTTAAAGTTAATAGATGCTAGTTTACAAAAAAAAAAATTAAAATAATAAAAGTTATTAACAAATTCCTATTTTTATAAACAAACAAAACGTTAAAATCGATCTTTAGCTATTGTCCCACCCACGAAATGAGTTTTTAGTATGACTATCGTGTTGTACGTTTAATTTTCTTTAAATTATCAGGAGCTTAGTATCACTTTGATGTTGTTGCATTTGCATCTAACAATTTGAATATGGTTTGGCTGTTCACAAAACTGATGCAATCTTTAGTTGATTTTGAATAATGCTTACTCTAAACATACACTCAGTTCGCTTCGAGTATTCTGATCTATTCTATTCTTGGCTCAAATTTTTTTATGAGTTTTATATTGAAAAAAAAAAGATAAAAGTTTCGAGGATTTTTTTTTGTTTGAAAAAATAGCAGTTCTAAATTTCGAGAATTTCGTGATTTTTGGCTTGACGAGCTGTTTTCAAATAATCATAACTTCGGTTCTATTAAAAATAGAAACTTCTAGTTTAATTTATTTTAAAGTTAATAGATGCTAGTTTACAAAAAAAAAATTAAAATAATAAAAGTTATTAACAAATTCCTATTTTTATAAACAAATTAAACGTTAAAATCGATCTTTAGCTATTGTCCCACTCACGAAATGAGTTTTTAGTATGACTATCGTGTTGTACGTTTAATTTTTTTTTAAAAATGTATTTTTAATTAATGTTTTTTATCTACAAAATATTCGTTTCTATCTATCTACACGCTACTGAAACTAAAATTTAAAATTAATTATTGCTTTTTTAAAATTGCAAAATTAGATTATTTCTAGAATGAATTTCAACTTAGGTCTCTATTGGTAGGAGGCATACACCGGTTACAGGTCGTTTAAATTCACCGTTGACCGTTATAATTCTTAAAACGCGCACCTTTCTATCATCACCTTTATGTACATCAGTAATTCTACCCAGGTGCCATTTTAACGGAGACATATTATCTTCCTTGAAATGAAAATCGCCAAACCTCTATATTATCGGCGTCTTTTAACCACTTCCGCCGAAGCTGAAGTTTGGATAGGTATTCAGCTGACCAACGTTTCCAAAAAATTGGGTGCTGATATGTAATTCGTTGAAATCTGGATAATCTATTATAATCCAATTGTTCTAGATTCGGATTGGGAAGACCAGTAATAGGCTGCCCATTTAAAAAATGTTCCGGTGTTAAACAAATTAAATCATTGGGGTCATTGGACATGGGATTAAGAGGGCGTGAGTTGAGGCAAGCCTCAACCTGAAAATAAGGTACCGAATTCCTCAAGTTTCTAACTAAAATTTCCAACAACTCGTTTTAAATGGAATTTCGAACTCTTCACAGCAGTTTCCCATAAACCACCAAAGTGAGGGGATCGTGGAGGAATAGTGTACCAGTTAATATTCTTCTGAACGCAAAATTTTAAAAATTCACTTTGATGTGCATCGGATTTGAACAATTTATACAACTTTTTCATCTCTGGCTTGCAACCAGCAAAATTAGTCGCGTTGTCAGAATAAACATAAACCATGACGACTTACGAACGTACGGAAACATGCAAGAAAAGATTGAGTAGTCAAATTCTCCACTATTTCCAGATGCACGGCTTTAGTCACGAAGCACACAAAGACGCATACATAAGACTTGGTTGTTACCTTCGATCGTAATTCGTGTACGATATTAAAAGGTTCGCAAAAATCAAAGCCAATATTTAGAAATGCTCTAGCAAGACTGACCCTCGACCTTAGAAGTTGACCCATTATTTTATTTGATATTAGTGGTGGTTTAGTTCTAATGCACCTTATACATTTATTTACGGTAAGACGACATAGGTTGCGTCCACCTGTAACCCAAAAGCGCTGTCTAAAAGTTGTCTAAAAGTGAGAGCGACAATGTTCATGACTAGCAAGCAGTTTCGATAAAACAGACGACGAAGGTAGTAATAATTGGTGTTGATAATCAATACTAACTAACCTACACGCAATAGACCAATAAACCATTCTCGTCGATAAAAGGATACAAAATCTTTAGCTTACTTGATAGGGATACACAACCATGTCGTTCAATCTGCTTCAGTTCATCTCAAAAGTCAGAAGCTTGAACCAATCTTTTCAATGAATTGTCGATATCAACGGCAGTTTTGTCCATCAATTTACAGATCTCTAAGAAGAGGAGGCAAAAAACAGTAACATGAAGCAGAGTATTCATATTTGAAGATTTATTTAACAAATTTTTCAAAAATGTCTTTTCATTGTTACAAATTAGGACAGCATTATTTTTTCTAAACTCCAATAACTCGGTATCCACTCTGATAGTAGGAGATTTTGGCCATAATCTACACTTTCTCGCAAAAACTTAGGTCTATTCCACCACAACTCAGCATTCGGTAATTCCTCTGGCATTAGACCCCTTGAAATTAAATCAGCTGGGTTACATTCTGTTGGAACATATCGCCAGTCAGATAATAGACGAAGTTCTTGAATTTGGGAGATTCGGTTAGCCACAAAAACGGCAAACCTAGACGGGTTTGTATTAATGCGATACAAGGTTATTTCAGAATCAGTCCAGTACCAAACTGCATTGAGTTTTATATTTATCTCCGATATAACCTTTTTCGTTGATATTGATATATTTTTAAACAATTTATAAATAAATAAATATTTAATTAATCACTAATCTCTTTGATTCAATTTTATAAACTAATTGAACATATAAAAATTATATACTAATTGATTTAAATTTTACTAATTGCCCGATCCAAACAATTTGATCGTTTATGTATCATATTATCATCAATCTTCTGTTTCATTTTCAATCAAGTCTCCATCTCCTGTTTTTCAAATAAAAAAAATCATCTTGCAAAACTTGTATTTTTAATTGAAATTAAGTTTATTTAAATCATCAAAAACATGTTTAAATGTTTAAATGTACAGTGGTACAGATTATTAATAAAATTATATAAAAAATTAATAAAATTATTATTGAATTTGAAAACAACTATTTTTAGAGTAAAAATTGAAAATAGTCCGTCGTTACAATACTTTGGACCAAAAGAAGCGCTGCACATAATTCCAATCTAGGAATGGTTTGTATTTTTAATGAAGCAACTCGCGACTTGGCGCAAATTAAATTGGTAGAACTACATCCATTCAAATCGATGCATTTCAGATATACAAAACATCCGAATCCCCTTTCCGAGGCATCACCAAAACCATGCAACTCAAATTCAACAGTATATACAGGTACGATACATCTAAGGATCGTTATTTGACTAAGATTCAACATCTGACGCTTGAAATTGTTCCACCTCTCACTTATCTCTGAGCTTACAGGATCCCAAGAGAGTTTATTTATTGCCCAAATGTACTGCATAATGGTTTTTGCAATAAAAATTACAGGACCGCAAATACCCAAGGGATCGAATAACTTTGTAATCTCAGCCAAAATTGATCTTTTTGTGCTCAAAACTATCGAGCAAAATTTTTTATAGGAAATAATAAACTGATCGGTAGCGGTATCCCACTGCAATCCTAACCGAGATATAACAGTGCCATCGGCGTAATTTGAAGCTTACTCTGAATAACTAGACCTGAATTTTCTTAAATCAAATCCACCCATAGATAGTATCTCTATGCTTCAGATATATTATCGGCACCAGTTAAGCAATCATTCATATAAAAATGACGTTCTAAACTAACAGATGCTTTTCGGTAACGTGATCTTTCATCCTTAGCCAGTTGAACTAAAGTTCTGGTTGCAAGGAACGACGAACTAGCCACCCTGTAAGTGACTGTCAATACTTTATAGCTTTTTAATGGACTTTCGGGATTACATACATTTTTTTAATATCTCCAGGAAATGCAATTAAATATTTTCTAAACCAAATCGCTAATGAGAACAAATCGGATTGGATTGTATTGTAATGTAATTGTAATTCCCTGATGAAGTTAGTGCTGAAACGTTAGTGTTAAATACGGCACGCAATTTATTCGTGGTGCTGTTTTTTTTTCGTTACCGCATTAAACTGGTTTGCTTTTGCTGTGGTTGATTTTGATTGATGGGTTGTTGGTGGATAGAGTCTAGATCGGATGACCAGGAAGGGTCATTCTAGGTCTTAGGCACTTGTTACCTTTCGACCTCTATTCTCTATGTTGAAGTAAAAGAAAAATCTTTTTTCATGTTGTTGTAATCTTTGTTATATATTCTTGATTCTGGTATAACTTCTTCTATGATCCTTCTTATAACACTTTCTATGTCACTGATCATATCACAAATATGATCGACTGCATCTAGTATCTTGTGAAATCCAGATTTATTCGTGATACCGATACTGAATTTTTAAAGTTTCCTTAAATCTAATATTTCTCTTATATATACATACTTACAAAATTCTACATCCGTATTATGATTCTCATAAAGATCATGCATTTCCTATTTATCTTACTATTTATTAATAAACATAAAAATAGTTTTCATCAAAAATTTTATTACGAAAACAAAAACAACAAAATTGTTAATTGTTTTGATGACACCAAAACAATTTCAAATTGACATACATAATTTATTGTCACAAATAAATTATGTAACAATTGTTGTTAAATTTGAATTGTGAAAAACATTAATTTAGCAAAAAAAGTAAACAAATGAAATTATTTCATTAACAAACAATAACAATTTCTTTAACAAACAATAACAATTTCTTAAAAGAAAATACTACTTTGTTATGAAACATTAGACGTTGCAAATCAGAAATGAAATTTACAACATGTATGAATTTTGAGTGTCTTTCCTTTCAGGTTGAGAACTATGTTTCTTTTCAGATTGAGAATCATTATACGCGTAATTTTGAGTGTCTTAATCTTTGGTGATGTATAGGATGCATAAGATGCATAAGACATCACAGCATGGTGAGGCAGATAGAAGACCTTACCATGAGGGCTTCCACTGACGTTAACATCATCAACTTCCTTCATATCTTTTAATTCGATCTATTCATTCATGAATTGCTTATAAAGGACTAATTGATCTGGATGGCGGTCAAATTTGCTCTCTAAAGCTAAGAATTGATTTAAAGCGGACCCTGCTCACACAACTTTTCTTTGATATCCAGCCAATGGATAAGAAGAAATATTAATGGAAGATTCAACGTCAAAAGAAAACGTCGGGAAACAGCAACAAAGAAAAACAGCTGTAACGAGGTTGCAGAATTTTCCTGAGGTCTCTTTATATCTGTGAGACATTTCATATGCAGCAACTGTATCGTAATTACATTATAATAATTGTCATGTATGATTTTGTAAGCATTATCGTAATTCTCAGCGTTTACTCGCAGAAACTCAATGAGATGGTAGGCAGTGCCATTTATCAGACAGTTGATTAGATACTCATATTTATCCAAATCAGATAAATCTGTATTATTATGAACACGCCGCTCATATACTTCCTTGAACTTTAACCAATTTATCTCACTACCATCAAATTCAGGCAACTTATTATTAGGGTGAGGTTAACTAAATGAGCTATTAGGGACTATAAGAAAATTGTCCAGCTTATGACTTTTGGCTTTAAATTTAATGTCATATATTTTATGCAACATTTGAACTTCATATTATCAAATAAAGAATTTCAAATTTTGTTCTTTCTTCAAATACAGACACATCATCTTCTGGTGCTAATTTTTATAAATCATTTTGAATTAAATTATATCCGTTATAAATATTATTTAATTTGTTTAAGGAAGACTCTAACGTTCCTATGCTGCAAAGGTCATCTATTTTAAAACTGTTCTGATATATTTTCAAACGTGATTTATATCCGCCACGCTGTCTTTTTAACTCTTTATCATGCATTCATCAACCGAAGTCAGAAGAAGAAGGTTGTCTGCTAAATTTTAAAGAAACAAAAATAATCGAAAATAAAAAAATAAGTTGTATTTTGTTTTATTTTATTTTTGCATGTATGGCTTAAGGCTTTATAAGGACAGAGTAAAGGTAAAATAAGATAATATATACTGAGTGTCTGTTAGTGAAAATAAAAGTGAAGTGAAGATAGGAGGCGTACAAATAATTGGTGAGATTGTTCCTTATTAAAAAATTATTTGATATTTTATATTTACTGTTACCAGGCGGTAGGCAGGTAAAATTTTACCTTTTATTGCTTTGATGTAATAAATCTATTATTTTAAAGCATAAATTTGTTTTGTATTGCCTGCTAACAAGAAATATAAAATTTCGAGAAATAGAGCGGATCTAAATTTCAAGAATTTCGTGAATTTTGGCTTGAAGAATTATTTTCAAAGATTCATAACTTCGGTTCTGGTTTATTTTAAAGTTAATAGATGGAATTTTAAAAAAAGTGTTATATATAAAAATTATTAACAAATTCCTTTTGTTATAAACAAATAAAATGTTAAAATCGATTTTTAGTCACTATCTAACAAAATTAAGGTGTGTTTAGTACGAACATCGTATTCTACATTTAATTTTCTATAAAAAACGTATATTTAATTAATGAAGAAACGATTTTTACAGTTAGAATTATTTTTATTTTTCTAGCACGGAATGAAAAAAATTTATGAAATGTTTTGTCGTTTTGCGTTCGATAAATTAATTTGTTTCCAACAGTTAAAATCGTTTATCCATTAATTACAAATAAATTTTTTATAGGAAATTAAACGTAAAACACGTTGGTCATACTAAAAACTTATTTCGTGGGTGGGGGGCAATGACTAAAGATCGATTTAAACATTTATTATATAAATAGGAATTTGTTAACAACTTTTACTAATATTAATTTTTTTTGTAAACTAGTATCTTTTAACTTTAAAATAAAACAAACTAAAAGTTTCCATTTTAATAGAACCGAAGTTATGATTATTTGAAAATAGTTCGTCAAGCCAAAAATGACGAAATTCTCGAAATTTAGAGCCGCTATATTTTCAAAAAAAAAAAATCCTCGAACACGTTTATCTTTTTTTCGATATAAAACCCATAAAAAAATTGAGCCAAATCAAAAATGTGTCGGTCAGATTTTGTAAAAATCTATTCGGTTTGTAAAAGAATGACCCATTTGGAAAAATTAGTACAAATTAGCCAAATCATTCTTTTATTTCTTCATATCTCTAGGTTTCTCTGAGAAATAAGAAAGTTTTCAAATTCTTTTCAAGTGGTTGAAGTGGTTTGCATCAGCCCAAAGATAAACGAGTTGAGGTTGAATGGACTAGAAAGTGTTGTCCACCAGATGATCACATCAAACATCAATGTTGCTCAGTAGTCAATGCCACCAAGTATAGTTCCATCATTACTATTTTCGTACTCTCCCTGATATTGGGTTTCCAGTTACACGATTGTTTTACACACAAAATGCTTGTTCAGCAAGTACCATGCTACTCCATACCTGGATGATGAAATCAGTATCAAGGTCTTTGTATTTTCTAGCAAATAAGCATAAATTCTATTTTCGCCTGATTGATGCATGGTCTACAGTTTTATTTCATTTTGATGTTTTTGCAAAGACATTTGCTTTTTAACTTAGTTATGACTTCGGAGCTTGCTGGTACGAAAAAACGAAAAAACGAAAAAAGCCGTGAGTATTAAACTTAAAAGCTGTTAATTGTCAAGTTCAACAGAGGCAAAGCCAAGTTCTCCCATAATGTGCGTCTTGTTTTACTGTTCTTTTGTATGTGAATTTCCCTAGTCTACCATTGATGTTGCTGCAAAGGAACATGAGTTTAATAAAGACTTTCAGGGATTCATCTAAGTCCAGTTTTGTTCAAGTCCAGTATAATATAGTTGACCCTTATGAAACGTATTCATGAAAATTTTCAGAGTATATTATTTTTGCTCTAAAGAATGTTGGGTGTTGCTGACTAAAAAGCACATAGTCTTTTAATGAGTTTTTCTCTGCATTACGTATGCTAAATTATTGACAGGAAATTTGGGTGGATAATTTGACAAAATTGAAGGTCTATCAGTGTTTCTAGCGTTTTAGGAAGTAATGACGAGCTGTTCAACAATCTGTAAGAGCCTTAATATTGTTTGAGAGAGAGAGTTCCCTCAAAATGTTTATAATGCCGCGAATCTTTCTTTCTGTAGTTCTTAAAACTAAATAATCGCACACTTATAACTCAAAATTCTTCACATTTTCATTCGGTAGTTTCGGTCAAGCCTGCTTATAAATCGAGAGGAGTGGAAATTCAAAATACTTTACATTACAGAGTTGGTTGTTTTTTCCCATTATCAGTCAAATTTTTATGCAGAATGTTTGGATATATCACAAAAGAGTCATTTTTACCATTTTGTTTATTGAAGTCACCAACAACCACTAAGAGCTCGCATGATGATATCATAACTAATACCAGAGCTTTAAAGAAAGTTTTCGTCTCATCAACAAAGCGAAAACGCTATTTATTTTTTAACGAGTGTGTTTGGTGTTCAGTTTTTATTTGAAATAAATGTGAATAAATTTGCTCTGAGGATATCATAAGGAAGTATATTAATTCTGTTAGTTACTTACAACCAAACTTACTCCTATCCCTCTTTCCTTTTCTAATAGTAATTATATTTGCCTACATTACAAAGAAAACAAACTTTTTAACGCTTTTTACTCACACTTTTTCCGCATTTCTTTTACAACTTCAAGTTTTTTGTGTTATGTTTCGGTTTCATATTGTGTAAATGCCAGAGGTAATTATAAAAATTAATTTATGGTAAAATTGTTGAATTTTATATCATGAAAACTAACAAAAATAATTTATAATAATTTTTTCCGTTTTGTTTTAATAAATTCGTACCCAGTAATGCTAAAATCTATTGAAAAATTATTATTTATATTTATAACTTTTATTATATTAATTGTTTTTTTATATTGATTGTTTTGGAAAATTTCAAGGAAAATAGAAAAGAGGGTTTTGGTTCATTGTTTTTTCAACTTAAAGTTTTTCTGAAAATCGGAATTGAATTACGAGCTTCTTGTTGGAACTATATATTATATTTATTGATTTTATTTTAAATTTAATTTAATTTCACAAGTTTACGGTTCTTTAGAGACTTTTGGTCTCTAAAGAACCGTAAAGGGATGCTGACGTAAGGATGCTGGCAGATGAATTCCATTGAGTCAACTGTAGTACCCTGACCAAGACCAAAAGTAAAGCATCTCGCCATCTTAAGTAAATTAACCCTCTTGAGGAACATACCATACGTTTTTTTTTTGTATTTAATCTGTAGACAAGAATTTGACTGAAATTGTTGAATTTACTGAAAAAAACCAACTACTACTGTATGTAAATTGTCAGAAAATTCATTTACTTTATTTACATATACCGAAATTTTCTAAATGATTTATTATTTTATTTTGGTTCCGATCTTATTTCAACTCATACTCTATATTAAAGTAAAACAAATCAATTTATTTTTATTCATAAACCTACTTCAACCCTAATAATAATACTTGGTTGCTAAAGGGAGCCAATTTTAAACAGTTTCTCAGTTAATTGCTTTGTTGCGTCACACAAGCATGTACATATTTCTCTCTACATAAATTATAAAAATTTGGTTTTGTAAAACTTTAAGCATAATATTATATGTAGATACGGTTGTTCAAATTTATTAAAAGTAGAATGGTGGTTTGTAGTTGTAGAAGGGAATATTTTCTCGTTTGACTAGAATTGTTTATTGAGATGATATATTGAAACGGGTTGATTTGTGTGTAATTAAGGTATAATTAGGATCAATTTTCCCCCCAAGCACTTTCAGTTTCATAAAAAATGTGAACCTCATAAGATTTATCAAGACAAAACTTGGATTCTTCACTTCTATTCGAGACAATAGAATCAGAATTAGTATTCTTTGAGATTATTGGTGGTGTCAAATTCAGAAAACATCACGTTCGACCTTAATAAAGTTTCTGACAGCTTGAAAATGCTGTGATATCTTGTTTAGAGTGAATGAAATAACCACTGCTGCAAGTTTTTTTTCGCTTTATTAGACATGATAACAGAATTGAAATACTTCTGTGTGAAAGCCGTGGAAAGAGTATAGTGTACGCTTGTGAGTTCGAAGACAAAAGTTAATCCACAGAAACTATTTACTGTTTCATAACTAGCACTACATATTACTGTTATAGTCCATAAACTTTGGAGTTCATGTGAAATTTGGGGAAATCTAAAATCAAAATATTTAAAATTCAGTCCTATCCGCTAGAAGCAAAACTTGAGTTGAGTTGGTCAGAACTTTGTGTAAATAAAATGTATACGTTATTCATGTTTTAAATATTGTCTTTACCACAAAAACAAAGTTTGCATGCATCTTCAGAGGCATTTGACACATTTGTTAAATGAGAACTACAAGTCACAGAATAGATAGGTTTTTTTACCTTAAGCACATACATGGGTAAAATATTTTCAACAAATGTTTGCAGACGGATGGCTTCCAATTTGTAAATTTTACGCAAGATTTGCAGGAAAAAGCGATAGCCATAATATATTTTCCTTAGGTTGTTACGACCAGACATAGTCGATTAGAGAGCGAAATGTTTAAATGATCGATAAAATATTTACATTGCGCCATTACATTTTTTCTTATATTCATGTAAATTTTTACGGCAATATTTGTTTTCTAATCATTATTTAAAAACCAAAACAATAAAGTTATGAATAGTTGTGTTGTTTTAATATAAAAAAACTTGTTTGGATATTTTGAAATCATGTAGTGGGAAACAATTTTTAAGGATAAATAAAAACTGGTCATCGTATAAAAATTTGCTGTCATCTGTTCAAAATTAAATGTTTGAAAATGAATTATTACATAATTTGCTATCATGTTTTGACATTAAATAATTTTTTTTTTTGGCTATCAAGTAATTACCATGATATTTTTTGATTGAATTGAATAAATGTTCGTTGAAAAAAAATTTGTTTTAATTTTTTTTAATTCACTTTGTTTTGCATTGCTGAATATATAAGATAATTTCTCAGCAATGCAAGTCAATCAACGAATTCATAAACATTTTCTTAAACTGTAGTTTAAATATTTTTGTGTGAGCTAATAAATTTTATTTATAAAAATTGTTGTATGCTCATACAATAGCAAGTTGGTTGGTTGTTACGGACTGATATTTTTTGTAGTATGATAATTTTGAGATCATAAAGTTTTGTTATATTAAGTGTAAGAGTGACCAAGATATATAAAACAGAAACAAAAGGTGGAATATTCTAGCTATAAATTTGATCACATTGTGTCGATCATTATATTCTTGAATATGAACCAAATTTATTTTTTTGGGTATTTATCGAGTTGGTATGACATTTTAAATTAAATATTAAAAAATCATTTAAATAAACGATAATATAGTTATCAATAGTGAATGTGCAACGAATTTGTTTTAATTGTAGTATTTTCAAATTTTTATTAAAAGCAAACAAATAAAAAGGAAATACAGAGCTCCAAATGTTTTTATGATATATAGCATTTTTTGTCTATGTTGATGTGACCGTGCAAGTTTTGATCTTGTGAGATGGCAAATGTCAGATTATAAATTTGCTGTAAAATATCTCCAATTAAATCATAAATATTTCTATATAGTAAACAAATCCAATTAGAAAAACTATTCGAGCTCTCCTAACACAATCAAATAAATAATCGTCGCTTTTTTACCATAAAAATACTCAAATTGCAAACAACTAAAAATGAACAACTACCTTTACTATATGTGACTCTTTAATATAGCTCCCCCAAAATTTTTAATTACCATAAATTTATTACAGTAATTGAAAAACAAACCATATCGTTCTTAGTTCATTACTCACACACAAAAAGCTCAATAATTGATTTTTGTTTTTTTTTTACCAGCTCACCAGCCACCGAACTCATTTTTATATTATGTTTCCCTATTTTATTACTTCTATTATTTTTATTTTTATTATTATTATTTTCATATTTCTGCGTTTTTTTATGATTTTTCACTTGATTCCATTTACTAACAAAACCTCGTCAGAGTCAAATAAAAAAAAAAATTTAACACGAATATATTTTGTCACGAAACAATTAATTAGTATTTTTATTTGTTTACTGTGTTTTGACTGCAAAAAAGAAAAAGTTTTCAATTCACAGTTGATAGCAATATCAAAAGGATTTTGATTTTCCATTGATATTGTATGTTAAAAGGTTACATGCTTTTGTTGATGGAAAAGGCGGTTGATTTTTTAATTGATCAATTTATATTGATTTTGTTTCATTATAATGATGTTCGTGTAATTAATGGTATTCGTTATATGTTTAGTTACTTATTTGTTTAAAGGGAAATTCATCAACTTATAATGATTTTGAAATTGGAAAATTTGACTTTTGACTTTTTTCCAGTTCGGTAGACATAGTCCAGGGAAATTAAACAAACAAAAGGTATTTTTACGTAAAAAAAGCAGAAATATTGTTTTATGTTATGTTGGTTCCTAGTAAGTCCCGTAAGTTTTTGTATCGATCCCTAAATAATATTAAAGTGAGTCACTGTTAATGTACCTACCAGCATAATCAACCAATTGCCATGTGCGTCATCTGAGCTCCAAATGGTGTGTCATCTGACCATCAAATATACGACAACTGGGACCCGAAATTGCAGTACAGATGGTTTTTGGGAGTGGACTCCTGGTCATCAAAATCCAGATACTTCAGTGACATAGTGTTAGAAAACTAGGATACAAGCTCACGCGTAAAAAAAGTGGTCAATTTGACCAGAATCCCAGGCTCTTGATCCTAAACAATTACGAGAGAGCTACCAAAAGAGGTAACGAAGAAGAAGACAGTTAGAGTCGAGGATGTTGAAGCTAGTTGAACGGAGCTCAATTTGAATGTTCACAACAATTTAAAAAGATTTATGTGTGCTATCAGTGTGGCTTATAATACTGATAAATTTAAAAGGAGCCAATGAGCAAAAATAGTGACTCAGACCACAAAAACTGGAGAAAAAGAAACAAACCAACCATGTAGAAGAAGAAATAAATAATAATGGGGTTAAGCACTGCAGGAGAAAAACCAGCAGTGAAAACTTTTAAAAACGAAACATCATTAAAACTAGTTAGTATAAAGAATATATCTACGTGCCCCAGTGCTTAATGCATAACACAGATGCTTAATACCAAATACAGGTAACGCAGAGGGTTAAAAACGAAAATTAAGACTCAGAAGGAATTCTAATCCCATGTTGCAGAACACCGTAAAAGAAATTGAAAGAAGTAATGACGAAAAAAACATGGTTGAGTGAATCAAAAATCTGATGCGCACCTCATTAAAAAAAATCAGTTGACTTACTTATACCAATTTTCTTAAAAAGTTGTTAAAAGAAGATTTAAATGTAACGAGCTCGGTAAAAACGTGAGTTTCAGATATGGTTCCCTGCTGTTTAGGAGAAAACTACCCCTAATTAATTTTAACCACACAAGCAAAGTCTGTAACGGCCAACAAAAATTTGATCAGCGGACATTTTATTTTAAAATCTAAAAACAAACATTCAACACACTAATCATGCCTTCATTCCGTAATATCAAACCACATACGATTATTTCATAAATAATATCTGACCGTATACAACGTTTCACTGTTTATTACTTCATAATTTATATCTTTCATTCGAATTCAATTAACGGATCTTTTATTTCGGCATATGATCGATTGTTGTTTTATTTTCCTATTTTTATGAGAAACAAATATGTTTTTTATTGAACAGATAACGAAATAGAGTAAATTGATTCTGCGCAGATCTTGCCTTCATTAATAGGGTTTTTCATGTAGTGATGTTTGAACTAAAATATGTTCGAAATATTAATAATTGATTGAATTTGTAATGAAGTGCCTCTCATGATGATAATGGCAGTGGCTTAGCAGGGTGCGTACCTAGACTTGTTGTAATGCCATTCGACTAAGTCTCAGTCATCGTGAGTAGGAGATATTATAAACCTGCTGCTTCAGCACAAATACGGAAATGTACGCAATTTTTATCAAATAAACGGAAACGGAAAAAAATTACAAGAGAAAAGATGAGACTCTGACGACCCCTTATTACGATAGAACTACGGTCGGCACGTTCAACCTCCTCGTTCACTTACATAGGCTCACACACGAACACACACTCACATACACGCACATACATACAGTCAACCGCCCAATATGTTGAAAAATAGTAAAAAAGGAAAAAAAAACAAATAATTCACTATACAATTTAAAACTCAATGAAATTCTACAATTAATATAGGATCCAATTTAATATAAATCGTTCGTATAATAACGTATGAAGAATTATATGTTTTAGGTCTTTTAAACGAGATAAGCCGACTAATATCCAATATTTATGTAGAACGTCAACTCCAATCACAGGTACCCTAAATGTTGAGACTAAAATAAAACAAATAGGGGAACTGGTGTTAAAACTTTTTGTAACTATCGTATCAAGCTAACACGCCAAATAAAACGGTTAATGCTTTATTATAAAGAAATGTAAACACGACAGAAACCAAACCAATGAAAAGCATTAAGTTCTGAGCTTTATGTTAAGTAAATCTGCATAGAATGAATCAATGATTGGGCACGCGTGATGTAAACGTTGGTCAACAAAAAAAAACTTATTCGAGGATTTCCTTCAACGAAACTTAAACTTGTCAATTTTTGCTTGCAGATCTTTGTGGTATTCAAATACTCACTTTTTATCTTGGCATATCATAAAGTTATATATATATAATTTAGTAATATATTTTTGTAATATCAAATGGGGGAAATAAATTTAATTACAAGATGGTATTACTAAATGCACGCATCAGTTGAAACTGCAACCCTACACATAAATTTTCGTTATACAAATTCAAAATACAGCCGCTATTCGTCGTAATGCTTTTACCAAAAATATTAGTCTACGAAAGATTAATAACGTATCAGAAGATCCTAGTCGTAAAAGTCACACGCCAAATATTTTTGGTTTTAAGACCAAAAGTTCCATGCACATTTTGTATACATGTTTACATGGTAAAAAAAATATTAAATTAAAACAAACACGTATGGCGTTAACACTCAAATGCTTTTAAACCTCAACTAAATTCTATATACACTAAAATGTTTAAAACAACTTAAAAATTAGTAAAAGGAAGCGCATACACCTTGGCATGTTATTAATTTTGAGGGTACCATATATCAACGAATTCAAATATATGGAGCTAAGTGATGAGTTTCACTGCTAGAAATATACTGATTTGCTTTACATAGAAACTGTATACCTACACATTTGCGAATTCAACATCATGAAAAATTATTTAAAAATTTTTAACAAAATTATGTTTCTGAGACACTTGGAAAGTTTTATCTGTTATCAGTACTCATAGTCAAATCAATGCATGCCTAAGGCGAAATGATAATGTTATTCAAGATGATTAAATAATAGTTAAGTCAATAAATAATTTACTAATGCCATAGATATTTAATAATTTTTCAATAGTTCAGTTAATATTCAGTTCAGTAAATTAAATTATTGGATAATTATATTTCGAATCTACAATATAGTTAAGACATACGCTCGACGACAAAAAGGGGTTTCATGTGTTAAGCGTTTTAGGTGTAAATTTAAAATTTTTGAGTCCTGTTATAATCAAACTTTGTCTTACATTAAGATCTGTTTAACAAATTTTATTCATAAATTTAATATATATAAAGCTTCAATTTTAACCGTAAACCGTCTATACTATGAACAAAAAAAATTTCAATAGATCCCTTTAGAATGTTAGCAGCAAAAAAAAATCAAGAAGCTATTACCTCGAACAGACAGATTCTTAAAATTTTCCTTACCGAATTGGATCACGCCAACAATGAATGACAGGTAAATTTTGAACATATAGATACAACTCTACCTAATATTTTATAATTTTCAAATAACATTGCAATAACACATAATACGATTCACTCATATTTCAATCTTCTTAACTGTCAGCGTCCACAATTTCATCTCAAATTTTCATTATAAAAAAAAAACAATAAAAAATACAAAATGACACTCACCATGGTTATATCCAGATCTCGTCCCTCTCGTCCCTCGTCTCGCCTAGCCTTCCATAATTTCACACTCCCTGTGACCTCGATCTAGGACACCCGCCGACACTTGTAATCCAAATCCGATCAAGCTTGGTGTATAATATAGGATCACACCACCGCTACCATTCATTAATAAACTCAGACGCTCGTTACGGTTATGGTTTATAGGTATATATATTTTTTTGTTTATTATATATAAATTTTTGATGGTTAACAAAACAAAAGAATCATTGGATTGTACATACTAGTTGTATTAATCTTATTTACGGCACTAATCCGAATACATTCATTTTAATTGTAATTAATTAAACAAAGCAAACACTATTGCAGTATGTAGCTTAAGTTAATTGACCATTACAGCATTATTACTGACAAATTAATTTTGGCGGGCACAGTTTATTATCATTTAAAGAAAATTTTATTTTTTTGCTGCCATTCAATTTAATATCATGCTCAACAATTTGAGCTATTGTAACAAAAAGAAACTTAGACGGCACGTTACGGATATCGTAAAATTAACATTCAATAAATTAACATTAAATTTAAACTTGCAGGACACAAACAAACATATGATATATTTTTTTTCTATAATTTTACTGAATAAAATGAACCATTGGTTAGAGATACACTATAGGTTCCACTAATGCAAATTCATTACTGTTATTAAGGCACATCAACTTTAATTTACACTCTTTACGACGTTTTAATTTTGAGGTTATGCCAAATACCGGTATACACGACAACTTCTATCAGAGCTTATATCTTATTCAGATGTCATACCTTTTGTAACATGTATTATCCTTTTTGTGTTCTCCGGTAATTTAAAACAAGGCAGATTTAATTTCTCGTACCTGTACATGCAAGATGTTATTTTCTATTCTCGGATGTTATCACGTTTTCCATTGACATCTATTATAACCCAAACGTCAAAACAATCCAATCAGCAAAAAATCCAATTGAAAAACAGAGCGTCACACACCACAATGCAAAAGTAATAGAATAAGAGAATGAAAAATTTACAGTGGCTCATTATATAGCCCAAAATTTCAACATCGAAAAAACTCGAATACAGGGTTTTAGATGCAAGGCAATTAATTAACATCAAGTATATAATTGTTAGGAACTTTTTATAGTTACACAAAACTGCTTGTTATTTGGTAATATTGTACAAAAACAATTTTGCGACATAGATCATTTCCGATACTCTAATAACAATTATCAATGAACCAAAATGAGTTGAATGCGAGTTTAATCGACTCTATGGTGTTTAGGTATTACAAAACTACAATCTACAACAGCATTACAGCGAAGTTCAGTTCCATAACGGAAAGATTATTTGAAGGAAAATATTCATACAAAAAAATCGAATGTTTATCAAAGCAAGATATTAAATCTTTGTATGTTGACGATTGCACAAACACGCACAGCTGTTTTGAGGTTTGAAAACTTTGTTGTTTAATCGCGGTTAGTGTATGGAGAATCCAAATTCAAATAGTATGGTAAAATTAAACGGATGAAAAAGTAGTATGAGTCAATTTTAGGGGGTTGCAAAATTAAATATTAATGTTTATGTAATTATATGAAAAATAACTATGAGTTACTGAGACTATAAGAAAAATGTGTCTGTTAATGAGGGATGGATGAGAAACTATTACAGGCTACTTATGTTAATCAAAATGACAACTAATGAATCAGAGACTATAATACACGGTGTTCAGACGTTAGCCCAGGCTATCCATTACAAATTTTGAAAGACCCTATTGTTGTGATTTGATGTCTGTTTTATTTTTTTATACGGCAGATTTTCTGAAATTTTAAAATTATCATAACAAACATTATCATAGTTATGCTAAATTAAATTCTATACTAAAACAACTGTGTATGTTGTACTTCTGAAAAATATCATTTTTGAGTAATTGAAAAAAAATTAGTGGGTACAACTTCAAACTTGATCAACCATCACTTTTTATGCAAAAATTTTAAGAAATACTGACATTTCTTATGATTGCTTTAACTCAAACCGATTTCGACTATGTGTATCCAATTGATGGTTGTATATTGTTTCTTTCGTTGTTTATTGTTTCTAAAGTATTATCCGAATCGTGAGTGTTAAATTTTTGTTTTAGAAGATTGAAATTGAAAATTGAAGTAGAGATTTTCCTGGGCCAGAGACCATGTGTTGAATTTGAATAATTGTAATTCCGAATATAAACAGAAACCTGTTTATTACAAATCTTCTTTGCAATGAGCATAAACAATCGTTACTTCTTTATTAGAACCATCATAGTTTGTACCGATATAATATAGAATTTCCGATTTTACACCCTTCTCCTGCAGAAGAAAACCATCCTTAATTAATTTTAGCTTTACAAGCCTTACCCAAATAGTTAATGACAAATAAAAATATTGTTTCTTTGGAGAAATGCAATTGAGGTCTATAGGCTGGTGGTGTTGTTTTACCAGCTGGCCAATTTTTATGCACGGTAACTTTGGATAACGATTGCGATCCAATTTCTAAAACAATTTTAGTCATTTATAATACACTAGAGAGATAATTCGAAGGACTTTTTAAAATTGTAATTTAAAAAATTTTAATTTTAACAAGTAAAGACCAGGGTAGAAGCCTTTAAAAATAATAAAAAGTAAAAAAAAATAATAGTAGGATGAAACCCATTAGAAAAGGAGGAAAATATTATAAAAATGAAAGGAAGGTAAGGAAGGGGAAGGGGTGAGTTTTTAAGAGTAAAAAACGGTTTACCTCGATTTCCGGCAAAACTAAAAGTCCTATGGAAAAAAGTTAAATTTTTTTTTTAAAATAAAATGTGATGTGTAGTAGGCATTACAATATGTGTCACAACAACACTTAAAAACCTTTTAAGACCAAGGTCCCACAACAACATGCGTTCTAAGGATGTTAATGGACGCAAATCTGTTTTTTGTTTGGTTTTTTTTAATTTTGTTTTTGTTCAATAATGGATAACTAAACCATAAATTCTATCACATATAAAATATGATATAGGCCAATATTTCGTGATAGGATAGAGAAAATAAAAATAAAATAAGAGATAAAAAGCAAATTTGTTTTAAAAATTTGCAGGAACAAAACTAAAATTGGTTTGCCAATAGTCCAGCTAATGACATAATCCTTGATTATGGGACGCAGTATATTTTTCAATGATTAAAGCTCAGATATATAGTTATATGAAGGCTCGTTTCTTCGAGCAAGCTACAGCGTTCCAGCATCCAGGAATATTCATTAGGTACGACTGAGAGAGCTACCGTTGATTGAATACAGTTCATCCGCCAGCACCCCTATGATATCACCTTGGCTAGTGATATCTCACTACTATTGCCAGTGGTATGTGATATTTCACGTTAACTCATATGCCAATAGCAGGGACTGGAGTACGCGGGGTTGTCACACCCGTGGATCAAAAAATAGAAAAAAATTAACAAATTAATAAAAACTGATCCCTCCATGCGTGATGGAGGTTGGCAAAGTTGTAGGTAATAAAAAGATCTAAAACTTTTGTATGCACACTTTTTTCACATAACCTCAAAATTTATGTGAAAAATTCAAAAAACCAAGTTTTTGATTTTTATTTTTATCTTTACAAAAATTTTTTTTTTCACGAAATTTGGTGAAAACTTACCTATGTGCCAAATACGCTGTAATTTATTTGATTTGAAATATTTATTTTTCCACCTTATTTTGAATTAATATCGAAAAATTCAAAATCGAAAATTCATTTCATGTTTTACATTTTCTGAGAAGATTTACTTTAGTAATATATTTTTTTTCCCCATCGGAAAGTAGAGATTTCAACCAACAGAAAGCATACCAACTTTTTAAAAAAAAACTGATATTTTGACGAGTGAATTTTCGATTGAAAATTAGGGTGCTTTTTCGATATTAATTCAAAATAATGTGTAAAAATAAATATATCAAATCAAATAAATTACAGCGTATTTGGGACACAAAAAAATAAGTTTTCACCAAATTTCGTGAAAATAAAAAATTTTGTAAGAGATAAAATAAAAAACCAAAAACTTGGTCTTTTGATTTTTCACATAAATTTTGAGGTTATGTAAAAAAAGTGTTCAGTCAAAAGTCTTAGATCTTTTTATTACCTACAACTTTGCCATTTAACTTTTTTCCATAGGACTTTTAGTTTTGCCGGAAATCGAGATAAGCCGTTTTCTACTCTTAAAAACTCACCCCTCCCCGTCCCGAACTCAGATCGCCGGTAAATTATTTTTCCTTTTCTAATGGGTTTCATCCTACTATTATTTTGTTTTTTCAAAAATTATCGACCCTGTTCTATTAGGACTTTTTCAGAAAAAAAATTTTATTAATTCTAAATCTATCATAAAAATTTGAAGTTTACAAATTTTATAACTTCGTGTGTTTTTCTTCTTACTTAATCATTTTAATAGCTATAAACACCAAAATTCGTGTTTTAAAGAAATAGAATGACCAATTAATCATTTAAAAGCGTAAAATAAAATATTTGAAGGTGTGGCTTTTTACATTATTTACCTTTTAATCCATTTACCTGTCCGAATTAGTTTTAATTGCATGGATCAATCACGTTCCTGAAATGAATTATTATTATACCTGTCATAAAAGAAGAAGGAAGTAATGCAAATCCTGGTCGTAAAACATCATTACTTATATCACATTTTAATCGTGTTCAACAAATTTTAGTGTTATGGTAGCAAAGGAACTTTAAACTGTTTTAATCGTTAAATCTTTTATTTTAAAATAATACCAGTATGAATCATTACTGTAAAGCATCTAGTATGGGACGTGTTCTAAACCTTTGCGAAAGGTTACACCTGAAATTCAAAATAAACTATGCATTTAATAAAATATGTATTTGATAAACAAATTCGTCTCCTGATGATCAGTTCCACTCGAAGTATTAGTGCTTAAAATACAGGTGATACAGAAACACCTTCGATTTGTGAAATATGAGAGGTACAATCACAACCTGTCTGCGGACCAAGCGTTTTGTGAGATAATATTTCACTACCAGTGATAATTAGTGTATGTCACTTATATGTGTTTCTAACCAGTGGTTTGGTAGAAACACATACAAATGACATACCCCTTTATCATGTGCCGTCTTCTATTATGTATAAAGCCTATACACGGAGTTATGTCAAGGCTCGTTTCTTCGAACAAGCAGTAACGTACCATCTTTAAGAAAAACTCCATAGCTTATATTGAAAGTGCTACCATTGACTAAATAGAGATCATCCACCAGCACCCCTAAGATTTCACCTTGGCTAATGATATCTCACAGCTGTTGCCAGTTGTATGTGATATATGTCAATAGCAGTGGTCTTGTTACACCAGTAGATAAAAAATTTTAAAAAAAAATTACAAATCAACAACACCTAATGCCATTCATCGGAGATTTAAATAACTAATATCTTTGCACCTAAAGTTCAAACAGGTTGGATTAGATCAATAACATTTATTTTTAGGTAATCAATTTCCATCTCAAACTTCATAAATCTATATTCCGACAAACTGTAACAAATATTCCAAATTCCAGTTAATGTTAATGAAATTTCTATTCTGTTGATTTATCATAAAAAAAATAAAAAAAATTGTTAATTTTAGAATTTTCAAGGTTTAAAATAGAATTTTTTATAAATATATTTCGAACTTCTTTCGAATAATAAATGTTTTTTTTTGTCATTAGAAAAATAAATAAAAGTATAAAATTAAATCAGAACAAATAAAGTTAATTGAAAAACTAAAAAAAAAAACAATTTCCCAAAGAACAATAATAAAACGTTTTCTTTTAATTATAACATTAAGTGGTACGATTAAATTGAGCTTTAGAATTTGCCTATGTTTATATAAAGTTGACAGATTGTTATCTAAACAAAAATTTTATAAATGACATGATGAAAACGTTGGAAGTAGACTGTTTGAATTAAATTGATATATTTATGAATAAATTAGGTTTAGTTGAAAAATTAGTTAAAAATAGTAATGTTGTTGTTCTAACTTTTAAACGGTAATCGAATGACGGTAGATAGATTTCAAACACTGATAATAATAATTACATAATATAATAAACAATTCGAAATATTCGTGGACGGTAAGGTACAATAATTGTTTATTGTTGACTTATGTAGAAATGTAGTTATTTTATTGGTTTCGTTGTTAGTTTTCTTGTGGTCTTGTTGACTCAATAACAGGTTTTAAGTACACTTTATGTATAGTTTCCTGTCTTTGAGTTACATATTGTTTTGATGTTTCTAAAATAATATTTTGTTTACAATTTCATAATTTTAATTGTCGATTTTAACAGTGAACCTAGACTTAGATTCAGGTTGTCCATCTGTTGAAGTAGTCAATTTCAATTTGAGTTTGTTTGTTTTCGCATTACTGTGGTTTTCGTATGTATGTTTTTCATTGATATTTCTCCATGAGTTAAAATGGCAAAATTATCTATCAGCTATGCGAACATAAGAGGATTGAATATAAACCTTAATTCAGTCCATCTTTTTCTTGAAACTATGAAACCTGATATTTTGTTTTTAACGGAAACGATTATCAGTGCGCGTGCTGTGACCTTAGATAAAAACAGATACCTTTGTCCCAATTATGAACTTGAATCCTCTTTCTACATTAAGTATGGAGTTTATGCTTATATTAGGGATACTATACCATATGTGAGATTAAATAAATTTGAATTAAATGCAAAATTTCACAATATGGTGTCTCTAAAAATTAGTTGCCCAAGTCAAACGCTGTTTGTCTTTGGACTTTACCGTTCACCTAATTCACCTGAGAACTCTAATTTATTTCATAACTTATCTGAGAAGATAGATAGGCTGGTTGAGTATCCTAATGCAAAGTTTATAGTTCTTGGAGATTTTAATGTCCACAATAAAGAATGGCTTACACACAGCTCTAAAACTGACGAGGTTGGTAGACTGGCTGAGTTGTTTGCTCTTTATCACAATTTTACTCAAATAATAGATCTGCCAACCAGAGTTCCTGACATTCCTGGTCAAAGTAGTAATTTACTTGATTTATTTTTCCATATCTGGTTCAATTTAAAATATCAGAACCATTGGGTGGTTCAGATCATAATTTGATCTCCACACAACTAAATATACAAATTCCAAAACAATTTAAAGCGAATCCTCGCAATGTTTGGGATTACAAAGCTGCGGATTGGCAAGGACTTAAAAGTTTTTTTAGATGTTTTCCTTGGAAACGCTATTGCCTTACCGGCCAAGACCCAGACATAGGTGCATCAAATTTTTCTGAAACTGTAATTGATGGTATGCACAGATTTATTCCTAATAAATTGATCATTCCAAAAACTGATCTATGGTTTTCTAGTAAATGCAAAAAAGCTATAAAAGTTAAAAAAAAAGGCTTTTCGAAAGTTTAATCAAAACAAAACCGATGAAAACCTTAGACAGTACCGTAAAGAGAGAAATTTATGTCGTAAGTTAATAGATGCAGAGAAACATCTATTTAATAGGAAAAAAGCATCTAAATTCGCAGAACATCCGACTGGTTCACGTAATTTCTATAAAGCCGCAAAAGCTGTCCAAAGCAACTTTTGTAAATCTTCCCTACCGCCTCTTGTTAATAGAGATGTCCCTATCATTGACCCAAAAGAGAAAGCTAATTTGCTTGGGCATTATTTCTCTTTAAATTCTACTTTAAAAGAACCTAATTTCCAACCTAAACCTATTTCTAAAGTTTCTTATAAAATGAGGCGGATAATTTTTCGGAAAAACATTGTTCGAAAAATGCTTTTAAAAATCAATACTAACAAGGCAACAGGCCCTGATTTTATTCCTCCGATTATACTTAAAACATTTGCTAGGGAGCTAGCACCAATCCTCACTAAAATCTTCTATTTGTCATATAAGAAAGGAATTTTTATAGTTAATTTTTTATTTATTTAGAGCACTAGATATCATTAATATATTATAATTGTTATTGATTAGTTAAAACACACTTTTTTGATATCTATATGTTTATTACAACCGATCGATTTCGAAAGCTAAGCTTTCATTTTCAAGGATCGTTCTAAACAGTTTAGAACGATCCTTGAAAATGAAAGCTTAGCTTTCGAAATCGATCGGTTGTACTAAGCATATAGAAATCAAAAAAGTGTGTTTTAACTAAACAATAACAATTATAAAGGAATTTTTCCTGAAATTTGGAAAATGGCTAGTGTATAGCCAGTTTCAAAAAGGGGCAGTAAGACTGATCCTACGAATTACAGACCCATTTCAATTTTATCGGTAGTTGCTAAAATTTTTGAGAAATATGTCAATTTTAATTTAATGAGCTTCTTAGAGTCTTCCAAATTAATTAATGAGAGACAATATGGCTTTCGAAAAGGAAGAGCGACGGGAGATTTGCTGTCTTTTGTCACTCATATCTGGAACCAGTCGCTTGAAAACTTTGGAGAAACATTCGGTGTTGCTCTTGATATTTCCAAGGCGTTTGACAAAGTTTGGCATAACAACCTTATATGCAAATTGAGATCCTATGGTTTAGACGAGCAGCTTATATCTTGGACACAGAGCTTTATATCTGATCGAAAATTTCGCTGTTGACGGTGTATCATCGAATACTTTTTCAACTAATGCAGGAGTTCCTCAGGGTTCCGCTTTGTCACCAACTCTTTTTCTTATCTATATTAATGATTTGTTGGACTCAACGGTTCATCCTATACATAGTTTTGCTGATGATAGCACGCTTCATGCGTCTCATGAAGCACCTAAATTATATACACCCTTAGCGCTTAGTGAGTGTAGGTCAAAATTGATAGATTCCCTTAACACTGATCTTAAAACAATTATGGATTGGGGTATTGCTAACAGTTTTGAATCCAATACAAGCAAAACACAGGTTTGTCATTTTTCTAGGATAACGACACCCAATCCTTTTCCATTAACGTTTGGCCCCAAAAATCTTTTAGAGAATGAGTCTGTCAGACTTCTAGGAGTTGAGATTGAAAATAATATGAAGTGGAATTCTCATATTTTTAATCTGGCTAAGAATGCTGTTCAAAAGTTAGGATTTTTGGGGCGATGCCGTAAGTTTTTCGATTGCGAACAACTTCTTTTAGTTTATAAATCTTTTATACGTCCCTGCATGGAATACTGTTCTCACATATGAGGTGGAGCTTACTTGAGTAGTCTCAACTGCCTTGATTCTGTACAGCGTAGAGCTATTAAACTCATTGGTAACCCAAGTCTTACTAACGGTCTTGATTCCTTGCAGCACAGAAGAAATGTTGCTGATTTGACTATATTTTATAAATATATTATGGATGAACGAGCTTCTGAAGAGATCAAATCGATTTTACCTAAATCAGCAAACCTTTCGCGTCACACCAGAGCAAACGTAGCAGCGCATCCCTTTACAGTTCAAATAATTAGGTGTAGAACTGTAGCCTTCCAACGTGACTTTTTCAACAGAGTCTTTCATCTTTGGAATGCCTTACCTTCCTGGGTTTTCCCTGATGAATTTAATCCTCAAGGCTTTAAAGTTAACGTTCATAAATTTCTCAGAGAATCTTAATTTGCATTCCATTCTTATCCCTAGTTGGCATGGTATCTTCGGATATTCAGAGACGTTAATTTATAATTTATTATAATTAACACTAAACATGCCTAACTTTGAATAAAAAAAAAAAAAATCACAGATATTGTTTTAATTATACAATTTAATCAATTATTTTCTAGGAGAAAATCAATTAAACCGTTATAAGTTGGATTACATGAACCAAACCATCCTTTTGGGTTCTTCTAATAATATTTAAGAATTTATAATAAACTAGCTCATAAACTAAAAGTGTAATAATTTATGTATTGTTTCAAAACATCTTTTCATTTATTTTTGTTTTCCCAAATATTTTCAGATTCTAAGAAACGCTCATCTGTTAAATGACTATTTGGTATTTGATAGACGCCAGATATGCTATTTTCCATTTCCTTGTCCTTGTAGTTATTTAATGAATTTTTTAAGCTTGTTGAAGGGAGTGTGACTAATTCAATATTATGTTTTAAAAAAATGTGTTGTAGCTTATTTGAAATATTGGGGAAATATGGAATGCTAATTCTTCTCTTGGTAACCGTATCTTTTTCTGGTAGTAAGCCTGTTATCCGGTTTTTGTTATATTTTTTCTTGGGCGTTTTTATGATATTGTCTGCAAAATCTGTTGTATAACCATTTACTACTGCGGTGTGCCTTATGTAGTTAACCTCTGTTATAAATTCTTCTTCATCTAATGGGATGTTAAACAACCGGTGTGCCATGCTGTGAAATGCTGCTTTTTTATGTGTTATTTGATGATATGAATCGCAGTTAAAAAGCGGTTTGTGTTGGTTGGTGTCCTGTATATCCTGTATATGGCCGTTTGTTGATCGGATTATTTTGACATCTACAAAGTTTAATACGCCATTCAACTCTATTTGAATCGGTCATTTCAAAAACCTCATAAGTCACTCAATTAGAATTTTTCAGAAATCAATAAAAACTGTTTCATACACAAACAAATGAGTTTTAAAGGACTTTTTTATATTTAATTTAGTATTTGAGTGGTGAAAAATTAAAATAGCGAATAACCTTTACAATTTATTAATAGAAATAATGAAAAAAACCTGAAAAACAGTTCTTGACTTATGTTGTTTTAGCAAGAAATAGGGTTAGTAGTATAAAGTTTAACCAAAAAAATCGTAGTAATCATATTTTTTATTGCTTATTATTAAGAATTACACTTAAAAATAATCTTATTAACATTTTACATGTATTAATTTGTCATGTTTTAATATCTTTATGGTACATAGTTATATTCTCCATCATTCTTAATTATGAGTTAATTCATATATAATAGTATAATACGTATATAATTCATATATAATTCATATATAATACGAATCCTCGAAAAGAGGACGAGTGTCATGGGTCCGTACCTGCGGTTCCTTTCGTCCTACGCGGGAATGCAGGAATGCTATCGCTATCGACTAACGTGGTTTTTACCCAGAATACGCATCTCCCTTAAAGGAACCATTTTCTGCAAAAAAAGCATGTTGGTAAAAAATGTGACTTAAGAGGTTTTTGAAATGACCGATTCATTTCTTAAGTGAATTTAATATTTGAGTGTTTGGTATTTAATATATCAAAAAAGGAGTTTAAATCTGTTCTTTTAATTATTGCAAATATATCGTCAATATATCTCAACCATATTTTAGGAGCATTTTGTGTTGATGTTATAATTTCTGTTTCTAGATGGCACATAAAAATATTACTTAGATATGGATCCAGTTTGCTTCCCATAGAAGTGCCTGATGTTCGTTTGTAGAATTTATCCCGAAACTGAAAGCAGCTTTGATCCATACATGTAGATGCAATTTTCATATATGTTTTTATTTTTGTTTGTAAAATTTTATTTTGTAGGAGGTGTTCTTCAAGGTATTTAAATGTTTCATCTATTGGGATACTTGGAAATAACGCCGTCACATCGAATGATACCATTTTTTTATCTGTATCTATTATTATGTTTTTAATTTTCTCTACTAATTCTATTGAGTTTTTAAAGCTTCTTCCTACTGGTTCCGGGATTTGATTCAATTCTTTTAGTAACCATTCAGCCATATTCTCAGTTGGCGTTAAAATAGTTGAGCATATTGGTCGCATTTTGGTACCAGGTTTGTGTATCTTTGGTAAGGCATACAATTTGGCTATTTTTGGGTTTGGTGTATTAAATTAATATTTAAACTTTTGTTCTTCTAATAAGCTGCAGATTTTTTTTTTGTAGTTTGTTTGGCATTTTCAATCATATTTGGCAAAGGATTTCTCAGTTTTCCCTTCATCTATTTAATTTCATTTTTTACTGGTATGGCTCGCTGACTCTCTGTGATAAAATGTGAATTTTGTGTTTTACTTTTAATCAATGCTTGAATTTTTTTCCTATGAATTTTATTGGTCCTTTTGTAAGTTGCCCGAACCGTTCTCTGTACATACATATCGAATTCTAACCAAAAGCAGCTGAATGTAATATGATTTGTGTAATATGTTGATAAAATGTTTTTATGGGTGTAATACAAATTGGATTCTAGTGTTGACAGCTTAGTATATTTTGCTTTTAGCTCTGCTTTCAACCATATTATTTCAGTTTGTTGTTTTAATTTTTGTGTAATATGTATTATTGTTTATCGGAAATGTTACTTTAATACTTTCATTAGTAAATGGTTATACAACAGATTTTGCAGACAATATCATAAAAACGCACAAGAAAAATTATAACAAAAACCGGATAACAGGCTTACTACCAGAAAAAGATACAGTTACCAAGAGAAGAATTAGCATTCCATATTTCCCCAATATTACAAATAAGCTACAACACATTTTTTTAAAACATAATATTGAATTAGTCACACGCCCTTCAACAAGCTTACAAAATTCATTAAATAGCTACAAGGACAAGGAAATGGAAAATAGCATATCTGGCATCTATCAAATGGCATGTGGAAACTGTGAAGCAGTATATATAGGTCCAACATCTAGAGATTTCAACACCAGATACAATGAACATCAGATTCGGGAAGCTACAAACAATAAACATATAAATAAATCTAGTGTAGCCGAGCATATGGTTAATAATAATCACAAAATTGATTCAAAAAAATCTTAACTCATAAAACCTGTAAGACAGAAATGGAAGATAGACGCTTATGAGTCATACCATATTGAAAAAAGGCCCCAAATTTGATGAATACGGATGAAGCTAGGATCACATCACCTTTATTTAATATTTAAAAATAATGTGGGATTGTCACGCCCTAAAACTTTTTAAACTTTTTAAACCTCCCCCTTTTTTTTATTGGAGGGCCTTGAGACTTGCAGTTCAAGTAGCACTGCGACCTGAAGGTCTATTGTGCTTACCCTGATTGTTTTATTAGTCAGTCGTCGTCTGAGCCGTTACTGGTTGTATTCTGTCATCCAAGTTGAGACTTTTAATAAAATTAATTAACTCAATTGGAGTGACGTTTTGTGGTAATGGAAGTGTTAGTGTTCTATGACCAAGTTGGTTGTATCTGTGCCAAGAGAGTTCAGGACAGCTGCAGATGACGTGTTCCATCGTTTCCACGTCCGAGTAGCAGAATCTACACCTGTCGGAAGCAACAAGGCCCATTTTGTTAAGATGGTGGTTTAAAGGACCATGTCCAGTAACGCACAACGTTAAAATTCTTAGAGACTTTCTGTTTAAGTCGATTGTTTTTAAGGGTGAAACAGGGAGGTTACATAGAAACTTTTTAGAGTGTACTAGTCCCTCTCTGCTTCTCCATAATTTAGCATTTTGATCCTGTTCCCATGCTTGAATTGTGCTTTTGAGTGAACTCTTGGCCATTCCGAAGCATGGTTGCGGTCCAACAAACTTTTTATCGGCCCCTTGCTTTGCTAAAGCGTCAGCGATAGCATTTCCTTGTATTCCTGTGTGGCTAGGTGCCCACAAGTGTTACTTTATTATTGCAGGAGATTTTTAGTAGATTTTGGTAGCATTCCCATACCAGTTTTGAATCAAAGCGCGTAGATTTTAGTGCCAAGAACGCTGCTTGGCTGTCAGAGATAATATATATTTCAATATTTTGGTTTTTTCTTTCAGCACAGAGCAAAGCGCAACTGCTAATGGCAAAAATTTCGGCTTGAAATATGGTTGTTGTGGCGCCTAGGGCAACCGTTTGCTTTGTTCTAGGACCAAACACTCCTGCTCCCGTGCCCATATTGGTTCGAGAACCATCTGTGTACCAGATGCTGGCGTTATGTGGCAGTGACCGTATGTAGTTTTTAATACGATCTCTGGCCAATATCTTGACATCAAAGTGCCTGTCTAAATCTATTGTTTTTGGCATACAATCCGAAATATGGCATGCATGCATTTCAGCTTGTAATTCAGAGAGGATTTTAAGGTGTCCGGTTAGATTACCCGGCTTAAACCCTTCTGTGAGCTGCAGTCTATGAACGCTCAACACCGCTACAGATTTCACATGTAGGTGCAATGGAGAAAGCTTTAGAAAAATTTCCATTGCTGACGTTGGCGTGGTTTTGAAAGCACCTGTGGCACTAAGACACACAAGCCTTTGTATTTTTGTAAACATATTTTGAGCTGTTATTTGGCGCGTTTTAGGCCACCAAACTAAAGCTGCATATGTTAGAATTGGTTTAATAAGACTTTGGTGCAACCAAAGTATCATTTTTGGGCTAAGACCCCATGTTTTCCTAAACAGGTTTCTGCATGTGAAGAAAACTTTGTTTGCCTTATCGGAAATATATTTCAGGTGTGAGTTCCAGGTTAGTTTGCTATCCAGGATCACACCCAAATATTTAACCTCTTTTGATGTTTGTATTGGATCGCCGTTTAGAACAGAAGAAATGAAATTAAAGTTTCTCCTGTTTGTGAAAACGACAATGCTTGTTTTTTGTGGGTTGATCGACAGTCCCAATCTGTTGCACCACTTTGGTACAATATTAAGAGCTGTCTGGATTCGACCAGCGTCAATGGAGTTATGTTTCCCTCTAACCATGACTGCCAAGTCGTCGGCATAGCCTACAGTGTTGAAGCCGAAATCATTTAGCTTAGTGAGGAGATCATCAGCCACCATTAGCCAAAGCAGCGGAGAGAGCACGCCCCCTTGCGGGCAGCCTCTAGATGCAGTAACAGTCACTGAATAATCACCTAGTGTAGCCGTTATCTTACGACTCTGTAGCATCTTGATAATCCACGCAATGATAAGCGGGTTTATATTTTTCTTTGTGGCCATTTCAATGATAGCATTAAAGTGGACATTGTCAAAGGCTCCTTGTATGTCCATAAATGTACAAACAAGTGCCTCCTTATAGTTTAGGGTGCTCTCAATTTCTTTCACCATTTTGTGCAACGCCGTTTCAGTAGATTTCCCAGTCTGATAGGCGTGCTGGCTAGAGTTGAGAGGGTTTTGTTCCAGACATACATGACGGATGTGATAATCCAACATCTTTTCCATTGTTTTTAATAGAAGAGATGTAAGACTTATGGGTCTGTATGATTTGGCTTCATTTGGTTTTTTTCCTGGCTTAGGTATAAAAACAACTCTGGTTTCTCGCCATATCTGAGCAATGTAAGCAACGCGAAAGCTTGCTTTGAACAAACGCATGAGATATGGAAGAATGATTGTTAGACCCTTTTGCAGAAATACCGGAAAAATTCGATCACCTCCTGGAGATTTATACGGACCGAAGGATTCTATAGCCCATCTCGCTTTGTTGGGGGTGAGAATTGTGTTGGTTAAATAATCTGCATTACTTTTAGGTGCAGGATCTAGAAGACGTACGTCTTCGTTGGCATTATCTTCCGTGCTCCATTCTATTGAACGCGGAAAGTGGGTTTGAAGTAAAGTATCTAGTGTCTCAATACAGTTGGTGGTATACGTACCACATGGTTTGCAGGTTGAGCCTAGAGGGTTTGTGTGATCAGACGACATCAATTTTTGGAGTCGAGCTGCAACTGGCAGATTATCTATCGTATTGCAGAGCTCTTTCCAGCTATTTCTTTTTGATTGTCTGAGTTCTATATTATAATTGGTTAGAGCTACTCGGTACTCTATTAAATTGTTTGTTGTTTTTGCTCTGTTAAAGCGCTTGCGAACTTTATTCCTTTTCCTCTCCAAGTTACCATTCCACCAAGGTACATTTCTGCATCTTTTGGATTGAGTTATTGGAGTATTAAGGTTGTATGTTTCAGTGATAATTTCTTGTAAATTATTTGCTGCAGAGTCAAGCTCAAATGTAGAGTTGATACTGCCGCAACTATTTACAATATGATGAAGATATGTTGTGTAAAGTTCCCAGTTGGTTTTTCTTGGGTTGCTAAAGTACTGGATGCTCTTTGGGTACTGTTCTATGTTGAAACATATATAAGCATGATCAGACATAGAAGTTTCCTTCGAAACATGCAAGTTCTTAATATGGTTACTAGCGTTTATGTTAGTTAAAGTAAGGTCAAGGACCTCACCTCTGATTGCGTTTCTAAAGGTAGGCTCACTACCTTTGTTTACAATAAACATATTGTTTGTATACATAAATTGAAGCAGACGTTCGCCTTTTGTGTTAATGTTACTACTTCCCAACACGGTGTGATGAGCGTTAGCATCACACGCTATTATGAGGTTATAGTGGTTATTGTTGCAATACTTGGTGAGTTTTTCTACCACGTCTGGTGTCTCGTCCTCATCCCCCGTGAAGTATGCAGAAGCTAAAATGAATTTACGAAATCCACCTTGAGGAAGATGAATTTCTATCTGGAGCGTTGCACAGTGGGATTTTTTGTGCAATAAGTAATTTTTTCGACAAATAAAATTTAAAAATGTAATGATGCAATTTTGTAGAAAATTGATTCAGTATGAAGAATCCATAAATTGTATCCCAAAAAAACGTTTATTTGTCTTTGAAATAATGAAGTAAAGTCACATGCAAATTTTGGTCCAAAATATTGAAAACTGTTTACGCACTTCTATAGTGTTTGTAAGTAAGATAACTTTATTGCTCTAATTTAAATAGTGATTATTTTCTAATATAGCCTTTTCTGCGTATTTAAAAAAAAATTATAAAGGTCGCTCATATGGTTTAAAAGATATGATAGAATAAAATTTGTTCTATAATATGCCGTGATTGCAAACTTCCTTGGAAGAAAAAAAAGGTTGCTCGGTCGTGCTAGGTGCTCCGCTATAATAAAATGAAAGGTTAGACTCCATACTATCAATTAAAAAAAAAAAGTTTAAATAATTAATAATCTTTTATAAAATCATAAAATTTATAAAATCATAAAATCAAGAAATTTTGGGTTCTATGGGCGGTGGGTAGTGGGCGTGGCCAATTTTAAAGAAACTTTATTTTATTCTTAATTGAGGTAATAAAAGGCTCTGTGCCAATTTTCAAAAGCTTTGGGCCAAAAATAAATTTTGGGTTCTATGGGCGGTGGGTAGTGGGCGTGGCCAATTTTGATGAAACTTTATATTCTTTTTAATTGAGCTAACCAAAGGCTCAGAGCAAAATTTCAACATTCTACGAGCACTTCTTATATTTTTTGCCAAACATTGTATGAACAAATCCCACTGTGCGTTGTAAGATCTCTACAGATAAATTCATTCAATGGAAATGTTTTCAGATGTTTGTTGAAGAGAATCGCGGTACGCGGTCTTTCCACATCTGAGAAATAGTGTAGTTTTGTATTTTTGTTTGACGATAGACCTTTTATTCTTTTACTGTCTGCCCACGGCTCCTGTATAAACGCAAGATTGTGAGCATCCTGTTCAATTAACCGGTTCAAATTAACTGAGGCCATTTCTGATATGTGCAGATTAATCTGAACGTAACTTAATTTAGGTACTAGAGATTTTTGTCTATATCGTACAGGTGTTCTGTCTGACTTAGAGTAATGGTGAATCAGACATTACCATAGAGTCAGACATGGTGTGTGTACTATCCGTATTAGGATAAGCTAATAAATCAGGCATGATCCTAGAGTCAGACATGGCATGTGTGCTGGCTGGTTTAGAATAAGCTGATAAATCAGGCATTATCCTAGAGTAGGATGCACAGTTTTGTTGTTAGTTTATGTGATGCGTTTGGAGAAGCATCGCCCGCATCTAAAACTTTATAGCTTTCCATACAATATTTATGGAGAAAGTAGGAAGGTACATTGGTCAACCACAACAGAGCCCTGTGCTGTGGTAAGGCTATTGAAACTGGAGGACGCCCGATATCCAGAGTTCCGTACTAATAATCAAGCACACCCTTGACCATGCTAAGCTTTCGGCGTACGTGTCTCACCTTAGCTTTGGGTTTTGGACTTGATCTTGGCTTCGATTCTCACCGAGGACCTAACGGCATGGGTGACCCTACCGTTGTAGCTCCTAAGATCACTGAGTCTACTGAGCCCCATCACTGCGTCAAAGTGCCAAGTCCATTAGATGGGGAAGTAATGAAGATACTGAAGGTCCTAATGAAAATGCGGAAATTATATCGGAATATGTGTCTATCGGCAGTAGTTCACGCATTACCCATGCATCGTGGCACCAAGGAAAATTAATTAACAAATGTTAAATTCTGTGCTCAAAAATGTGTTGAATTCTTATAAGAACGTGACAAAACAGAATTTCCGACTGTTCAAGTCGTTGATGACTAAAAATTAAAAAATTAAAAAAAAAATAAAAAAAAATATTCAAAAAAAACTTGAAATATTTGTAAAAAAAAAATTTTTAAGAATCGGTTTTCTTTACTTCATTGTTCAGCAGGACTTTCAGTATCTTCATTACTTGGGCCATGATTTGATAGTCGAATCAAATCACGTTCATCAAGGTGTGCATTTTCATCAATAACAACGTCTCGGTACAATGGGTTATTTGATTTAAACCATTCTAAAGCTGCGATAAATTTAGTTCTGGAAACATTGTAGTCTCGAATAGAATTTGCATTTTCTAAGCGTTTCGTTACTACTATAATATCAGCATCCAAGGTTGATCGAGGTAGAAACGTAGGAAGATTTGAAATGACGTCAAAAATGTCCAAAATGCAAAAAGGATTGCTTGACCTTTAAATCCGTACTGCCCGTACAATCCAGAAAACTTGACAATCTTAAGAAAAGGGTGAATCCGAGACAAAAGACGTTGTTCAGCTTGAGAAAGTGCCTGAATTTCTGGCGGAATGTCGCCGGGGTCTAAATGGTTCTAGTAAGCTTTAGCAGGTGGAGTTGTTTTGTTACTTCTTAAGTGTGACTTGCAGCGGTGACAAACTGTAAGACGAACTTTATTTTTTAATTCAGGCGGCATCCAATCTGGAGGTCGGATTGGAATCTGGTAGTTTGACACTTAATGCTTCGTAAAAATATCACTTACTTTGTCTGCAAAAGTGTTAACTTCAGCCTCAAAATCGTCGTAACAACAATTTTGAGCTGTGGTAGTAAGCTGATTTCTTCCTTCATCTGGATTTTCTTCTTGAGGTTCTGCTTCTTTACGTGCGCGTCGGCGTTGATATACGTTTAAATTTGATAACATACAAATGTTGGCCGAAATCGGCGAAAATTTTTGAAATTAATTGTTTATTTATCGAGAAAATACCTAATTTATGAACGTAAAATGCATAATTCTGTATAGTTTATCTATCGATCTTTATGTTGTGCAAATTTAAAGTCGCTACGTTAAGTAGATCGAGAGAATTTGAATATTTCCGATGAAAATCGATTTTTTTATTTAAACAACGAATAAACAATGAAAATTGTTAGTTAATATGATATTCGTGTATTGTCATCGGATATACGTATGCCTGCAAAGTTTCATTCATTTTCATTGAATATAAGGCAGTCAAATTAACGTTACAAGATTTGATCCAATAGTGTGAAGTAAAGAAAAGCGTTTAAACAGAAAATCAATTTATATGTTTGACCATATAGGACTAAACCAATACTAATTAAATAAAGCAGGTATTTATGTTATATTTTGGTATAATATTTATTTTTATTATAGGGTGATCCAACACGGCCCTTGAACCACCACCAAATTGAGTTCTCTTGATTGCTACGACATCTCCAACCTGATATTGATATGCTTTCTTTCTTCTTTTATTGTAATCACGCCGATTTTCTTCTTGAACTTTTAAAATATTAAACTTCGCTCGATCTCTCAAAGATTGACGAACTTCAGTAAACAAGTAGATTTCTTCTTCTTCAACAATTTTCTTAATACGAATATTCTCAGCACATCTGATTTTACTCCTTTAGTAGCTCAATGATAATAGTAGCTCAATGGTAGCTCAAACGGACTCACACCAATGGCTTTCTGATATGAATTATTTAAATATTGTTGTAGTTGCTTCACGTACTTGTACCAATTTTCTTCATCATTTAGTGATAGTTTTGATAAAATTCGTATTATAAGCCAATTTATTCGTTCCACTTGGTCGTTTCCTGTTGGTGCCCCTGTTGTCATAGTGAAATATTCAATCTTCTCCTGTTCACAGTAGTAAGTAAATTCTGTTGATGTAAATGTTGTGTCACGATCTGTTATGATGTGCTTTGGATTACCGAATATTGATTTTTGAGATTCTAGTTTTTGCAAAACCTCCTTTGTCGTTGTACTTTAGTTGGATACACCCATACGAATTTTGAGAAATCATCGATCACGCATAAAATGTATTTGTATTGCTTTCTCGTTGCAGTCAGATGACTTTCATGATCATTGTGATATGTAACAAGCGGCGTTTCACCTTTTGGTATGAGATTTAACAAACCATCCTTTTTTCCTGCCTTTCTTTCCGCAACTATACAAGGGATACAATTCTGAATAACCTTTTTAACTTTTATTTCCAGCTATCAACTCGATAGTCTTTTTGCTGCAAAATGACCTTGCTCGTGGTACGTCTTAATTACTTCAAATTGCATCGCTTTTGGTACCACTAATGATAAACTACCTTGTAGCATCTTAAATAAAATACCATTATTAGTCACGTATTCATTATACGCACCTGTTTTAAGAAGTTCAATTACGGCTTCAATGATTCGTCTTCCCGTTGTGCATTTTATTTTTTCGAAATTATAACTTTCGAAATTGGTGTCATCCCTCCTGCATTTTAAATATTGTTAAAGTTTCCTCAGGAGCCTCAGCCATTAGAATATCACGAGAAGAACAAACGCATCTTCAATTTTACATAGTGCTGCAATTTGCCATTTCTGATAAATTATTTCAACATTAATTTATTATCTGCTCGCTATGGTACATTTTTTAAGACATAAGCAGTTCCCTGAATTATCAACTCCGGACACGAATCAAGTTCATCAACAAGAGAGTTCATATATTTTTTTAGTTTGAGCACAATAAAGGCTAGTAATTTCCATCTTCAAACATCACCAATTCGTCTTTGCAATACACATCGTCTTAAAGTTATGAATTTAAAAACTAAAGGCAGCTATATAATCTTATTCTCTTAAATTTAAATTTTAACATATATAAATTTCAAGTTCCTTTTTACTTTGGTCTGAAAGACCTAAGTATTGAATTCATGAGCTAAAAGTGAAATTTTTAACCCCACTTTTTTGGCATTTCTCGACGTTTTAGGACCTACTGATTCTAAAAAAGCAAAAAAAATGTATGTCTGTCTGCCGGCCGTCCGTCCATCACAACCGACGAAGTCTAGAAAACGGCTGAAGGGATTTTAAAAATTTTGGTTTCTAAAAATAGGTACACTCAATGGTAAGAGCTGAAAAGACGATGTGTTCGATAACTGTACCGGAAGTATGTCAAAAAAATCGTCAAGTGTGCCAAAACGAGGAAATATGCATTTTTTTGCTTAAAAAACGTACATTTTAAGTGATAATGCGTAGGAACAAAGAATGCGGAGAAATCTTGATGTTCGGGATTGGTATGTGATACCGAAAACTAGGTTATTGCATTATAAGTTTGTCAAAAACATGTTGTCAAGTGTGTCAAAAGAAAGATTTTTATTTATTTCTTTACCCAATTTCTCGGAAAAAATAAAATTAATTATTTGTACGACACGAAATTTTATTATTATTATTCAGAATTATAAGTTAGTCAAAAACTTAATGTCAAGTGTGTCAAAAGAATGATTTTTATTAATTTTTTTAGAAAAAAATAAAATTAGTTATTTGTATGGAATGAAATGTATAGTGAACATGAATTCTTATTATTGAGAATTTTTTTGCATTATGAGTTTGTCAAAAAAAGATTGTCAAGTGTGTCAAAAAAATGATTTTCCTTATTTTTTTAGATAATTTGTTGGAAAAAAAATTTACCGAAAAAAATTTATTTATTTTTACGTAAATATAATTGAGCATGGAAATTTTAAAATTTGATTTAGTTTTTGAAATATTTTTAGAATTTTGAAAAAGTTTGAATTTTTGATTTTGTAAGAATTTTTGGAATATTTTTAGAATTTTGAAAAATTTAAAATTTTTGATTTATTATAATTTTTATAATATTGGTGAAAGTTACAATTTTTGATTTTGTTATAATTTTTGCAATATTTTAAGAATTTTTGGAAAAATTTTAATCTTTGATTTTGTAATAATTTTTGAAATACTTTTAGAATTTTGTTTGAAAAAAGTTTGAATTTTTTATTTTATATAATTTTACAATATTTTTGGAATTTTGAAAGAAATATGAATTTATGATTTTGAAATACTTTCTCGAAACGCTCAATGGAGAGGTTTTGAGTAGTTTGCTGATTGCATAATCTTTTCACTAAATTATGTTAATATATGATCTGTTATAGTTTTCCGACAACGTATTGATGTTTCGTGTTAGCTATGTAATACATATCTAAACAGAGATAAAGAAATACTTGTACTTTAACAAAGAGTTTTATGTTTGATATATATGGCTGACCAAAACTAAATACAATGTCCTCATAAAAGTATTTTGCCGAAAACTATATTTTAAAATCATTAACCCAGACCGAAGTCTTGATATCTCAGAGCTGCGAGATATCATTTCCTTCATATTTTTCTAATGAGTTTTATTTCACAATGCTTGTCGGTTTAATAGTTATTTATTTATCTAGAACGAAAAGTGAAACTTTAAAGTACGAGCTAGTTGTTTACAGCCGAGGCGTCTAGCCAAGGCCGAAATTACTAGTGAGTACCTTTGAAAACACTTTTCGTTTGAGGTAAATACAAAATTTTATTTCATACCGGAAATTTATTAAAATAAAAAAAATGAGTTTTAAATTTTGCTCAAAAGGTTGAAATTTAACGTCCTAGGACTTTATAAAATTTTATAAAGTCCTAGGACGTTAAAGTTCAACTTTTTGTACCATAAATAATCCGAAAAATGTCGTTTTAGATATCAGTATGAAATAAAATATTTTTTTCTATTTTGCGTCTAAAATAAAGTCATTTCGATACCCAAATGCGTATCGAAATGGCCTTCATTAAGATACGCCAAGTTTTGTTTTTCAAGGTTGGTCACATTTGTCATACAAACGTCAGTGAAAGTTAAAACGAATAATTATATAAATAAAATTACTCTTATTATTAAAAAATAATCTAAATTAGTGTTAAATATTTTAATTAATTAAAATAATTAGTAATAATAACAAAATATCAAATTGACTATATTTTAATAAAATACACATTTTATTAAAAGTTAGTTTTGCAACAATAAAATATATAGAAATATGATGAAACGCAGAGCTTACTATTTTGAATTGAAATTTTTAGAAATTTTCTTTAAAACATTGAAACATAAAAATATTTTTTAAAATTTCAAGACAAAAAATGCAAAATAGAAAAAATAGTATAAAAAACTCGTTTCATAAGACGTTTTATCGCACTTATCCTTTAGAAAACTCCCCGCTGCGCGGGTCGTTTTCTAAACAGATTGCATGCGATAAAATCGTCGATTATGAAACTAGTTTCTTAATATACTATTAGTTGTTCGATAAACTTTTGTAGTTCCGTTGTATTTACAGATATTGAGATTTACCTGGTTTGCTGACTCTGTAACATGCACCACATGCACTGAAATTAATAAGTCACGCACAACAACTTTTTTTATTGTGTCAACCGAATGTTTCCAATAACCTCAAACTGACAATTAAGTTTAATTAACTTTTAAAAATAAATAAACAAAAGCTGTACTTTTTTCTAGTTTGCCTCAACAGTTTTCTTGTAAGTTCATAGGCGTAACTAGGTAGAGGGCCCCAGAGGGCTCGCCCCCCGGCCCGGCCCCCTCTAAACAAATTTTGGCTCCCCATAGAACACGAAGCTCATGAAGCATATAACAGTTAAGGAACTAAAGAATTTGCTGATCAAAATTATTTCAAAACGTTAGCATCAATATTTAATTAAATTATTTGTTTTTTATTTGTGATATATGATCATCTGGATAGAAAAAACCACCTACCATTAAAGTATTAGAAATAAACGTATAAAAGTATGAAAAAAAAATTTTACAGTTCATATCACTGATCTTTATTTCAATTTAATAAGTACTACCAATAATACTGCCACAAAAGTATCTACAAAATGGTCGCTTATCTTATCGGTTCACCATATTATGGAAGTTTAAAAGAAAAAACATTTTCTTTCCAACATGTGACGTGTCAGATCAGATGTCAGAATTTCAAATGAATTCACAATTTCTGGAAAACCACTCCTTCCAATTTGTTCAACGGCAAACATCGCAATAAAAACAATATATAGACTTCGTTTTAAAAAAATACGGTCTCATTTCTCCATAGGACCTAAAACCACACCAAAACACCAACACTACTCGTAATTTAAATTTTGTCTGTATCGCCATTAGCAAGTTGATGGCGTAATTCGAAGTCTGATGGATTTATTTCTGGAATTATCTGAATTCTGAATGGCTGAAAATGAAGATCGTTGTGCACAGTACTGCATTTAGTGGTTGGAGGACTGTGTGTTTACTGTAAACAATGAATTGTTATTTTTGGACTAATTTTTATTTTTTCAATAGCTTTGACACAGGGTGCCTCAAAATATGTTAAGAAATTTAGAGACTAGGAATATTGATTTTGTATAATTTTTGTTTGTTTGAAAGTTACTAAGTAAGGATTTAAATTTATAATGCAATTTATAATTTTATATGATTTTTTTCAATTTTAATTTGCCAAAAAGGTCGGTTTTAAAAAGAACATTTTTTTCTTTTATTTTTATGATTTAAAGATTTATTATTTACACAAACATATATCTAAATATAAACATGAATAACTGCATTAAAATTGGTAGATGTAGTAGCAACAGCATCAAAAGTGACACTAAACACCGTTAATTTCACCGTTCATATTCTATAGGTGCCGGGTTACAGTGGCGTTAAGAACAACTATATAACGGAAAGCAAGGGACTAAACTCGATCTTCTACAAGAAATGGAAGCTCTAAGCGGGTCGTTTGCCCCTTTCAAACAACTAACTTATGACAATGGTAAATGCGTAACCTATAGGGGGATAGTCAAACAAAATTAGCTGCAAGATAAGCAGGTTAATCTTTCCCACACTAGACCTGCAGCGTTCCAAAGAACTTATATTCTTGAGTAGGCAGAATATTAGTTCATTGGTAAAGTCATCACTGATTACTGAATCCGTGGATAGCACCCAAGTACTGATTGAAGGAGCTGTAAGGATGAGGATCAGGAGGAAACAGCGTTTCATCTATTCGCCCTTTCTACGGAAAACTCTTTTGGAACGCACACATTTCAAACTCTCACAAACTTATAAAAATAATAAACTCACGCAAATAATAAAATTATAAACTCACGCAAATACTTAGCTTCATGAGAAGCTCCAAATAGTTCGAGTCGGAGAACGAGATTCTTTGGTATAACCTACAACCTATACGTATTTTGGTCTTACTATGTCGTCCTGATGTTGTGGTTTTGGTGACAGTTACTGCATACTAACCTAACATAAATAACCTAGAAAAAAAATATAATTGATAGTAAATTTGAAAATAACCTTCAAATTGACACACCCGTTATGTATTAAAAGAAAGAAATAAAAACGGAAAATTTATTCATTATTTTACTCAGCTTATGGGGACAGGCCCACCCTAGAACAATTTCGTAGTTACGCCAATGTGTAAGTTCTATCAGTTTTCGACTTATTTGCAAATATGTGTATTTTTCCTGCCTAACTTTTCGTATGGTGATTTACTTTTGATCAGAAAATCAATCACAAACTGTTTAAGAATAGGTAAGTATCTTTTTGTTGTTTAGAAAATCAAGCTAAAAATGATAAAAGTATGCTAGAACTTTTCAGGTTACAAGATATATAATCCGATTTCCACAAAAATATTGTTAAACTTGTTGTTTTTTTTCAATTATCATAAGAAATGAAATCAAAATAATTCTCATAGGAAAACAATATTAATCTTCATAGAAAAACATATTTTCCTTTCCCATTTCCCTGATTGAGGTATTTTTCATTTTTGTTTTTTTTCTTTGGTTTATTTATGCACGTATCACTGTTTAATACATCGACACACATAAACGTACGTATATACTATATATATCTAATGTTACAATGTTTATGATAAATTATATGATGAAATCTTTATTTAAATGAGTTTTATGGAAATAGGGTAAAATTATGATAAATTGTGAACATTTACTTGATTATTTTGGCAAACAAAATTAAATTTATTTGTTTAAAAATATCGTTATAAGTCATAGTGCTGAGGCTAATTGTATTGTGTATTCAAAATACAAAGTGCTTTGACAATATTATTTTTCTAAACAAAAAAAAACAACACAACTGACAGCCAGTCAAAGTTTTTTTGTGTGTATGTGTGCATATGTGAGAATCAACTGCATAGCCACATTGTGACTTTTTGTTACAATCATGACAATCAAGATATAATCTACCAACAATAAACATTTAAAATCAAGAGGAAATATTACTTATTATAATTTATTTTATGTAAAATGTAAACAAATTGGATAATCCGAATTTCAATAAAAAAAGTAATTTGAAGTCAAATAAAATTACTATAAATCAAACAAACGAAAAAGAATTGGCAAAGAAAATATATATTTAATATACAATTTTCCTATAAACTTTTACTTTATGAGTTTATATATCTCACGGTGTTGAACTTGTTTTTTGATTCAAACGAGTATGTTCAGTATCATTTCAATAAAAATGAATCTTCAAAAAGTATTTATATTATATGTTGTATAATGATGCCAAAATGATTTCACGTGAAGATGACAAATAACACAGGACAAGCGTGATGAGATAATAAAATCGGGGGAACAATTTTAACTAGTTTCGTAGTGAAATTCATAGATACTGTGCAGTTTCGCAAACCATTAGTACCCCAAAGGTGGGAGCGTGTTTCGTTTATTTGAACTTACTTTATCTGTTACAGGACAAGACGAAAGGAGGTAGTTACGTTCGTTTGCTCAAAGAAACATAATTTAGAAAATAATTTGAACCCAAACCCACAAATGAAGAGTCTCAAGTCTTTGTAGAACTTGTCGTGTATAACAAGTAAACTCTCATAATGGGTTTAAATGAAGAAATGAATTTTAGTAACAAAGTTCTTGAAGACCATGACGAAGTTCTAATTTAACTTTTAAGAGTTTCGTTTGGTGGTCCTGAATTCAGCGAGAAATTATGATCTTGATTTATGACCATTTCGGAATAACCTCCACTTTCATAGTCTCTTGTGAGGAATTTTGAATTAAAATTTATGATTGCGCCATTGGGAATGTCTTTTTTACTTCACCACAATTTTAAATTGTGTGAAGTAATGCAATCTAGAGAGAAAAAAAATCTTACATACCCCAAGTTTTGTTTTTTCTTTTGTTTCCAAAACCGTTCTCTGTCTATATAGCCAATAAAAATTTGTGGTGTACGTGGTGTACGTGGGTGAGTGGGTGTGTGGGTGGGTGAACTTCCTGCGTAGGTTCTTAATGAAACTTTGGCAAATGATCCAGGTTCACTTAAAAATGGAAGATCTGGATTCATTTCAAATTTGGACAAAATGCGGGGTGTCTCCCGAACACCTCTAACATTAAATCTTCATAAACTTCTAATTCCGGCTTATGATCTTATGGAAATTTGGTATATAAGGTTTTAATACTGTTTCCAATATTTCTGCATACCAACTTACGGTTTGACACATCCGGCTAAAACGGGTTTTTTCAGGCGTTTATTATCTACTGTAGCACATAATTACAGATCGATTTTCATGAAACGTTGGTAAAAACTTTCAAGTAACATGAGAAAGATTTTATCAGCTTTAGGAGTACATTGGATAAAGGGTTGGGGGGTCCACCATACAACAGGTGGTTTTTTCCACCATGTTTTTTATGTTTGTTGGGAGCATACTAGAATCGTAAGTGAATGAATTTTGATGACACTTTGGAAAAAGGTGCAAATATGTATGGGAAGGAACTGATTGATTTTTGAGCGATAGTGAACAAAGTGGTGGGGGGTCCCCTTAGCACCTGTTTTTTTGAAAGCTTAATAACATCTGTACCTGATAATCGAAGTGGATGAAACTTGGTTCATAAGCGTTTAGTACGGTTCGCAACAGTTCTGCATCCCAACTTCCGGTTTGTCACTTCCGGTTAAGTTTTTTTTTTACTTTTTCTCGTACAACATAATCTATGTTTGTTGGGATACTACTGCTTTCTTTAATATTTTTATAATTAGAACTACGTGAAATTTGTAACATTGGTTATCTTTGAATTAAAATATTTGATGAATAGTAGCTCGTAATATATCCAGAACACTATGTTTCCAGAGCTGAAGTAAAGTCAGCTTATGCATCAGCGTCGCAATATTCTTAAATTAGTTTTTCAATATGTAAAATTGTGAAATGCTGATAATTATTCAATTTCTTTCAAGTAGTTTTTATAAAAAAATAAGAAGCTGAACTAGTGTTTTTAAGAAGCTGAATTAGTGTTTTTTATAAAAATTACTTGAAAGAAATTGTATTAGTTTTTGTAGATTATGAGTGAACTGTAACAAACGAACAACAATTCTAAAATATTTTGAGTGATTGAAATATATATATGAGCAATTCCGGTAAACAGCTTATTTTCCGTTGTAAATATATGGTTAGATACTCCAAGTAAACTTGTCTAAGCAGTAAGGATAGAATCGAGGCTAGGTAGCCTAGAGGATTTGGTTATTTGTGAATTTGTATTTTGTGCAACGCTCGTAGATGGAAACGATCGTAAATTGCAGGTGATTGGAATCTGATAATTGGTTGGCCATGCAGAGGTATGATATTTAAGCCAGTCCGGTCCCGCCCGTCCACCAAAGATTATGGTGGAGTAATTCATCTAGTAACACACCGGTAATTGGTTATGATTTTCAAAATACGATTTCCAGTAAAGACGTCTAGCAATTCCAACCATGATTAAACGGTTAATGAGTCGGTCCACATAAAAACAATTCAATAATTCCAGTATAACAGCCATTAAATGCACTAGAAATATCGCTGCACAGAGTTCTAACTTTGGTATTGTTTTTTTGTGGGCATGTGCGACCTACGTTTGGGCAGAAACAATTGTTATATCTTATTCACCATCGTCATTGGTACAAGTTGCATATACGACTGCCGTATACGAATTTTTGGATGCATCTGAAAAGCCGTGTAAGATGATTGGTTATTAAGTGGGCTTGAGCCATCGTGGTATGGTGATAACATATAACATATATGGTTATTGGGGCAAGCCAATCTTGAAGACCAAATAATTTTGATGCTTCGCAAAGCAGCCCTCTTATGGTAAATGTTGGATTTTGGTTTAATGAGACTTATGTAGGATAAACAAAGCAGAGCTTGCATTCCAATAAACACCTAAAACCTTGGAATACTTGAATTCCTTACTGATTTCGATTATTTTACTGCTGTCGGTTACAATTTTATCACTTGAGGGGCAGTTTGTTAACCATTTGTGGAAATTAAACGCAGCTGCATTCATTATTGTAGATATCGATTAAAAATCCCTAGCAATTACGGAAGCTGACGCAGGAAATTGATGAACTTTATCAAAAGAGATTTGTTTTAAAACACGAGTAGACAAGAATCTCGCTAGTTCTGTTCCATACGTAAATGTAAGTAATCTAAACTCCTGTATGGTCCTGTAACGATTCTTTGGAAGTCTGTATGCGGTTGACAGATTAAAATTTGTCTGCACATCTTTTCTAAGTCTGCTATTAGCACATGTCTATGTGCGCGAAACCGTAGTAAAATTTGTTGTAGTGTTTGCTGATTCGATAGGCCTACAAACAGTATATCATTTAAAGATCGACCGGTTTTGGAATTGGCCGAGGCATCAAAAACGACCCTTAATTTAGTTGGTGTACTTGATTCCTTATACATATATTGAATGATGAGGTATGTTGTAACACTTATGTCATGGAATATTTAATTGACTGTCAGGTATCCATTCCATATGTCCTAATGGTTCATATTCTTTTTTGACATCCTACGTTCCATTGACTGTAATCTTCAAATTGTCTGCGATTAAGACTCACCCAGTATACCAGCATTTGAATCAAATGGTAAGGCAACTATATATCGTCCATCTATGGTTTTTGAAAAATTATTGAGAAAAAGATCTTCGCAATACATTTCCTATGGATTATATGGTCAATTCAATTTAAAATCTTCCAATTCCCAAAATTAGGTCAGAGCTTTATCAATGTTGATAGAAGAACAAAAGCTCGTTACTGTTATCGGTTCTCTTTCAGTTAATGTCCCAGATGAAATCCATACCAGAATGGTTTCTTGTGCTTATAATAATTTGGACTTTTTATACGAACCAATTATAATATAATATATATAATTACGCCGGCAAACTCACAAAATATATGAAAACTGAATCTACGACAGACTAATTACACTTGGAAAACTCTTATTTACATTACTTTTTCACTATTTCACGAAATAACTATTTAACTATCAGAAAAGTAATAATTTAATACAAAAAAAATGAATCAACAAAAATTATACAAATTAAAATATAATAAAAAGCTTACATTAATTTATTTCTTGAATGTTGTCTTATCAGCGTCGTCTTGATTAATTTGATGGTTAATTAAAGGTTTTGTTATATTAAGCAGAAACTAATCCGCTCCTCTACAAAAAAAGCAATACATAATAATCTCACTGCTTGAAACTTCATAAACGGACTTGATGATCAATTCTACAACAAGAATTAGACAATTTGTGTTTAGCATCTCGTACGGTAACCACAGCATGAACTATAAAAATACCTTTACAATATTAACACAATAATTGAAATGAAAAGCAAATTTATTTTCTTTTTAGTTTTAAAACAAGTTTTTTTTGAAATAATTAATAATCTTAAAACTACTTAAAAGTAAGCTGTATGACGATTCAGTCATGACTGAGTTTAATTTTATTTCAATTTACATATTTTACTGATTTTAAATTTATACTAACTGACCTCGATCCAAAAAATTTGATCGTTTTTATATCATATGATCGATCTTCTGTTTCCCTTTCCAATAAGTAATTCTCCTGTTTTTCAAATAAAAAAAATTATCTATGCAAACTTGTATTTTTAATTCAAATTATCTAAATCATCAAAAAAAATATTTAATAGTATAGTGGTACAAATAAATGTCGACGTTTATTACAATGGAAGAAAATTAATAAAATTATTAGTCATTAATTTCATTGAATTTGAAAACTATTATTTTAGAGTAAAAATTGAAAATAGTCCGTCGTTACATGCTATTAATTTAGATTTTTTGTTTTTAATGTGACATGGGAGAATTAAAGATAAATAATGATCGATCGATAAATAATGATAGATTAAAGATAAATTCTATCTCACCTGGCTCATTTAACCTTGGATCAGCCAAATTTAAGTGTTTAAATTCCTCTATATGTTGATCATCTATATCTATCTGCGGTTCTTGAGAAGTAAGTTTTTGATAAAATTAATGCTTCAATATTAAAGCTGGTATTTCTCATAATTGATGTCCCCACCTTTGGAGATGACAGACCTTCGACAATAGTACGACGGTTGTGGCAAAGAGATTAAACTTTCGGAGTCTAAAAGTACTCTTCATACAACATACCACTGGCTCCACAAACATCTACTAAGGCTGTATGTAAAAGTCCTATATTAAATTAGTCGACTCGTGAACTGTGTCACATAATGGGAAAATCTTAGTTGTTGAAGTATGACTCGTTGCTCGTAAAGGTTTCGGATTTTATATGATGTTTGACACACTTCAAGCGATCGGCACGTTAATTTAAAAATTAAACAAATGGTTTCCAAGATGGAAAATCCTCATTATTAGACTCTTGAGACCAACGTTGATGTGTATCTTCGTCCAATTTATGAATAACTAAATAAGTTAGCCATAGATCAAGAACCTCTACACCACTTCCTAATGCCTTGATCCCAAAGATGACAGTCACTCTTTATAACTCCCATCCAATGTTGGTAAGGTTAATCGAGGCAGTTTAATTTCCCCATGTGGCTGGTTACCAGAAGCGGTGGTGTTGTTAAAGGTTGTTGACGTATTTGAATACATCGTTCTCGTTCAGGAAGGTGCCAGCAAGTTAGCCAAAGGCATTTTTCCACGACTATGTCTCCACTCCCTAATATTAGGATTTACTCCGAAAAAAATGAATTTCATATTGATTTCATTTACTAACTGTAATTTTTAATTTAATTTCAATTCAATTCATCATATCGTTTCAAAGAAATGGAACACCTTTAACCAAACTAGAAGAAACAGCAAAGTAAGTAATCATATTACAAAATAAATAAGTAAACAATGAATAGAGAATATACTAGAGGAAAAGAAAATTTGTTTGATCTTCTGTAAAACTGATTTCATTTCAAAGAATAATTTCCATAGTAAAAGTATTATGTGTATTGTGTTGAGATGTTTTCTGATTTTTTTTTTTTGAAGATTGACAATGATTGAAATGAAATTGTTTTGTAATAATGTTAAACGACTATCAAAAGGAAATTTCTGATAGACAGATTATGTCTGTCTATAATATTTTTAATATTTCTATCTGCGTTCCAGTTTTTGGTTCATAGAGGCTTTTCAAAAACCAAAGTTAGGAAAAAAATCTAGTTTCTCAGAAATCATATATATTTTTCTTTAACACATTCGTTCCGTTACATTATCCACACCGTAAATTTGTTTCTTTGAAACAAGATGTAATTCTTCTGAAGAGGACGTTTTTTTTAAAATTTAGACCCTTTAGATGTTAAACATTTCTCAAATATTTTTTTTTGCTATGGTTTCATAAACCAAACGTCTGTTTGTCATCAGTTTCCTGTAAAAAAGCTTAGAATGGTTACAATTTGCTCGAACTATTTGATTCGCCGACACAACTATCGCTTTGTCATTAGAAATAAATAAGATTATTTCAGTCCAACTTTGCCCATAATTAAGAAAAGTCTTTCATATATTAGCCCAAGAGAATTATGGCAGAACTTTTAACAAATCAGTATAAATCAAGATACAAGATACTAAGATCATTCCATATGTCCAGAAGAAAATATCCACAACTCTAATTTGCTGTAATAAACTAAACCATAACACCGGTTAGAGTGACATTTTACTTTTGAAAACAAGTCTTGCGTTGCTGATGAAAAAGAAGAGATACATATACATTTCGGTATGCTAAGCCGTCAGTATCTGCCGTCTTGTCAGTATCTGCCGTCATTTTCCTTAAACACATGATCCCCAGGGACTGAGTCGACATTGTGAGTCTAAGATGCCAAAATGGTTTTACTGTCTCTTTTGCGTTACCGCAATGGTTTTACTGTCTCTGTTGCACTACCACATCAATCAGCTGAGGGATAACTTCAAATTGATTCTACTACGATATCATAAATTTAGTGTTGTGTATTTTTGTGAAGACAGCACCATTCACAGATGTATTTTATGTGACTTGGGGCGATAACTCATAGCATTGGTTCAATGGTTTGTCATAGCCCTATAGTAAATCTTATCACATTCTAATGTTACTATGCTAATGAAACCATTTCTGGATTCTTTGAAAATAATTCATTTTCTCTTTCCGAAAGGTTTTCATCATCTTTAAAAGATTGATGCGATTAGTTAATATTGCTTTTATCTGCAGCATTGTTGTTTTGTAATGTCCGTAGATCGGTGCACAATTCACTTACTAGCCCAGTCAACGAAAAGGTATAGAGAGAAATGCTTGGAACACAATTTTTGACTTCGTAACTTTGTTTGGACTAGTTAGGAAGGGAACATATCAGAAGTCCCCACCCGTAGCCCCTATGCCGAGGAGAAGGGGTATTAAAGCAGTTTCAGTGTTGAGCCTACGCTCAATTTGAAGCTTTGTGACAACTGTCGACTAAAAAATCTATCAATTTCTCACCATTCTCGGTCAACGTATTGGTCGAAATTTGCACCATTATGTACACATATTCAGTACTGAAAGTCTAAATAGCACAGATGAGGGGTATAAAAGCAAAATCGGCAATATCCACGCCAAAACAGTGGATATTGCCGGTTTTGCTTTTCGACCCCTCAGATACTCATTTTAGAATATATACTTGTAGGCCAGTCTGACCAGGCTCCTCACACTTAATTAAAGAAGATCTAGACCATTTTAATAAGAAAATATTTTGCTATGGCCATGTTTGTGTATATATGAGTGTCTATAAGACATTGTGATAGTTTTACAAAATACAGCCATTAGGTGAAAACAAAGTTTCTTGACATGGAAAAGTAAATTAACATAAAACATTACAACAATAGGTACCATTCAGTCAATTTCTTGCTCTCTTGGGGGAAAAGACCTTGATCCTCGTCTTCGTTTTCATCTTCTCTTTCTCTGTCATCTTCTCCGTCGGACCCATGTAGGAAAACGGTCAGAGGATCCCTCTGTTCCTCTTCATTATCGGAGTCAACTTGAGGGACCCCATTCACGCAGTTCCCTTGGCAATTTTGACATACTGGGGAACATTTGAGGCTTCCTTTTTGAAACCACACTTCGCACTGACACCTCTTTCCGGTATCGGCAGAAAATCGTTTTCAGGATATCGTCCGATGCAGCTGTGAACTCACTGTGCACTGGGACCAGGCAGTTGTTCTCAATCTTCCATCCAAACATCTGAGAAGGCAAGTCATTTCCCAGCCACAGCTGAACTTGGTGGAACGTTCAGAGGGAATACTGTTTTACTGCTCCTTCGGTGGGAGGAAGAAAAGAGATATCACGCTTGATGTTGGCCACCGATTTCAAGCATGACTTGTACCTGTAGGCATTGGAGGAGACCCCTTTCGCTGGAGCCCCATACCATCTCAAGATGCAGGTTTCACCTACTTTTTGTACTTGGGCTGTGGTGGAGGAAGGGTCTGAAAAGACCGCTGCTGATTTCTGGACTTCTGGCGACTTCAAATACAACTTCGCAAATGCGACCTTGCTTTTTCGAAATGCGGAAGATGTTGTGTCGAATCCAATAAATGCGTGCAAAAACAGCACTTCTTAAACCTTGTTGCTGAAGCTCTTGACACGAGAATAAGGAATCACTTGTCTGGCCACATCCAGGCTTTATGAAAATAATGTCCTTATGCGCACCAGCTTAAACCATCAAGAGGACTATGACTTATTTTGGTGTCTTTGGTGAAATGAATGTTAGCAGACTTCCTGATTCGATAGCGCTACTGTCGTGCTTGAGGTTGATGAGGAATAGCCATCAAAGACTGCAGTACATCTCTTTCCGTTGTATTTCTTCGTGATAAAGTGGATGTAACTCTTGCAGATTGTCGATATTTTGGCCCTTTTTCGCCAAATTACTTTATGGCAGAGGAGCCCTCCATCAAATACGATGTGTAGTTGTGTGACATGTAATTCATTGGCCACTCTCACTGAATAGGGATAATGGGAACGGGGCTTATTCGTATTCCATGCATAGCCTTAAATCTTCGTCTGTGTTTTGCTGATAGACGGAATAGCAAGGATGGATCCACGGGAATCTTTTCTCTTTGATTTGAATCGATGCTTGCTTACCAACTGCAATAGCATTGTAGTAGGTGATCGTTGTATCTCCAACAACTCCTGTCGCGATAGATATGATATCTCTGGTCTCTGGGAAGGGAGGAAATTCCTCAAACCAGACTCCGCCGCATGGAAGTACGGGATCAAGCGTCTCACACATTCAAGGTGCTTATTGAAGTCTTCGGATCTCTCTGCATGTTTATATTCTTCCATGAGGCCTACCATTTTGAAGTACTGTACCCACAGCTGTGCAGTAGGTCCTTTGCGGCTCAGTAGCTCCATGGCGGCTTCAAACTTCTCAGCCAGTTCGTAGAGGTGAGCGTTTTGGTTTAATTCAAGCAGAGAGGGGGGCTCATCCATAAAACTCATTGTCATGTTTTTATGCAATCCACTTCATCTTCAGTCAACTGGGTGCCTTCCAAAATCACTGCAGCCAGTGAAACTGTTGCAAGCAGGTGGCCTCTTACTGCCCTCACAAAAGCATGGCCTTGCATCATTTTTTCTATCGACAGAGGAGCATATATTGTGCTATGAGATATCCTATGGCCCCCCAGGTAGGACATTAGTAGGTAGAAGCCACCCAAGCAAAGCATGAATTTTGATAGTAATGAGCCCGCTGGGGCACCTGAGACTATTTCTCTCGCTTTCGACTAAAGCTATCAACGAGTTTTGACATAAATTTTCTGTGTATTGTAGCGCTGTATAAATCGTATCGTAGCTGAATGGAGAAGCGTTGAAAGGAAGTGTTATAACTCTCGTCTTTTCACTGAACCGTCTGTGTTTATGGACTGCATGTACCTTTTATACCCGGAAAGTTGCAAACCTCCCTTCATGAGGATCAGGATGAGTAGGCTCATCTGTGATTGATCAGCAATTCTTGCACAATGACGGACTGCAGTCCTACTTTCTTGACTTATACTGTTTTAAGTGGAATAATTCCGAGCTGTCCAGTCTCCAGGAACGTAGGCATCTTGGTCAGTCTAGAGAAGCCTGATCCTGAACCTCCACTCGCCTCGGATCCTGAATTCTCCATTCGGCTTGACATTTGGTTGAGTATTTAGAAGAGCAGACATATCCGATGTTTGCTAAAAGATCAATTAATCGTCTTGGACCGTATTTTCTGTAGAGGAAAAGGGAAAGGCCACTCAATACCGAAGAAGTAAAAGTACAGGGCCTGATTACTGAGGTTATGGCATCAGCGACCATAACACACGATCTCTTGGTTTCTTGGATTCTCTTCATTTTGTTCATCATCAAGCTGTCGAGAAAAATGAGTAAGGATTCTGTGAGATCTTTTGCATCTTTAAAGAAGTCATCGGTATTCTTTGTGATTTCAAACTTTACTCTGAATATCATTCCTAATGATTTCAGGGGGCTTTCTGCACAGTCCTGAGTCTTTCGTCATTTTTCTTGTTCTTTTTTCTTCATAAAATACATCACTGGAACATGGAATCTGTTAGAACCATCAAAAACTATCAAACGAGATCTATACTTGGCTTAAAGAAGTGCTTTTATAGTTTTCCATCCATACAGGTTTCTCCCCCGTAATTGCATCGTAATTGCAATTTCAGTCTGTGAAAACTGGCAGTCTGTACTATTATCAATGAAGGCATAAGTAACATCCATAGCTTTTGCTACGTACTTGAGTGAGGAACTTCCTGTTTTCTCATCAGCATATAAAAGGTTTATGAATTTCCAACCACAATCATTGTGATAGACAGTTTTTTCTGCGACGAACTCATTAGTACGGGCGAGGCTCGGAGAAGAATCACTTCTTCACACCAACTATCATTCCTTACGGTTGCTCCAGACCTACATACTTTATGGAAATCAAAAGTTTGGACTAGATGTACCTTCCTTCTTTTGTCTTTATTCTTCTTAATTTCATCTTGAATGAACTCTCCATAAATGAAACAATTCTTCTTCAAATTGAACTTGGGTATAAAAATCGCAACACCACTGTTTCAAGCTGAGCAGATGTTGATGCTTCTTGTTTCTTTACAGCCGCGATCGACTGGGAACTCGTGTCATTTTTTCTACACAACGAGTGGACGAAAAGTGAAGTCACATTGGCTAGTTGGCTGATTTTGACGTTACTCCTTTCTTTACTGGCTTTTTTAAGGCTTTTTAATTTATTCCTTTTTCACCCACTTTAGAAACACCAGGACTCAATGCAGTCACTTCCTCATTACAAACATAATTCTTGCTGGCACTCATTTTGGCACTGTAAATTCTGAAAAAAAGAAAAGAAAAAAATTAAATATGTATTGATAATGAAATTTTCAAGTTATTAAACAATCTGGAGATGTTGGTAACAAAAAATTTTAGTTTCAAATACTAATGTGACAATTTCTTTGATATCAGAAATACGTTTGACGGAGCACCTAACGTGCCCGAACGAGCTCGGGATTGTTTGTTTACTTTTAACCATTTAGCATAATTATAAAAACATTATTAAAAACAATGACAGGACATAGAAAACGTCTGAGGATAAATAGGAACTGAAAAAATACCAAATGTTAGTAAATAATTAGAGTATTTCTTTTACAAGTATGAGCGATTCATCCTTGGGGTGTATCACTTTTAAACTGACTACTTTCAAGTGATGCACCTCAATCCATCCTCAGGGTGTATCACTTTGAAACATCTACTCTTTGAAACGGCTACTCTGAGTGATCAAAACTCTTGTAATTGGCAGATCCACCCCTTCCCATGTGCAGCCTCGAAAACTATACAAGATATCAAAAAACTTGACTGAGTAAAACTTGTAGCCAATTAAATCAACTTTCATTTTGTATGAGGTGGTCATGTCGGTAGGACGCACAGTTTTCAAAATTTAAGCAAAAAACCGAAAAAGGAGACTTTCAAATCCCCCCTCCTGCTTGGAATATGGGCTACGGGCGTCATATGTTAACTAGTCCAAACAAAGTTACGAAGTCAAAAATTGTGTTCCAAGTATTTCCCTCTATGCCTTTTTAAGAGCATTCGTTGACTGGACTATACCCACAATATAAAAAATTCACATCCAATCAAAGGTTGAAACTTTTTTGCCTTAGTTTTATTTTAATTTAACCCAATGAAATTCTCTAAAATGTAATGACATCATTCAATTTCACCAATAAAATTTGAATTATACTAACAACAAATATTTATACGTCTGGCCTACAGGGATATTAAAAATTATCAGTCTAATTTTGAAATAATTAACTGATATCACAGTAGGCCAACGTATAATACATAAAATCTATATAAAGAAATGAAAAGTGGCAAAAAAATTTCTAAAGGAATTCCCCACGTTCGTTGATAAATTCTCACAATTTTTTGAAAAATTCCTCAAGCAAGTGGTATTGATGATAGACCTCGTCCTACGGCCTCGTGCTTCCATCAATATACTTCCATCAATATACTTGCTACTTACCGCCCTTGGGAAACTACTGCTGATAATTTTAGGATAATTATTGGTTGATAATTATTGGTTATTAAGGTTAAAATTATTAATAACAAAAAAAAGTATATTCCAAAGAGGAAAATCAAAATGGTACTAAAGTTTTTGTAGAATTCCACGTGGTTTGGTGACTGGTTGTTAATCCAAAAATATAAAAATTGTGATCCCTAATCCGGCTCGAAGGACCAAAATGTTTATGAATTGAAGTTGGAATTCTTCCAAAAATAAATGAAAACACAAAATAACTTTTAATGATTTTAACTATTTTTTTTAATTTTCTTTTTTGATACTTATAGGTTTAATGCCTAACCAAAACTTGATTGGATGAACAAAATAAATTTTTTAATAAAATTAATAATTTTGTTGTATACAAAATATCAGAAAAGTAATAGAATCATAAAAATGTAAAAATTCTTTAATTAGGTAACGTTATGGCAAATTCGTAATTAATGTAATGGATAACTGGGCCCATTGGAAACACCAATGGATTAGTAGAGGCAGGCCGCGCACCTAGCGAGGTTGAAACCCCTAAACTAGCTTCAACATGTGAGTTTGAAGAAATGTGCCTGCCACTCTAGCTTAAATAAACAGTGTGAGCGTATAAATTAACCGAAAATGGATCAAAGATAACCAAAAAAACATGATGGAAGAATAGACTCTGATGACCCCGTCGACTAAAAAATCGCAACCGTCACGAACGCCCCATTATTATAGTTTATTTAGTAACGGCACATAGTAAATCAAACATATGCGCACCAAACAAATATAAGAAAATATTCATATACGCTCACATTATTATATTTAGTAAAGACACATATTATACAAACCATATGTGTACAAAACAAATGTAAAAAAATAAATATATAAACTCACCCCATAATTGATGATCCGGATCAAATTCTCCATGTTATCCCTGCTCTGCCTAGTCAACCATAACGTCAGGATTCGTCTGGATCCAACTCTTTATGCCCTGCAAATTTAGCAATTTATCTTCCTTAACTTAAGCCTACGGTAGATATACTAGTAATATACTGAACGATGTACAGGAGTGAACGAAGGCAATCAATTAGGTTGTGGGTAATGTATCCAATGGCAAAATAAAATGTTTGAATGTGTTGGTGATATATTCCTGGATGAAATCAAAACTAATGCATGCAAACGTTGCAGGTGGTTGAAATACATTAACTAATGTAACCCAAATTAAGGTCGGCAAGTGTTGAATTGATTGTTCCAAATAAATCAATGTCAGCCTTTAGTAAAATTGTTAAAAACGATATAACTGATACAGTAAAATTTTATTGCAATGGTAAGAATTATAATAACTGTGATCACAATAAATGATATCGCCAATTGTTGGATTTGTTCGGACAAATATAACAGGTGTAACAGTAATTATGTTGGTGTTTGTTCAAGTAAATGGTAATCCACTAATCAAGGTAATACAATTGCTGAAGCCGTAAGATATATAACAATGATATCGACGATTGGTTAAATTGAAAGAAATAATATAAGTGATACAACCAAATTTTGTTGTACTGGTTAGAAATGTAATAACAGATGTAAAAATAAATCGGTCGTCAATGGTGAATTTGTTAAAATTAATATAACGGACCGACCTCTCGCAATTAATTAACATTGGCTGTTGTCATGATATATAAACAAGTAACTAAATTTGTACCATCAAAGCACATTGTTTTATTGAACCTTTCGTTTATTTCTTATGTTCTTTTTGTTTTACTTACGATATAACCAACAAAAAAAATTTTACTCACTATACAAATTATTTTGTAGGACTAACACAACATATATATTTTTCTTTTCACTATCTATCTGATTATGAAATTAATTAATCACTTTATTGTACTTAGTATAATTTCACCAAAAATGAATACCCAAACATCATTTAGAAGTATTTCTGTTTTTTTAGTAGTTAAGCAGTTAATCATAAAAAAAATTACATAAATTTAAACTTTGGTATGTACAAAGATAAAAAAAAACACAATTCAATTATTTTAATCCATTAATGGGCAATACAAAGAAATAAATTAATAATAAATAAAAATTTTTTTGTATAATTTAACCAAACCAATTAAACGAATATACTATCATTAACAAAGAAAATTAACTAATAACACCAAATAAAAATCAAATCAAATTATTCATGCCAACTCACTGACAAATTTTAATACCAACTCATCAAAAATTAAATGACAACTACACTATGATCAGTAGGATTCTCGTATTTATAATAATATGAAAACACTGAAAATGATGTGTTCGCAACCTATGTTTCGTAATATTGAATAATATGGTTGGGTAAAACATCCTCATAACATTAAATATAAATAATGAATTAATTAATTAATAATAAAATATTCTAACACTATGGAACAAACACTTTCTGATCATTGGTGAATATAAAACTTGTTACAAGAGTCCCAATTGTTGTTAAGATGAGAACCATTGAGTTGCTGTTTCAAATGTATTCTTTAATTTAGTTTTGTTAAACTACAATCAATAATGTAGTTTCCATCTAAAGTTTTTTTTTCTATTTTTATTTCCAGAAACAAAACCGAAACATGGATAAATAATGCATCAAAATCATAAACGAATCCAATCCAATGGTTAATCAACCAAACATAATATTAAAAATCAAAAATAAAATGAAATAGAATCAAATAAATAAATGTACCCAAATCCTATAATAAATTAAACCAAAAGTGAACCATTTACAATAATCTTCAATAAAAAATTAAATTAAATTAAATTAAAAAATTAAAAATAAATTGTAATATTCCAAAGTAAATAAATAAAATCTACAACGTAAATAATAATTTAAATAAAATTTTTTAATAAGAAATTTCTAACAATAATTTTAACAAAATAACCGAAAGTTGTGATTTTTAGCTAATATTTTTTATTAAAAATTTAGATGTTACCTTAATATTTAAATAGTTAAATCATAATAATATAAAATTAATTTAAGTTCATTTTCGTTAATTCTTTCTAAATATCCAATCAGATAGATAATATAAAAAAAAATAAATTGCTCCTTAATAGTAAAAATTATTAAAAAATTATTAATTAATTCAAAAATAATAGCGGTAATAGCATTTTTTTAAAATATTTAAAATTTATAATAAATTAAACAACAACCAAAATAATTGAAATTCCATTTTCCAATCAATTTAAAAATAATTATGAAATAAAACGAGGCTTTAAATATAACAAATTTTTTTGACAAATTTATTATTATTAAAATTAAATACATAAATTATAAAAATGTTTATTCAAAATTCATATGTAATTAAATATATAAAAAAATTATCGAAATATAATAACATATTTTTAATTTTATATTAAAATTAAAAAAATATGCATTGTAGTGTTTATATGAAAGTTCTAACAAAATTAAAAAAGTTGTTGCCGAAATGAGTTTTTTAAAAAGTGAAAATAAGAAGTGGAAAATACGAACAAAAAAAGAAAATATGAAAATCTTTTCTTATGAATGTTGATAAAATAAAAATTAAAATAAAATAAATAATTATTCAATATATCTCCTTGACATAAAAAGGAATAAAACTATTATTTCGTCAAAATGACTATGTGGCAAAGTGGTGGTATGGGGGGCCATGGATCCCAAAATAATCCATGGATGAAGTTGATGGGGATTGTGCATAAGGAGAGAAGACATGATAACCAACAGAGTCAAAGCGGATCAAATGACCGGACCCTTAACCAGTAAGTTTACTAATATTATTTTATTATTTTAGGGCGATGATACATGTAAAAGAAATATCTTTCAGACATAAAAAATTTCGCATTTAATTGGTTGAGGGGCGGTAACATTTTTTAAATTTCAAAAAAATATTTTTGACTGAAAGACAGAAAAAATATCTGTAAGATATAAAAACATAACCTAAAAAGATATTTTTTGCTTGACAGTTAAAACTGATTAACTGAAAAATTGATTTTAAAAGTAAGTTTTACCAATAATCAATTACAATTAACTTAATTTGATGATTTAGCTACAATTAAAATAATTTGTTTACTTATTCATGTAGATTTAGATTAGGCGATAATCGCAACAAAAAAATAAAAATTTGGTCTGATGTGAAAATGCCTAAATCTATGTATATGAATAAGTAAATAAATTATTTTAATTGTAATAAAATAATAAAATTAAGTTAGTTGTAATTGATTATTGGTAAAACTTACTTTTAAAATCAATTTTTCAGTTAATCAGTTTTAACTGTCAAGCAAAAAATATCTTTTTAGGTTATGTTTTTACATCTTACAGATATTTTTTCTGTCTTTCAGTCAAAAATATTTTTTTGAAATTTAAAAAATGTTACCGCCCCTCAACCAATTAAATGCGAATTTTTTTATGTCTGAAAGATATTTCTTTTACATGTATCATTGCCCTTATTAAAAACATAAAAATATATTTGATTTGATTTCCCTAAATTTAACAGTAAAACCCTACTGAATTAAACAAATTTATCGACAAAAATGAAATTGGTTGGTTCGATTTACCACTTTTGGGGTTAATATTCATTAAACGACAAAATAATATTATATTCATGGCATTAGTAGCTTTTTCTCGTTTAGCCCGGCGACTTCAGTCGGCAAAGCATAAGACTCTTTTCCTCTGGGTTAGGGTTTAATACTCTCTCTACCATCATGCTTATAAATCTTGGGACAAATGTAGTTTGCGGGTCTTTACCTTTCGTCCTATCCTGTAATGGTCAAGATCCCAACTTGTGAATTCGCACAATTTTTCGTACTAATCCTATTCATTTTTTAACTGCATCACAGAGAATGAAAATGGTAGAACTGAAATAGTTTAATGCTTTTGACTAGATTAGAATATGTTGTAAATTGAGTTCTTAAGATAAAATTCAATAACTTTCTCTACTTCTCATGGATAAAATCCAATCCAATTTTATATTAAATGCATGATTTATCTATTATTAAAGTTCTAATTTTCTCCTACAATATTTACATTCTCAAAAATATTTACAATGGTAGATGGGTTTTGTGCCGCACGAAGTATTTTAGAAATATTATTCGTAAATAATGGTAAGTATTTAGAAAAATTTTTTATGGAAAATGTTACTATTGTAGTAGAAGCGATTAATTTTGTTTTCTGGTAGTCACCAAAATAAATAATATTAAATTCAATCGCTTGAATCAAATTTTCTAAGGAAGCTTTGCTGCAAAATGATTAAATACTTAAATCATACATTAGATTATTATTTATTTGGTAGTTTTCATTAGCACACCATCATATGTCATTTTTCATCAAACTGAAGTGAAATGCTAATCAATATAAATTTATTTCAAGCAAAATTAAAACTTAATTAAAACTAGATTTGCTCTTAAAATTGTTTAAAAATAGAAATGAAGTAGACAGCCTTACTAAATAGACTATTATTTAGTTACTAATGTGATGTGTGAATTTAAAATTAGTTTTATTGTCTCTTCAATTAAAATATGTGCATCAACCTTTTGTTATTTATTTTTTATTCTACCCGTTTTTTATTGAATATTTTAGCATTAGTTTACTATTCGGTCTGCATTAAAAGTTGCAGGTACATGTTGCAGGTACAAGTTGCAGATAAGATTGAAAACACAAGTTGCAGATACAGTTTCAGATACAAGTTGCAGATACAAGTAGCAGATACAAGTTGCAGATACAAGTTACAGATACAAGTTGCAGATACAAGTTGCAGATTCAAAATGAAGATATACTTTACAGACACAAGTTGCAAATACAAGTAGCAGATGCAAGTTGCATATACAAGTTACAAATATAAGCTACAGATACAAGTTACAGATACAAGTTCCAGATACAAGCTGCAGATAAATGTTGCGGCAACAAACTGCAAATAATCGTTGGAGATACAAGTTGCAGATACAAGCTACAGAAACATGTTACAGATGTAAGTTGCAGATAAAAATTTCGGATGCAAGTTACAGATACAAGTTACAAACTTGTATCTGCAACTTGTATCTGAAACTTGTATCAGCAACTTGTATCTGCAACTGTATCTGTAGCTCGTGTCTGCAATTTATATCTGCAATTTGTATCTGCGACTTGTATATGCAACTTGTATCTGTAAATTGTATCTGTAACTTGAATATGCCGCTTATATCTGCAACTTGTATCTGTTACTTATATCTGCGACTTGTATCTGCAACTTGTAACTGAAACTTGTAGCTGCAACTTGTATCTGTAACTAGTTGCCTCAACATGTATTTGTGGCAACTTGTTTCTGTAACTTGTATCTGTAACTTGTATCTGTAACTTGTACCTGTAACTTGTATTTGTAATTTGTATCTGGAACTTATGTCTGTAACTTGTATCTGAAACTTGTATCCGTAACTTGTATCTGTAACTTGTACCTGTACATTGTTTCTTAACTTATATCTGTAACTTGTATCTGTAACTTGTGCCTGAAACTTGTATCTGAAACTTGTATGTGCCACTTGTATCTGCAACTTGTATCTATATTTTGTATCTACAACTTGTATCTGTATTTTGTATCTGCAACTTGTATCTGCATTTTGTATCTGCAAATTGTATCTGTTACATGTATCTGCTACTTGTATCTGCAACTTGTAAATGTAACATGTATCTGCAACCTATATCTGTAACTTGTGTCAGCAGTTTGTATCTGCAACTTCTATATATGTGACTTGTAGTTACAGATACATGTTGCAGATACAAGTTACAGACACAAATTGCAGATACAAATTACAGATGCACGTTACAGATACAAATTGCAGAAACAAGTTACAGATACAAGTTTCAGATACAAGTTGCAGATACAAGTTGCAGATACAAAAAGCAGATACAAGCTACAGATATAAGTTGCGGATATAAATTTCAGATTAAAGTTACAGGTGCAATTTACAAACTGGTATCTGCAGCTTGTATCTGAAACTTGTATCTGCAACTTGTATCTACAACTGTATCTGCAATTTATATCTGCAATTTATATCTGCAACTTGTATCTGAGACTTGTTTCTGCATTTTGTAGCTACAACTTGTATCTGTAACTTGTATCTGAAACTTGTATCTGTACCTTGTATCTGTAACTTGTATATGTAACTTGTATCTGCGAATTGTATCTGTAACTTGTGTATGCAGCTTGTATCTGCAACTTGTATCTGTTCCTTGTATCTGCAACTTGTATCTGCTACTTGTAACTGCTCCTTGTAGCTGCAACTTGTATCTGCAACTTGTTACCGCAACAAATTTTTGCGACAACTTGTATCTGTAACTTGTATCTGTAATTTTTATCTTCAACTTGCATCTGCAACTTGTATCTGCAACTTGTATCTGTTACTTGTTGCCACAACATGTATTTGCATACAAGTTGCAGATACAAATTGCAGATGCAAGTTACAGATACAATTCACAGATACAAATATCAGATACAAGTTTCAGATACTAGTTACAGATACAAGTAACAGATACAAGTTGGAAATACAAGTTACAGATACAAATTGCAGATAAAAGTTTCAGATACAAGTTGCAGATACAAGTTACAGATACAAGTTATAGATACAAGTGCCAGATACAAGTTGCGGATACAAGTTACAGATACGAGTTACACATATAAGTTGCCGATACAAGTAACAGAAGCAAGTTGAATACACAAGTTAAAGATACAATTTGTAGATACAAGTTATAGATACGAGTTGCAGGTACAAGTTTCAGATACAAGATACAGATACAAGTTTCAGATACAAGTTACAGACACAAGTTACAGATACAAGTTGCAGATACAAGTTGCAGATACAAGTTTTAAATACAAGTAACAGATACAAGTATCAGATACAAGTTAAGGATACAAGCTGCAGATACAAGTTACAAATATTAGTTGCAGATACAAATTACAGGTACAAGTTGCAGATACAAGTTACAGATACAAGTTGCAGATACAGGTTTCAGATAAAAGTTACAGATACAAGTTATAGATACAAGTTACAGATACAAGTTGCAGATACACGTTTCGGATACAAGTAACAGATACAAGTTACAGATGCAAGTTGCAAATACAAGTTATAGATACAAATTGCAGATACAAGTTGCAGAAACCAGTTACAGATATAAGTTTCAATCTTCTACTATCTCACTAGCATTTTAATCGGATCCAGACAGAATGTCAGCAGTGGCTGTTGTCTGCGCATCTTACGTGTCTGAACAGTTTCGATATACGTGATTTTCATGATTTGGACATTAGTTTTCTGGTTTGTGTTTTCCGTTGAATCTGCATTGTGGGTGGGTGGGTTGCTTGCATTGGTGAGTGTTGTTGAACCAAACGCATTATATTTGGATGAATCTTTGATCTATGATTGATCACTTCCAGCTAATTTTTTTTTTATTTTTAATGGCTCTATTACCGCCACAGTCTACAGTTATGAAGCGATTTCTATGAAAAGTTAATGGGAAAATATTTTGGGCTACATGAAGCTAAGTAGGAGTGGGTTCACCATACAGATGCTGACCTTTCTTACTTAATTTTTTTAATTGGTAGCATACAGATTTCATTCGTAAAACCATTTTGATTATAATTTAGATGTCTGTTGAGACTCGCTTTCGTTAATGAATTAATATTGACCAAACTTTGGATAAAATACAGTTTATATTTATATAACAGGAAACTGATTATTGGACAGTGTAGTGAGGCCCTCTGGAGCATTTGTTTTTTTAATCTTGATTAACATCAATTCTTGATAATATATTTTAAGCATTTAGTACTGCTTTTAACAGTCCTACCTCCCAACTGCTGGCTTGACCTTTAGATGACTTGCAAAAACACTACTTTTCGGAAAAAAAAAACGCAGAACAAAATAATTAACTCTGGCTTACGGTTTGGATAGCTTTTTTTAAAGTATGCTCCATACTTTCATGTATATTTTTCATTCAACAATTTGCCTAATATAACTTCCATTCTTGCATTGTTTTTCAACTTAAATTGCACATTGGGTATATCCTAGATACGAACTGGTGGAAACATTTAATCAACATCGGCGTTCCATAAACCTTTTTTCAAGATGTTCATTCCATTTTAATCAATTTCTTTTTTAAGTAAAACTGCTTTAGGCGCGTTATGAGAATTTGGAACGGAAGCAACCATTATTTGAACAGATATATAACCACATATATTCATCTCTATTATACTACAGTCTGATTTTGAATCTTAAACACATACATGCACACAACTCCAAAAAAACACAAAAGTAGTAATTTAAACAACAATGAAATAAAAAATAAAGAAAAAAACCAAACAACAATGAAGTAAAAAAGACAAACGAATATTCTGTTCGGCAAGTATGGGATACAATCCGATTATGTGTATTGTGTGTGTCAATTGTCATTCATTTGTTAATGTTATTATATTTTTATCCACTTATTCAGTCTCGTACTAAATGTTATATGAGTTGAATGTATTGATTTTAGATTTAAGTATCTTAAATCGACACATCCAACTCATATAACATTTAGTACAAGAATATAAGCTTATAAAACATATAATAACATTAACAAATGAATGACAATTGACACACACACAATACACATAATCGAATTGTATCCCATACTTGCCGAACATAATATTCGTAATATTTTATTGAGTTTCGTAATTTTTTAAATTTATATTTTGAATTGTTTTAGTTTTTTTACCGACTTAAAAAAAATTAAGTTCTATGTTTCATTGTGTTTGTTTTATGTATGTTAATTGTGCCGTTCACTGCACAGGAAAATTTTACATTTAAATGTCAAAGTACTTGCTATAGTCATAACTTTTTATGTTAAAAACAACTTTCCTGAATAATTAAGATAAGCACCATTATAAGTCAAAATATGACTGACCTTTAAAAAATGACTATTAAAAACCTGACATTAAAAACTAAATATCTATTATACTAATTAAATAGCTACTACAATAGCTGATTGATATACATACTAAGTAATCAAAATTAAATAAATTATGTTATAATAACATTCCTGAATGATAAAGATTAACACTACTAAACATCGAAATTTATTTGACCTTTGAAAAAAATACAATTTCTCAACATTTTGTTTTATGGAGTTAATTATTTTGGGCAGTGAATGGTTCAATTATTTACCGTTTCCTCAAAAACAGCTCGTTCGATTTGAATGATTTAAATTGTATTCTATTTGGGTTGATTTCGAGAGGGTCTCATAGTTTTCTATGATGTGAAAAATACCGTTTTCCTGAAAATTGAAAAAACCCGAATTTTAATGTATTTTAGCCGATATCGTCAAAACATCTTAATCTGTTTGGATAATTTGAGTTGTATTATATTGCTATAGATTTCGAGGTATAATTTCGTATATAATTTTTTATGACTAAAAATATGCCTTTTTTCAAATTGCAATTTAGGGTTGTCATATTGCAATTTAGGGTTGCATTTCTTGTTAATATAATTTACAGCATGTGTAATAAAAAGCAATATCTACATAATGTATTACAATGTCAATTCAATTATTATCATAATGGAAATATGAAATTAGAGGTTTATGACAAATTTGCTAAATTTATTGAAAAACTGCATCAATTGTTGTACCAAATCTTGTTGTTAAATTAAGTGGACATGTATTCATCGTGAAATTTAATTTGTAATACGTTGTAAGACTTGGTAAAACATGTAAATATGGCTTTTTATTACACATACACATTGTTGTAAATTATATGAGTCTAAGATCCGGCTGCAGGATTAGTGCGCTCATCGATGTTTTGATAAAACCAAATTTTTATGTATATTTATAATTATGAGAATATATATCTACCAGGTTGCCTATCAAAATTGATTTTTGAAAAAAATATTTCGTTCACTTGTTTTTTAAATAAAATATCATCTACATCACGGCAATTTATATAAAGATTCTAAAAAATCACGGTTGCCGTTGCGCATCTGGCCGCACCTCTTCGCAGCCAGGTGTAAACAGGTATGATTTCGATACATTTCTACGTTCATAACGTACATTGATTAATTATATATCAAATTAAAGCTAATTTTTTTCTATTTATTATCATATATGGTTGCCTAATTAAATCCGGCCGCAAATAAGGGTTGCTGGCTGTTAAAGATGATAAATATTTAAGGTAGAGTGAAAGAGAGTTAGCGCGTAACATCATTTGTCAGACGAGGATAGCGATTGCCGGCTGTGCGACGCTTTTAAGCCATTGCGCATGCGTCGAATGCTAGTGTTTTAGAATCTTTATATAAATTGCCGTGATGTAGACGATATTTTATTTAAAAAACAAGTGAACGAAATTTTTTCCCAAAAATCAATTAAAAATAATTTAATTAAAAATACTGGCAGCCAAATTTTGACAGGCAACCTGGTAGATATATATTCTTCTAATTATAAATATACACAGAAATTTGGTTTTAGCAAAAATCGATGAGCGCACTAATCCTGCCGCCAGATCTCGTACTATTTTATCAAGAATAAATTTCAATATGACATTTATTTTATTTTATATTTAATATTTTTAGTAAAACCTGCCACAACAGCCAGAAAAGTTTTACTTCAACAGCGTGTAAAGATTACGCACTTCAATTTTTCTATTTATTTTCTGTAGACTTTTCACAATGAAACTGAATCTTATCACAAATCGTATGTTACAATTCAAGGAAGTTTGATTACACACATTGGCTCACTTATCGCAATTCATTAGTGCTGTGATTTTTATGTATCTGTATGAATACCTACTCCCGCTAGTTTTGTAACAAAGCTGTTGTCCCCGTAAAAATTCATTTGTCTGGAAAATTTTATTTTGTATAAATCAACACGATCAATACAACTTATCGTCTTTTTATGCTTATTTTTCTTCACCTTGTTTGCAATGATTTTGTTTTCATCGATTACTGTCTCATTTGGTTAAGTTGTTGTTTATCACTTTTTTGTTATATGTACATGGATATTTTGTATTTGAAAGACAGTCGCTCGGAATTAAATTAAAGCAATTTGTTATTATTAAAATATTAAAGCACCTCAGCTGATTAATTTTCTTTTGTTTTTTTTTTTGTTTAAATTCCCAACCTAGTAACTATTAAAATGTTTTTTCTTAAAATTTGGCTTGGTTTCATTAAATTCTAATGAGGGAATCAATGGAAATGAAAGCTAATTGTTTGTTTTGTCCTTCGATGAGTTAAATTCGGTAAAGCCACCATTAAGGTTTAAATTAATTGTAACTAATTATTTTTTAATTATAACTTTATTTCCAGTTTCGGTTTCAATACTGTTTAAAACAGAAACCAACAAATTTGGTGCTTCACTTTTACGACTAATAAAATTAACTTTTCTGTAGTTCAAAAAATCAATGCAAGGAAAGCATTTTTCTGTTGTTCATTTTCCTGAACATGATCCCCTGCCTCCCTCATCATTAATCATCATGGTTCAGTACATTAATGTTTTTTTTTCATCTGGTGTTGACTCCACTAAACTAAAAAAATTATTGCCACTAGAAGGTAACATAATTAATATTTTAGCAATCATCATGCTATCTGATACTGGTTCACCTAGCCCACAAAGACTTTGTGATAATTGTTCCAACTGTGAAATATGCGTTGATGTATTATCCAAAAGAGTTTTTTTAAAGGTATAAAATATTTATTGTAAGAAATGAATATTTGTTTATTATTTTTGTTCATATATACTATGAAACTTGTCCCACATATATTTTTCCGACTCTCACGCCATCATGTATGTCAGTAGCTGGGTACCAACTGTTGTTAGGATTGCCATTGCTCCCAACTCTCTGCATCTTTCAATTTTTGCACTTTCATTAATTACAGAATGTGATTGGGGCATAAAGTATCTTTTTTGTTTTCAGGTGTATGTTGCTTGCACAAAAATTTTACTCTCAAGAAAAAAAAACATTTTTCACGCCCTTAGTACATAAATAGCTATTGTAGGCATATGTGCGAAATATATATTTTTCTTTTCTTCTATTTTAGAACAAAGATCAATATTTTTTACAATTTCAACAAATTAAATTGACAATATCAGCAAAAGAGTGATATAAGAAAATTTAATTATTGCACTTTAGGTTGACCTGATATGAATATTTATGTTTGCATTTACCTGACACTGAATTGAATATTTTTCTGTCCGGGACCCTCCCATTCCGTTGATCCAAATTCACCCCTTAAAATCATGTGCTTTGTTATAAAAGTTTTTATTTCGGCTGTTTTTGTTTTTTGAGTAGAGATAATTTATTTTTACACCTTTTTTCAGCCAGTAAAAAAAATTTTTTTAAATTAAAAAATCATTTAAATCTTAAATATTTTAATTTTTCTTTCTTTTTTTATTATTTTTATTATTTTATTTTAACGATATTTCGCCACATAGGCATTATCAAGTTGAATATTGTAAAAACGATTTTTAAAAAATAATGTAACATAAAAAATTAAAATCACATATTAAAAATTAAAAACTATATCACAGAATTAATTATAATACAAAATGTTTGATAAAAAAGACAAAACGAATAAGTTAAATAAATTAACAATTGGTCTAGAGTACACACACAATAATTATTGTGTGTATACTCTAGACCAATTGTTAATTTATTTAACTTATTCGTTTTGTCTTTTTTATCAAACATTTTGTATTATAATTAATTCTGTGATATAGTTTTTAATTTTTAATATGTGATTTTAATTTTTTATGTTACATTATTTTTTAAAAATCGTTTTTACAATATTCAACTTGATAATGCCTATGTGGCGAAATATCGTTAAAATAAAATAATAAAAATAATAAAAAAAGAAAGAAAAATTAAAATATTTAAGATTTAAATGATTTTTTAATTTAAAAAAATTTTTTTACTGGCTGAAAAAAGGTGTAAAAATAAATTATCTCCAATCATGTGCTTTGACACCAATGTATTTTTATGTGGTTATATATAAGATTAAAGATCTATGTCAAAATTATCATAACCATCAGTGCATTGAAGAAGAATGTGCTGGCAAAAAATCATGGAAAATTTCAACAAAGGAGTGCTTATGTGACAGTAAAGTCATTTGCCTGATGTGCGATTCCACTCATAATGTTTTAAGTTTTTGTCAAAGTTTTCTCTTGCTTACAATTTGGTCCTTGAAAAAGCAAGCAGATAACAAAACGCATTTCACTGTCACATACAGAGCTTTCTACGCACACTATAAAAATCTGCAGATCTTACGATATTATCCAAACTTACAACTCTCTCATTTCACTTGATTTTCCTCAGCTTTCAACAAGAAGCACAACAACAATACTATAAAAGTAGTAACTTAAGGAATTCTGTGCATCAAAAAAATATCGGTTTTCATCGTATTTCCCAGAAACCTTAACAAAGTTCATATATTTGCAAAATTAATTTATCTCAAAGCTCTAAAATAATTTAAACTTTTAGTTGTAATTCAGTTTGGTTTGGTTTTGTTTCATTTCCTTTAGTCTAGTATTTAAACATAAAATTAAGTTTTATATCAAAAAAAACGTAATTAGTTTTTCGTTTAGTAAATAAATTTTGCATTTTTTTCTAATAAATGTTTCAACAAAAAATAAAAATTTATCGTTTTGGTCGTTCTGCAAGATTGTTTGTTTGGTTTATAAGAGAATTTTTTTCTAACTATAAAAACTATATTATTTTTCTAACTATAAAAACATTTCTCTGAAATCTAGTTTCATTTTTCTATCCTACTAACCCATACATAGCACAACTTACCTCACTCATCTCAAAAATAAACTAACTTCAATGGCTTTATTTTGTCTGGCAAGCAAGCATATAGGTCGACATTTTATAATATAATTGTTCAATTAGCATGTTGAATACTAAAATATTATAATATATAAATATTTTAAAAATGAATGAAACATCCGTTTCTAACTGAATAGTATCAGTGTATGAAGCTTTTTTTGCCTCATAAAATAATTTAATATAATGTTAATTGAATCCTTTTCTAATTTCGGTTAAACCCAAATCTAATGAGATGTGTAATTTTGATTAAAATGAACAATATCTTAAAGTTAGATGTGGAGCGTTGATAAGTTTGATGTTATAAGATGTGTATGCAACGGTCCTTACGCAGTTTATTGATGTAATAACTTCAGCAAAATATAAAAAAAAACTCACATGAGTTTTTGCCGTGTAACCCCAGTGCAGGAGGATTAGACTATAAAAATCTACCATATTATGTTGGTCATTAGATTTTTATTACACTGAACGAATTTAATTTCGTATAATTATTAATAAGCGAGTGAGTTCATTTTTATGAGTCATAAAGTTTTAATCTTTTCAATTTTAACAAAAAAACATAATTGAGTTAAACCATCGTTATTAATCCCCATCCACAAATTCGTTTTATATTTTGGGTTTATAAATATATTTCTTTGATTATAATATGGTATGTTTTCACTTCAGTTAAAAGTAAACAAAATTATACGGGTTGTACTTACAACGGATCGAATAAAATTACAAACATCTACATAACTAATTTGAAAAATAAAGAAACACTTTAAAATTTTCAAAGTTTTATTTGCCAGCAGATCAGTATGTAAATTTTCAGTTTACGTATGATGATATTGATTTAGCTAAGATTGAGATTGTTAACCTCTTGAACTAAGATTTAGGTGTTACTGCAAACTTTAAGGTCTCCATACATTCTATAAAATTAAAATCTTCTCTTTCATTATTTCACACGAAACTATTATCTTTGGTTATGTAAGAGCAAATGTTAAAACACGTTGAAAATATAAATACATTTGACAATAATAGTTTATGATCACCTGCCGCCGACATCGTTAGTACTTATGTATTAATTCCCTTTTCAGGTTAATTTGTCTGTACGGCTGCTATCTGATGTCGATAAACATATTATTTTTCTTTGGTTTTAAATATTATTAGAGACAGCAAATTTTTCTTATATTTTCAGTTATTATTATTTTTATGATTTTCGAAATAAGAAAATTTAGTTTATGAAATGCTTCTGGAGGGGATAAACGTATTATTTTTCTTTGTTTTTAAATATTATTAGAGACAGCAAATTTTTCTTATATTTTCAGTTATTTTTATTTTTATGATTTTCGAAATAAGAAAATTTTGTTTATGAAATGCTTCTGGAGGGGATAAACGTATTATTTTTCTTTGTTTTTAAATATTATTAGAGACAGCAAATTTTTCTTATATTTTCAGTTATTATTATTTTTATGATTTTCGAAATAAGAAAATTTGGTTTATGAAATGCTTCTGGAGGGGATAAACGTATTATTTTTCTTTGTTTTTAAATATTATTAGAGACAGCAAATTTTTTTTATATTTCCAGTTATTATTATTTTTATGATTTTTTCTATTGTTTTGGTATGTTTTAGGAAGAAAGAGATACAATTTTTGAGGAAAATCAATAAAATTATTATATAAAAGTATAAGTTTTTTGTTGTGTCGGGAAATTTCAAATAAGATCAAAAATTGTTGTTGTTGTTTTGTGTTTGTTAAATAAAATGATATATTTGTTGTTGTTGCATAAGGTTTGAGTTTTAAGAAAATATAAGATTTACAAATACTAGGAGGGCTCGGCGTGCTTCGCTACGCTTATAAATCAAGTTTTTGCGTAGACATTTTGTGGGGTGGGCCCGGTGAGCATGGTGGCATATGCTACATGCTAGCATTTCTTACGAAAAGTACGATCATTAGTACGACAATATTTTTATGGTTGACACCCTTGACACCTTGACACCCTTGACACCCTTCACACCCCTTGACACCCTTGACACCCTTGACACCCTTGACACCCTTGACAACCTTGACACCCTTGACATCCTTGACACCCTTGACTCCCTTTACACCCTTGACACACACCCTTGACACCCTTGACACCTTAGACACCCTTGACGCCCTTGACACCCTTGACCCCCCTTGACAACCTTGACACCCTTGACACCCTTAACACCCTTGACACCCTTGACAACCTTGACTCTTGACACCCTTGACACCCTGAAAAATAAAATTTTATTACAATTCCTTCACTAATTTTTTTATTTTCTATTGATTAGATTTTAAAGAAACAATTTCCCAAATTTCCCGAATTTCCCAAATTTCCCAAATTTCCAAAATTTCCAAAACTTAAAAAATTAAATTGTTTTTATTACAACCATTCCTTCACTAATTAAAGGAAAGGAACTTCGTTCCATCCGGGTGTCCCTTGAAAGCTCTTTACTTTTTCTTATGCGTGTGGAAATGAAATGATTAATAAATACTTCGCCACGCTTATAAATAAAGTTTTTGCGTAGACATTTTGTTGACGTAGAAGCAATGATTTCAAAAAGTGGTAATGAGAAATGCTAGCATATAATTTTTAATTTTTCTTTTTAAATATATGAATGAAAAATAATCAGAACTATAGCTGATCAGTTCAGATATATGAAAAATTAGCGATCAAATAAGCTTACTTGAAAACTTATTTGATCGCTAATTTTTCAATCAGAAAAACGACATAATTTAGTTTTGGTTGGGTTGAACTTTGCAAAATAACTATTATCGGTTTAACAAATAAACAACTCTTGATCATTGGTAGGTGCAGCACAAGATCGTAGTTTAGAAGATGCATGGTTACATTAGTTATGTGCAGCCATTTACAAAGAGGGTGTAACTGTGGATGGTGTATACTGCGGTTATAAATTAATTAGATTAAATCTTAAGGTGATGCCAATCAGTAGCATCAGAGTATGTAGTTCATGCTCGTCAACATAGTACCTCTGTTGATGATACCTCCTAGTATAGCTCTCTTTTTTTAATAGTCAGAATCTACTTCAATCAGAATTCGTTTATTTTCTCCACTCCAATATTTTTGAGCTATTTTATTAATCTTTAGGTTTATTTTAAACTTTTTTCCTCTTGAACAATACCAACGTAGTTTTACGTACTAGATTAAGTTTCGCTAACTCCTTACACTTACTTGAATCAATAATGACTATGGCATCCCAAGATACTTGAAGCTGTGGTTACCCAAAATAGCCAATCACCACCAAACTCCACATAAGGGATGATCAAATTTCGGCCAATAAACTCTCATTAGCCAAGTCTGATTTTGCACTCATCACCAAAATTTTCTGCCGTTTAAAACCCCTATGTTGCTGTGGTGCATGTTGAAGTGTTGCAAACGTTTTTTCATCGATTATCTTCCTTGTTGCGCTATGTGAGGTTGTGTCGAATGCTCCGTCAATATCAGGAAAACATAAACACCTCATCTTTCGTAAATTTAAACAGCTTGATTTGTAATGAGCACTGTTTGAAATCACTATCAAGAACATTTACGAAATTGCGTGCCTTGAGATTTAAATTTCAGACGAGCGCAGTCTGTGAGTTCGATAATGCTTTTCCTCAGCCCAATAATGAATTGTACGCAAAAGTTTCAAAAGAAAATGGACTCACATGAGCAAAAAATATTGAATCTGACCACCCTAAAAGTAGACCACCATCCATACACAACATCAAATATAATTATTACATTTAAAAATAACATTCTTTCACTCACTCACTAAAAATAAATTAATTCTATAAAACAACCATTCGTTGCGCCAAAGCCACAGGTGATTGTTGAACAATACCTATAACAAAAAGTAAAAAATCTGTGCGCCAATAGTACCGGCAAATATTGAATGTGAATAATAATAAACACACTAACTAAAAATTAATGATATCATCTATTGAGAAATAAAGAAATTTATTTTGCAAACTCATTTGAATTTAATTCAATAAAAACAATATAAGAATTTTGAATTTTTACGTTTTTGGAAAGATAGTTCACCATCAAAGTTATATTTTTGTTTGTTTGTTTTTTATTGGAGGGCCTTGAGACTTACAGTGATTGTGTGCTTACCCTGATTGTGTTATTAGTCAGTCGTCGTCTGTGCCGTTACTGGTTGTATTTTGTAATCCAAGTGGAGACTTTTAATAAAGTTAATTAGCTCAATTGGAGTGACGTTTTGTGGTAGTGGAAGTGTTAGTCTTCTATGACCAAGTTGGTTGTATCTGTGAGTTCAGGACAGCTGCAGATGACTTGTTCCATCGTTTCCGCGTCCGAGTAGCAGAATCTATATCTGTTAGAAACAACAAGGCCCATTTTGTTAAGATGGTGGTTTAAAGGACCATGTCCAGTAACGCACCATGTTAAAATTCTTAGAGACTCTCTGTTTAAGTCGATTGTTTTTAAGGGTGAAACAGGGAGGTTTCCTTGAAACTTCTTTGACTGTACTAGTCTATCTCTGCTTCTAAATAATTTAGCATTTTGTTCCTGTTCCCATGTTTGGATGGTGCTTTTGAGCGAACTCTTGGACATTCCAAAGCATGGTTCCGGTCAAACAAACTTTTTATTGGCACCTTGCTTTGCTAAAGCGTCAGCAATATCATTTCCTTGTATTCTTGTGGGGCTGGGTGCCCAAACAAGTGTGACTCTATTATTTCAGGAGAATTTTAAAAAAAAGCCCGTCGATTTTAGTGCCAAGAGTGCTGCTTGGCTGTCAGAGATAATATATATACCAATATTTTGGTATTGTCTTTCAGCATATAGCAAAGCGCAACAGCTAATATCAAAAATTTCAGCTTGAAATATGGTTGTTGTGGTGCCTAATTCAACCGTTCGTTTTGTTCTAGGACCAGACACTCCTGCTCCCGTTTCCAGATTGCTTCGGCAACCATCTGTGTACCAGAAGCTGGCATTATATGGCAGTGACCTTATGTAGTTTTTAATACGATCTCTGGCCAATATTTTGACATCAAAGTGCCTGTCTAAATCTTTTGTTTTTGGCAAACAATCCGAAATATGGTATGAATGCAGTTCAGTTTGCGGGCTGGGTCTGAAGTAAACTATCTAGTGTCTCAATGCAGTTGGTGGTGTACGTACCATTTGCTTTGCAGATTGAGCCTCTAGAGGGTTTGTGGGATCAGACGACATCAAGTTTTGGATTCGATCGCAAGCAGGCAGATTATCTATCCTATTGCAGAGTTCTTTCCAGTTATTCCTTTTTGATTTTCTGAGTTCTATATTATAATTGGTTAGAACTACTCGGTACTATATCCAATTATTTGTTGTTTTTGCTCTGTTAAAGAGCTAACGAACTTTATTCCTTTTCCTCTTTAAGTTATGATTCCACCAAGGTAAATCTTTGCATCTTTTGGATTGAGTATTGGAGTATTAAGGTTATTTGATGCAGAGTCAAGTTCAAATGTAGAGTTGATACTACCGCCACTATTTAAATTATTGTGAAGATAACAGGTCGTTCAATAAGTTCGTAGGATAAGTAAGAAAAAAACAACATTTTGACAAAACTCGATTTTTTTATTCAACATAGTTGCCTTCGAGGGCGATACAACGAGTATAGCGATTTTCCAACTTTTCTATACCACTTTTATAGTACGATTTCTCTTTCTCGTCAAAATAGGCCTCAGTTTCAGCGATTACTTCATCATTGGACTTAAATTTCTTTCCAGCAAGCATTCTCTTGAGATCTGAAAACAGGAAAAAGTCACTGGGGGCTAAATCTGGAGAATATGGTGGGTGGGTAAGCAATTCAAAGCCCAATTCATTCAATTTTGCCATCGTTTTCATCGATCTGTGACACGGTGCATTATCTTGGTGAAACAACACTTTTTTCTTTTGCAAATGTGGCCGTTTCTTTGCGATTTCAGCCTTCAATCGATCCAAAAGTTCACAGTAATACTCGCTGTTGATGGTGGTTCCTTTTTGGAGATAGTCGATGAATATTATTCCGTTCGTATCCCAAAATACAGACGCCATCACCTTACCGGCCGACTGTTGCGTCTTTGCTCGCTTTGGATTCGGTTCGTCGACTGCTGTCCACTTAGCTGACTGTCTTTTGGATTCTGGTGTGTAATTGTGAAGCCATGTCTCATCCATTGTCACATATCTACGATAGAATTCCCTTTTATTGCGGTTTAACTGTGCCAAAGACTCCTCCGAAGCATCGATTCGTTGTTGTTTTTGGTCGACTGTGAGCTCACGCGGCACCCAATTTGCACAGAGCTTTCGCATACCCAAATGTTCATGTAAAATGGTAAAAACACTACCATCTGCTACCTTTACAATGTCAGCTATTTCGTGCACCTTCAATTTGCAATCGTTCATAACCAATTTGTGGATTTTTTTTATGTTTTCTGGAATAACAGCCTCATTTGGGCGTCCACTGCGCTCTGCATCTTTTGTGCTGGTACGACCACATTTAAATTCAGCCATCCACTTCTCTACCATTTGTCTCGATGGAGCAGAGTTTGGATAATGTTTATCAAGCCATTGTTTGGTTTCCACTGTATTTTTTTTCATCAAAAAGCAATGCTTTATTAAAATTCGAAATTCACTTTTTTCCATTTTTTTTCAAAAACAAAAGTTGCTTCACACAAAATGCTATAACTCACGAATAAATAGTCAGATTGCTGTCAAATTTATACACGTATCGTTTGAAGGTTAGTACTAAATAAAAATCATATGGAAAAAATTCTAGTAACGCCATCTATGTGTCATCCTACGGACTTATTGAATGACCTAGTGTAAAGTTCCTAGTTGGTTTTTCTCCAGTTTCTAAACTACTAGATGCTCTTTGGGTAGTGTTCTATGATGAAACATTTATGGGTGATTCTCCAAAAAGGGTACATTTTATGTCCAAGCAATTTTTCTTTTGTAAATAATTGTACAAATTCTGTGTATGCTAGTGGAAATTGCAACGTGTTTCTAAGAGAATTAAGCAACAGTATAAAAGAAGCAATTTAGTTTTATTTTTATTGAAAAATATGATCTCGAAACTTGATAAATCACGTCCGTGGACTGTCCCAAGACTGAAGTTTTAAAATAAAAAGATTCAAAATCAAAATAATAATTACATTGAAAATAAAAAATATAGTGTATGAAATAAATAAATATGTCTACTTATTGTACCTCAAACCTTTATCATGAACAGATTAACAAAATCAGTTTTACAGCAGAAACTAGAATGTCCCAAGAATTTCAGTCACTTCCGTGGACAAAATGTTTATTTCTTCTATTTCGTCATAGATGGCATTACAAGAATTAAATCTATGATTTATAAATTGTCAGTTAGCCATATTAGCTTTCGAGGACTTTTGTTAGCAGGTTAAGTGTTCTAATAGTGTTCAATTTGCCATAGAACATCAAAATTTTAAGTAGGGCAAGATCATAGAGTCACATTCGTGGACATCATAATTCTGTAAGTAATTACTAAATTTAAATTTTTATTGTAGTTATAGTAAAAGTGAATTATATATATAATACATTTCAAAGAACAACTTCCTAAAACCAAAATGTAATCATTCACAGAATGTTTTTAATGAATTTATCACATCCGTGGACATCACGTTCGTGGACATTCAATGTCTCCGTCGGGACAGCTAAATAACAGACGTGACACAAACAATAATAGTTTGATCTTTAATATTTATAAATGATTTTTGTTGATAAAACTTAAATTAACTTACATTATTATCATTTTATAAGCAAAATTAAGAAAAGCTTGTTGGAAAATGAAATCCTTACACACTGTGATTTTTCACAGAATTATAACTGCAAATATTCTGAGGAAGTACAAGCAGTACACTTTGGCGGATCGAAAATCAGGTTTCTTTAGACATAATAGTTGTTTATTATCACTATGGTAGTAGTTGTTTATTACCATCACATCTGTGGACAAGTACAGATTTAAAAGTTTTTTTTTCTTAAAACTTCTCAAATATGATCTGGGCCAATAGTATGACTTAATACAGCAAGTTATTATCTAATAGAAAACATAATAATAACGATTTTTATTTCATGTTTAAAATTCAAAAATTTGTTTTTTCAAACTACCCCTTTTCAGGAGAATGACCCTTATAAGCATGATCAGACATAGAAGCTCCCTTTGAAACATGCAAGTTCCTAATATGGTTAGTAGCATTTATGTTAGTTGAAGTAAGGTCAAGGACCTCACCTGTGATTGCGTTTCTAAAGATAGGCTCACTACCTTTGTTTGCAATAAACGTATTGTTTGTATACAAAAATTGGAGCATCACTGCGTCAAAGTGCCAAGTCCTTCAATAAGGATTAAAGTTATAATGGAATTGACAGTCTTGTTCACTCGTAAAAGTATATAAGAAAAAAAAAGTTAATGAAAACGCAACAGAAAAAAAATGTGACAAATAACCCATTGAATTAATTTTTCAATATGGAGAGCGAGAGATAAGAATTATATCGATAACTTTTCAAAGCTGATGAAATTACTTCAGGGACAACTGCTTCGTAACAGGCTACCGTTGGTCTAATCGTTCTTCTCATTTGTTGATAAAGGCGATCTTACGAGAGTTCTAGCTCATGTGTCGTTGTTGATTTTAACTAATAGGACTTTAACACTTCTTCTGGGTGACTTTCATTTTTACTTTTTCCGTTTTCTTTGGTTGTAGAATATGCCAGACTTCATCTGAAGATATCCATAATTCGCTATAAAACGCGGCTCTGTCTTTTTTCGGTTAACAAAGACAATGCTGAAACTCTGTGGTGTGTGAATGGTGTCAGCATAGACTATGTAAGGCCTTGCTTCACCTTCAAGCTATGCTATTTTAAAAATTTAACTGGCACACTGGTTTTGAATGTTATGATGATTTGGTTTATTTCTATTGCAGCTTGCTGTTATACCTCTTTAACAACATGTAATGAACACCATTCGTTCTCGATAATAGAAACCTAAATCAGGCATATCCGAGGAGTGGCATGCCTTGAAATTATAATTCCAACTAGTTTGAGTCTGTGAGTTCGAGTATGTCTCCCCAGCGCATCACAAATGCTGAGTTGTGCGCAAACATTTCAATAAAAAACGAACTCAAATGAACAATGCACAAGGACCATGACAAATCCAAAAGCCAAGTGAACCATCACCACCACCACGTCAAACATAATTATTTTATTAAGAAAATAAATGTTTCACTCACTCCATTATTCGTAATTAATCTAAACCTCCATTTTTCTTCTACGTTAGCCAACCCTAGTGACTAAAATCTTTCGATCTATAAAAAAAAACGTTGCACTGAAGGCTGTTGCACCTAAGCCGGTGATTGTTGAATAAAATCAATAATAATATATTAAACCAGTCGTTGCGCCAAAGGTTTAGGCGATTTTTGAACAATAATAAACTAAATAACTCAATCGTTGCGCCAAATTCACAGGAAACGGCTGAACAATAATGATAAAATAGCTTAATCGTTACGCTAATGGTAAAGGAAGTAAAGGATTTATCGCAAAAGACATATATTATCTTAGGGACAATTGTTTCGTAACAACCACTACCTGTGATAGTATATTAAACCAATAATTGCACCGATTATGATTTGCATGGCATTCCAAGTTCATGGTAAGAAAATCTGATACTGATATATAATTGATGGTGTATCGCATTGATTCTGCATTAGCATTCTAAACCATATTATCTAGATATATGCGAGGTCCTTCGCTTTGGTACTGTTAGGTGTAGCGTCGCTTTGGATTGAACTTCAGTTGCTGTTTAGTTAATGTATTGGTCATAACACCCACATCTGATATGTCATAGTAGACATTCACCTAGGCCACTCGTATGATACTGACTGCAACTATCTGGTTAGGGGACAGGGGAGTGCAACTCTGCCTGTTCACCTAAAAGTTTCTCTTCATTTTCCTCAAAAACATTCGTGATGCAGCCGTGAGTGTTTAGTAGGTCTGCATCAACCTCTTTCTTCGGCATTCTTTTTGTCAATATAGATACCGATGCAATTCTTGATACCTACGTGGACGATGCTGGAGTTACAAATGAAATCTTCAGCACCATTGTCACTTCTACCTTGCTTGAAAGAACCCCACAAAATTAAAAGCTAGGTATATTTCCCGTCTTCGAGATGCTTTTTTAGATCTTCAATTGATCTGAAAACCATCCCTCTTCCCAGATTCGGATTATAACTCCATGTTGTAGGATAAACAGAGAATTGCGATAAGAAATAATGCTAGTTTAGCAAGGCATTTGTTTTGGTTCAATTGTGCTCTGTAAACTATTTTTGTCCATTTACGTTTCGGCTGTGGTAATGGGTGTATGTCAATCAAGTAATTTATTTATGTTTTTGAGTCGATTTCGAGTCGATTATGGAAATGCTATCCAGAACTAATGATGTAAAAGAAAATAAACTGAAATTTATCTGGACGTCTGGATTTGGAAAAAATACTGTTACCGCTGTCGACAAGTGAACATAATAATTTTAAGAAAAAAAGTGGAAAAAATGCAGATTACTGTTGAATCCAAACAATGTACCAAAAACTTATCAGAATCTCTTCCGTTTGCGTTTTTAACAGAAAAAACGTTCGAAAAATTGATTTAATTAAAGATTAAAAATTGGTTTACATCTTTTACACATTACTCATGAATATAGTTGAAAACATCATCTTGCTTGTCAAGTGATTTTAAATTGCAGACAATTAATGAACGTTAGTAATATTCACAAACTTTATGTACCACACCACTATTTAGTACACTTAATACAAAATAACCATAAAAGTCAGATTCTAAGATTTAACGAAAATTAATGATTTTTCTTTATCCCAACAACATCATTACCATTTTTATTAGAACATAAATTATAAGCAACATCTAGACAAATTGTAATTAATTAAATTTTATATATATATATTTTTTGTGGAAATTTATTTTTCAGATTTTCAATTTGTTGTGTTGTAAACCAGATTTATTTTGAACTTGTTTGAATTTCTAGACGACTGTTGTATGGACAGTTCACCATAGCAGCAAGATATTTTTGTTATATTCAAATATCTAAAGAATTTTATGAATTCTCTCAATGTGTTTTCCATTAATTTTATTAGATAGTGAGTAAATTTTCATAAATTTTTGAATAACTGTTTTGCATTTTTTATCACATTTATATGAATGAAGCTTTCCCAAAAAAAATTTAGGAAAATAAAATCTGATTTACTTTGTTTGTTTTCATAACAAATGTTGTGTGTTTGTTACATTTTTGATTAAATTTAGGCGCAATTTTTCTTGGAAAACATCAAAAATTTATTGTAGTCAATAAAATATGTATGGTTGGTTAAAGGTCTCAACCTTTAAAATCAAATAAACTATAAAAACGGATTATTTAGAATTATAATTCACTAGACTGATATTTGAATAGATTTTTAAATTAAATGGATTTTTTGTCACTGCGTATCGTGACAAAGGTTGGTATTTGCGTAGCTAAATCAAGCAACCGTTTCGGTTTAAGATCGACAGCTAGGCCAAATTTATTTTGAAAATCAGCGATAATAATCGGATGGTTCATATTGTTAAACTAGATCCATATATTTTGAACTTGTCAATTTTGACTTACACAATTTGACTGTAATGGAGCGCCGAAAGATATATCCCTACGTCTACTACTCTTCTTTCAACTCAGTACAAATACAAATGAGGAAAATATGTTTAAACTTTTCATTAAACTAAACTTAATTGAATCAGTCAGCAGTCAACCCATTTTGTGCTCTGTAAATTGAAACAGACAAATCTACAGAAAATAACAATCGTCATCAATTTCGGAAAATTTTGATAAATCAATTTATCATATGTTTGTTTGTAGAAGCAGAAACAAAATATACAATAAAAACCAAAATGTTTTATATCTTTAAAAGGGTTAAATGGGTTGATATACGTACATATTATAAATATATAAAAAAATTAGATTTTAAACTCAGGAGAGAGACAGAATTTTGAAATATGATTAGTTCGAAAGAACACAAATAAGACTCCTTTGACTAAAGTAATCAATCATTTATCTAACATAAGTCGTTGCTAAACAATATGTGTCTAAATATTTAAAAGCTTTTTTAATAGCAAACTAACGTTGTCATCACGTTGTCATTATTCACTACCAAAAATTTTGACTTCAAAATTATAAATCTACATTTGTAGGTCAACCGCAAAGGTAGAAAAGGTCCCTTAGACGTATTCTTAACGGGGTTTACGATCCCGCGTACCTTAGTGTACCTTAGTTGGGTGCAAATTGGCTGCTGCGAGACGATCGTGAGTGGTTAAGTGACAGAGCCCTGATCTTGTTGACCCCTGATGGTTCACCATCTAGGTCATCCAACTATGGTTATTTCACCACGTTCACGTTCAATGTGGTCATGACTGCCAAGTGTTACGCTCAATTATTTTAACTATCATGGTCTTTCAAAAATTCTATACGTGAGAGCGTAACCCGTTGGTAGGTATGAAGAGAACAGACCAGAGAACGATAACAGGGAAATGGATCACCTGTCATTCGCGCCACTGTGAATGGAGTTCTCTCCACAGCTACCCCAACCTCTTATTCTTAACACAGGATGTTTCAGAGGTGTCATTGGCTTTTCGAGAAACGGGAAGGTAGGAAAATGCTCGCCCTTGACTTCTAAAACCAATACTAGACCGCCTTTGACTCCACCGAATCCAAAAACCGACTTCCAAAATCCTATTTGTTTATTATATTAAATTGTTTTCGATTTTGAGTTTTTTTGGAATCAGCCCAATTATTCTCCTGCCACCTTGTTTTCGTTTCCTCCGCTAGTTTTCTTAAATTTGTTTTTGGATATAATTTTTGGGCTCCTTATAATTTTGTTTGTTTGTCATAATTTTTGTTCTTTTGGTATTTATGTGTTTTTTTTATTTCGCTTTTGGTAAAATTTTTTGTCCGGCCCGGCTCGCTTAGTCGGTAGAGCCTGAGAGTCTATTTCGGGATTTTGGTTTGAGCCCAGCTCCCATTTCATTTCTTAATTTTTCTTATGATTCTCAGTACGAATGTAGTCAGCTAGAATTCTTCCTTTTGACCTGTCCTATAATGGGCAAGAGATTACATGTCAGTTGTGCTTCCATTTTCTATCCTCCTTACCTATAGTAATATACTATATAGATCTTCATATTCAATCAACTTCTTAGCCTACTTGTTCATAAGATGTATTGAGTAACCAACGTGGAGCTTGAGACCTAATCTTCGTCCAATGGTGCTTTCTAGAATGTTGAGCTTGCCAAAACGAGCCTAAGAAATTAGCCTAGTCTAGGACACTCAAACTGACTCCGATGAGAGTTAGTGGGTCAAATTTAAGTGGTTTGTGCTTTATAGGACCGAAGAGAACTGATTTCGATTTTGGTGGATTTAACGCCAGTTCACAGCTTTCAGTTCATTTGGAGGAAATGCAAAGAACAATTAGCCTTATATCCCTAATAGTACTATTCCAGCTAGCTCGAGTCTTATTTGTCCAAAAAAATAATATCTATATTTCCAGCACAAATTAGCTGAAAAGAACGCATTTTGGAAATATTCAAATAAAAGGAAAAAGGAGACTCTGAAGACCTTAGAAGAGAAGAGGCCACAGCTGTCACATTCACCACAATAACAGATTTTATTTATATAATGGAATCAAACAAAAAATTACATAAAAGTCATTCACCCAAAGAAAGCCCAAACCTCACATCTTAGCACGTTTGTTCTGCCTAGCCTATCAAATTTGTAATATTAATTATATAAATTGGTTGCACCATAAAACAAAGGTGGCTTGGTAGGAAAAACGTTGATTGTTGTAAAAAATCGACGGTCGCCAACTGTTGAATTTGGCTGAGATACATCAACCGATGATTCGATATATCAAACGATGATGACAACAATGAGTTCTAATTTTTCTTTGCGTAGTAACTTTACTTTCATAACAGTAACCAGGTTAATTAGTTGGCGAGCAGTATTAAATTTTCCAGATCATTTTATTTATATAATCCCATATGATCGCCATTTGCATAGGACAAAAAACACACAAATGTAATTTTTCTTGTTTGTTAACCAACAACCTTAAATTTAATTAGGAAATAGAAAGATTCATACAAATTTTTTTTTCTTCTGCTTTAATAACATAAGCTAGAAATTGTATCAAATTGAAAAGTGGTTCCAGAAAAATTTTGCTTAGACACAAAATATATATTCGACTGTAAATTCTCATATTTAATTAAGCTTTTCAGAGTTTCAATAAAATGATAGTAACACACCGAATAAGTATCACTTTTTCACAACTCGCTTGAAAAAATCTATACCTACACTCGAGAAAATACTATTAATGACCGTCTATCACGTTTAACTTCAATCGACTGTCGACTTTATTTATATTTGTTTTCATTTCCTCTCCTTCAAAGTTCATATCGTTGTCTAATCATATTTATCAACTAGAATGTATACGGTTAAAGACTATATATTAAATCTTGTTTTCAAAAATATATCAATAGAACACGACCATCGAAACATTCCGGGAGGGTTTCAAAACCACACCAATTTATGCGAAATCACCCTAATTTATATTTTTTCTAATGATTAACAACAAAATCGATAGTGGCCAGTTTCATTAATTTTTGAACCTTAGTATAGCTTTTTTAAATATAAGGCTTATATTGTCTATCCACACCATCCACAAACAACAACCGTTTCACCGCCAAAAACAACGTCGTAACACTTAAGTCCAAATACCAAATCATATGATACCTATGGTTCTGGGAATAAGAAAACATGTAGATCCTGTTTTGCCAATTTGAGCAAAACAGCAGCCGTCGTGTTCTATTTAAAGATTTGATTCAATCAAATATTTTTGTAATAAAAATCAATGTTGAATGATAATCGATTGAATAACAAACCAATGTGTTGGTGGTTGTTAATGTTCTCGTATGATTTTTTGTCCTAACCCAGCATTCGAAATCTTTCGCCCAATTCTGAGTTCATCTGACTAGCAATAATCTATTTAATACTATTTTTGAATCTTAAAATATAAAAAATTTAAAACAAAATAATCTTTATTTCAATGATTAAGTTTACGGTGTGTCAGTCATAATATAAAGTCCGAAACAGCCACATCGTTCGCCTCACATTTGACAATAACTTTGAATATTTCTTGTAACGTCGTAAAATTTTCCTGTTTTAAGATTATTCTACTTGAAGTCCTTCACAAAAATACAATTAAAATAACAATACAATTAAAAAAAATTGTTTAGGACTAAAAAAAATCACCTTTCATATGACACCCCACTCGTCAAGATCAAAATTTTTACTTTCAACTCTCTCCAGATAACAGTTTATATAATAACCGACCGCTTTAGTTTTCATTCAATCTCAACATTTCCTGTAACCGTGAGTTTTTTAGATTTTTTCTTTTGTAATGTTCGAAGTAAAGGGAGGAGGTGACAAGCAAAATTTTTCATATTTTTGAAAATAAATCGAAAACTGTGCTTTCGAAAATTACAAATCGTTTTTCTAGTTCTGATTGTTTAAAACTAGAAAAAAATTCACCTTGCACTCGTCAAGATCAAAAATAATTTCCTTTCATTATCTTTTAAATGCACTTATAGTTGATAAACATAAAATAAATTTAGAAAAGTAGGAAAAAAGTTTTTCTAAGAAAAACCAAAGAAACGGTTGGAACAATTAAGTCACCAATTGAAGAACTTGAGTTTCATACAAAATCATGTGAAAAAATACTGCAATTTGATTAACAAGATTTTAAGCAAAAGAAAGCATTTAATTATAAAACTAGCTTTTGAAAAATTTGTGGAAACATAGTACAGCAACGTAGAAATTTAAATTGTCAACGCTTTGCGTATGTCTCAGGGTATGAGACGTCCCCACGATTTGCGACAAAATCTAGAGTCACAACTTTTGCTAGCCAATTCGAAACATGGGAACCTTATTTTGAGAAAAATTGGTGTAATGCACTTAAACATTCTAATGATTTGTTGAACCTATTTCTTGAATAAAACACCTTACAGCAAAGAAAAGTGAGGAAATAGATTTTAGCACGAAAATGTTGTGACTCTAGATTTCCTTTGTCGCAAATCGCGGGGACGTCATATACCCTGAGAAAGCCTCAAGCCGGGCTATGAACAGAACTTAATAAGAATGGTATGGTCAGGTCGAACTGACTCTGAGCCAGTTGGCAGCGTAAAACAACAAGACAACTGTATTGTCGAAGAACAAAATAATTTTCAATTCACGGGAGAAGTCAGTTCCAATACAATCTAATACTGGTATCTAAGGATATATGGCGGTGGACTGTAAGAAGTCCGAATTTTATTGTGGAACACGTTTGTATGATATCTGTTAACAAATTTCTGCTTTTGAATTGATTCGATGAGAATGGATTTAAGTTTAGAATTGTGAAATCTGTCTTGAGTGTGAAATATACCCAACACTTTACCAGACTCATCGACTACTTCATACGCCTTCTTTCCGACTACGTGTTATATTTTACCCGTCAAGAACTGGCGCAAGCTTTGCTGTAATTTTTTTAATCTCGTTCCTTTGTTCAAAGTTGCGAAAGAAAACGATCTGAGAAAGCTCAAGCTGACGAGGGTGTGATTGAAGGTTTTACAGATTAGCAATCCGATTGTGTGCTTTTTTGGTGTGCTGACTCATGAGAAATGACGTGGCTACCTAACACCGAAATGTGGAGTAAAACTTTGGTGTATTCGTGGACAACATTGTAAAGAGACAATTGAATTTTGGGAAGGTGGGGGCTCCAACCCTGGTGAGATTCTTTAGAAAAAGAGCGAATTGCTGTCAATGATGATGGATTGACCCGCTATGAAGCGTTACATTGAGAGGAATAAAGTGGGGTGCATATATAATGTAGAATATATTTTCTCAAAGGTTCTTAAAATATCGTGGCTTTGAATTGAATGCACAGCCGTTGCCTGAGACAAAGTGTTTGGCAACACCAAATACACTTAAAACACGATTCTCCGAAAAATGGCCAGCAAACTCTGCTGTAGCTTTCTATAAAACTATAAAAACTTACGAATTTCCACATTTCGATCTAGAGTAAGGACCTAGGAACTCAACATAGATTTTCTGAAATGGATGAATAGTATGGCAAGAATCCCCCATAGACGGGCGTAAAATTTCATTACTCACTTTGCTGTACTTACATAAATCACTTCTGGCAACGTAGTTTTTTAAGTCCTCTGATATTTTTGACCAATAAAAATGGCATTTGACCGACATTTAGTATTATACGCTACCATTACAGGATATCAGAAAACTTCGCTATATAACCACATATATCCATCTCTATCATACTTCAGTCTGATTTTGAATTCCACACAATTACAAAAAAAAAACGAAAGTAGAAATTTAAACAACAATGAAATAAAAATAGAATTTTAATCGATCAGTGTGTAAGGAAATAGTTTATTCTCAAGCAAAGAGAGAATAAAATTCATTAAACACGAATTGATTTCACTATTTTATTCTCTGACAATGAATTGTGTATTATATAAAATAAAAACAATTTCTTCAATTAAAACAATAAATCTTTATTGTTTTAATTGATAAATCAAATTTCTGATTAAAAAAAACCTGGTGATAAAAAAACCCCCATCCCATGCAATCAACCGAATTCAACTAAAAGAAATGAGAGAATTTAACTTAAAATTTGATTTTTGAACAAATTGATACGTTTTACGCCATTGTGATTATAATTTGAAAATAATTTTAATAAAATCAAAACAATTTGACCAATTGGAAGCATACCAATTGAATAATGATAATTTTTTTCTATGAAAATTTACATTAGACAATAGGGTAAGTTCATTAGGCTATAGGTTTTTAGAAAACAATAAAATTATTCATACTATTATTGTGGAAAAAAAACAAACAAATAAAGTTGATATTAATAAATGGAAGAGAATAAAGAAAGTCAAACAACAATGGTAAAATAGGCAAACGATTAACGAATATTATGTTCGGCAAGTATGCCATACAATTCGATTATGTGAATGATGTGTATTGTATTTTTTATTTACTTATTTATTTAGTCTCGTACTAAATGTTATATGAGTTGGGTGTGTTCATTTTAGATTTAAATATCTGATAAAATAATATTCGTAATATTTTATTAAGTTTCATGATTTTTTAAATTTATATTTTGAATTGTTTTTATTTGGATGATTTAAATTGTATTCTATTTGGGTTGATTTCGAGGGGGTCGCATAGTTTTCTATGATGTGAAAAATACCGTTTTTCGTCAAAACATCTTAATCTGTTTGGATAGTTTGAGTTGTATTATATTGCTATAGATTTTGAGGTGGTCGTATATAATTTTCTATGAATAAAAATATGCCGATTTTTCAAAAGTTTATTTTTAAATAAAAATATTTGTGTTGATTAAATTTTTTTTGTTAAATAGAAAAACGAGTCCGTGTAATCTTTGCACGCGGTTGAAATATATTTCTTTCGCTACTGTGGCAGGTATTAATAAAAAGATGAAATATAAAATAAAAATGTCATATTGCAATTTAGAGTTGTAGTTTTTGATAATATAATTTACAGCATGTTTATTACACATGCAAAGCAATATTTAACTAATGTATTACAAAGTCTATTCAATTATTATCATAATTGAACTATGAGATTAGTGGTTTATGACAAATTTGCTAAATTCATTGAAAAACTGCATCAATTGTTGTACCAAATCTTCTTGTTAAATTAAGTAGACATGTATTTATCGTGAAATTTAATTTGTAATACGTTGTAAGACTTGGTAAAACATGTAAATATGGCTTTTTATTACACATTGTTGTAAATTATATTATCAAGAATATTAAAAAGAAACTCTAAATTTCAATATGACATCTCTATTTTATTTTATACTTAATATTTTTAGTAATGCCTGCCACAGAGAAGTTTTACTTCAACAGCGTGTAAAGGTTACGCACTTCATTTTTTTTTATTATGTTCGGTGATAGCGGATGAGGAGAGAAAAATAACAAACTTTTTTGACCATAACTCAAAAACTAAGCAGTGGATGATTCATTAAAAATTTTTTGGGAATATTTCGATCATTTTTGATTTTTTGTTTTAAACAAAATTCGATGCCTTAAAAAAACTTTTGTTTTTTCTATATCCTTATCCTATATCCATAAAATACAGGTAAAAACAAATGATTTTTTTTTTGTTATCAGTAGGCGTGTACAAACACATTTTAAAACTGTAGAAAATTTCAAGATTGATTATAGCACTTATAGTTTGTGAGAAAATCGGTTATGTAGAAAATCGGACGGACACCAAAGTTTCACCAATAGGGTATTGTCATCACCTATTGTATGGTAAACCCCTAATCCTTAGTCCAATGTGCCCCAAAAGCCAACAACCTTCATTTCGTAATTCATAACACCTTTAAAATATTCTAAAATAAAAACCTTTTAAGCCGGAAATGACAAACCGGATGTTGGGACACACAAATATTGGAAACTACTAAAACCTTATATACCAAGTCTCAATAATATTAAACACCAGGATTAGAAGTTAATCGAAATTCAAATAAAAAGTTGCTCAAGAGATCTACAGATCTACTATTTTTAAGGGAAGCCGAATCATATACCATAGTTTCATCAGATCACATGTGTTTTTGTTAACCACCCACAAGATATCCCACCCACCAATTTTTAAAGTTTGTTGGGAGCATACAGACTACGTTTATTAATCCATTTGATGACACTTTGACTAAAGATGGAATTTGATTTGTTTCTGGACGATATTGTGATAAGTGGTGGAGAGTCATTAACATTAGCTCTTGTTAATTAATTTTGAGTAATTTTAGTTAATACGCTTAAACTATGATTTGTAACAGAATTGCATCTCCACTTCCGGTTTACCATTTCCGGAAATTTTTGTTTTAATTCTTGTATTCGTACAATAAAAATTATGTCTGTTGGGATACTATAGCTTTCAAAACTAAAATTAACTACATCATATCAGTCACAAAATAAAATATACAGATTTCTTGACATCTTGGCGAAAAAAGGTGTTTGTCCCCTGATATTTTGTCTATATATTTGTTTACTTATATATTGCAGAAATGCTGACATTTCGTTCTTTATTGCTTGGAAACAATTAATTATTAATTACACATTTGTGACTAGGATGTTGACTAAATAGAATTATTTACATCCGTTGAATTTCACAAACAAGACTGTCAAGCACTAAAATTCCATAATAACGGCTTATGTTTTATAACCCGTCTCACAAGAATTGCTAAATTTAATTTTTATTTTTAAATTTCCTTAGAGATTTTATGTTTCTGAAAACTTTAATGCTCCTAGTTAGTGTTTTTTGTTGTTTGTTCTAGTGTTCTCATACGATTTTGATGTTGCCTTATATTTTGTCGTTATTGGTACTTTTGTTTTATTATTCTTGTAGATGGTATATCTCAACATTTAAGATGACATTTATTAAATTAGCTTTTATGTGCTCCCATTTCTGTTGAAATTACAAAATTTTAAACTTTACTTTAGAAAATGGGAGAAAATGGGAGGTAATTTTGGTGGGATTGTTTTGGTTTTAATGGATCTCTTGCTATTTTAAGGTTTCAGAGATGAAACTTAATTTAATTGATGGCTCACACGATTAATTTTTCTGTAATGGAGAACAGTTGCGGGTTGCTGGCATGTTTAGCAGTGAAGTGAAATTCGATAGAAGCCTATTTTTTTTTGTAAATATCTCAATGTTTTATTTGTATTTCTTTCTTATTGTGAAGCGAGAAGTTTTTCTTAACCATTCATGTTTGGTGCCATGTGGATGCTTGGCAATTTCATTCGACTGTTATTCCGCTTTGAATTTTAGTTGCTTTTCCTCGTCCGAATAATCCGAAAAAATTTTTCCTATTTGTTAAGCAATATATCATTTTACTGATTACAGTAATCCCCTCCGACTGCGCGGGTTTTAATTGCGCGATTTCCACTGCGCGAGATGAGCTTACTGCGCCTGATAAGATGTGCCTCACTAATTTTGACCTAATATTTTTCCAAGATATTGCTACAGACTATTGTCATCAACATGATCTATCTCCAGATATAACACTTTAAAGGCTAGATTTTTACAGTGCTAATACTAAATTTAGGAAATCGAATTTTTCGAGATTTCCCACATGAAACTTGACCTAATATTTTTCCAAGAGATTGCCATAGACCATTGTCATCAATTTGATCCATCTCCAGACATAACACTTTAGAGGCAAGAATTTTACAGTTCTAACACAAAATTTATAAAATCGAATTTTCGGTAATTTCCCACATGAAACTTAACCCAATATTTTTCCAAGAGATTTCTATAGATCATTGCCATTAATTCCATGTATCTCCAGACATAACACTTTAAAGACAAGAATTTTACAGTGTTAATACAAAATTCAGAAAATCAAATTTTCCGAGATTTCCCATATGAAACTTGACTCAATATTTTTTCCATAGATTGTTATAGACCATTGTCATCATTTAATTTTTCAGCTGATATTGGGAGTTTTATTTGACTAAAGTAATCTAATCAGCATTTGCGACTTTCGGCTGGAAAATTTCCGCTGAGATCATAAAAATCAAATCTGTGATACCGATTTTTGCTATTTTCGGCTGGAAACTTTCAGCTAACTTTAACAGTATTTTTCAATGCTTTTGAAACATCCCATATTTTTGTGATATCAAAAGGTTTTTTGTCCTTCTACATTGCGACCTCTACTGCTGCTCCTATTTAGTCTATAGTTAAAAAAAATTTATTATGTGGTTTTGGTCTATGTAAGTGGTTGGGACTAGAATGCAAATGGGAACGAATGTGCCATAACTAAGATTGAGGACGCTACCGTGTAACGATCGGCCCAATTTCGATTTATGCTCTAAAACAAGAATAAAAACCATCTAAAAAACAACTCTATAAAACCAACTTATTATTCTATTCCATCTTTTACAGTGTATCAAAAAATAAAATGAAAGGTAGAAACATCCAAAGAAACGCGTAAACAAATTGCTATTTTATTTTTGATCTGCCTCAATAATAAAAATTAGTTCATACATATATCATGAAACCGGGTATCATAGCAATCACACTCTTTATAGTTCAGAGGGTATGACCTATAACAATTAACCAAAAGTTTGAGTTATTTTCAGTTAAAAAAATTAACTTACAATTTTGGTTTGCATCTCTTATCTCGTTTAGATATTTATTGAAACAAAAAAATTTTATTATTTTACTGGCTGAATTCCAAAAACTATAAAACCACTAACAGCATTTATACTTTTATTTTTGTTCATAATCCTATATTATTATATCTCTTAAAATTCCCATTCAAATTTCAAAAATATTTTAATGCAATAATTAACACAACATTTAATTACAATTTAACACTAAATCTTTTTTCGATCTATTTAATCTCAATGAAAAATCTATTTTCAAATTTCCAAGATATAAAAAAAAATATTACTAATTCCAAAATTTAGTTATCAACATGACGTAAACATACTGTTGTGGTTTAACTTGACATATCTAATTTGTTATTCTATTTTATTTTTATTATGTCAAACGTTTTGATTTAGTGTCAACCAAATTAAAGGTTAAACAGATTGTCAAATATCTTACAAAAGCGTATTTCAAAATGATTGGTGTCAGATGAGGGTCATTAGCTTAAGACACAATTCGAAAACCTTACTTGACATATTGAACTAGAACTGTGACTGTCGTTAAGCTTATTACTTATCAATCCACTCTTATAAATGTTTTGTTCACAAATTTTGCGTTGATGTATGTTACACAATTAAATGATGTAGGTTGATTTGTAAATTTAAGATTTTAAATACAAAAATAAATAATTTAATTAAAATCGTTTGATTTGGGAAGTCAACAATTTTCCTCATCATCGATTATAGTATATCGGTATGTCGTTGGTGTATCGATTCGTTCAACAAAATAGATAATAAACACATTATTCCCTATCAACTAGTTTACATAATAATCTATATTTAAATGATATCAAGCGAATTAAATTTCATCACACATCATATGAAACCGTTATAATAAATAATAAAAAAGGAAATGTTGTTAAGTTATCTTGAAGCCTAGAAAATAATCGTATGTTTAATTTATTATACACAAATCCCCCTAATCTTTTTATAACTGTACGTTACGTTAAATAAACATACTCAAAGCGTTCCGATACGCATCTTAATATTGATTGAAATTGGTTAATCATAAATTAGTTTAATGGTGATACGATGGAGAAAGAATTAAAACATCAGAAAGTTTTACGACTATTTATTAGAGAACCCTTTTACTTGATGAATAAATTTTTTTGAAAAGATATTGAATGTAGTTTTGAAATGTTGTAATGGTGAACTGGGTCTATTGGAAAACCAATAGAACCGTAAGGCAGGCCGCGCACATAGTGAGGGTAAGAACCCTAGGCTAGCTTCAGCCTGTGGAAACGAGGGATTATACCTGCCGCCCAGTACAAGATAACTGAGTTGTGCGCAAATTTCGCTTATAAATCAGATCGGACACAACGAGAAAGGAACCAAAAAGAAGACGCTGACGGCGCTCCAGGTCGAAAAAGCCACGTCCATCACGAACACCCCATGATCTACGACACTCACCCGCACACGCACCACATACTCTCACACCTACACACATACACACAGGCACCCATTTCTGCCTCCATATACATATACCTACACACACCTACACATCCATACACGTACACATATTTACAGGTTATAGCTACTCACCCCATAATGTTGTCAAATTCCACTCCTCATTCCCTAGATGATTAGCTGATCATCTCCCTCAGGTTAAATATTGACTAGTTAATTGTAAAATCATATAATTGTTGATTCAAGCGATGGTGGATAATGATGAGTAATTGCTAGAAATATATAGTTGTTGAATCAAGCGATCGAGGATAAACGTTTAGTGATTGTAGAAAATATGACACTGTTGAATCGAATTATTGTGGATGGAAGTTGAGTGATTGTAGAGCTATATAGCAGTTAAATCAAGCGATGGTGGATAATGTTGAGTAATTGCAGATATATATAATTTTTGAATCAAGCGATCGTAGATAAACGTTGAGTAATTCCAGAAAAAATAAAACCGTTGAATCGAATGAGTGTGGATGAAAGTTAAGTGATTGTAGAACTATATAACTGTTAAATCGGGCAATGGTTATAGAATGTTGAGTAAATTGTACGTACAAATCTATATAAAATATATGAAATATACGATGGTTGAATCAAGTGCATGTGATTTATGAATCAAGATAAAACAATGTTGCACTGAAGTTAGGTGGTGACACAATAAATTTTCATTAATTTAACTTAAAATGGTATTATCGAATTCCAGCTAGAAACTTAATTTGACCCAAATCGCTACACACATTACTTTGTTTTCTCAATTTATAATAGAATTTTCACTGTTCAAACGGCAAAGTATTCGTCCTTAACATATTTAATATGATCGTGAAAGTAAGTGTCAAAACTCAAAGTTCATCAAAAAAAATATTTTTCCTTCCTTCGCTATTTATTTTTAAAAATTATTTATTAATTAACTTAATCAAACCATTATAACCTTCACAACATGATTTAATGACACTTGCCAGACTTCAACTTACAAAACAGTTTGTACGGTCTTTAATGATTTGTGTATAGTAGCCAATTGACCGTATCGACCGCAATTACAATACAAACAACAAAAAAAAAAATTTTCTAACTTCTGCTTAAAATTAGTTCCATAAATTTTGCTAATTTTTTTCTATTTAATTTAATTATGCACAACACAATCACATATTAAATTTTTTTGTTTTTTTTAAGTAATTCCAAACAAACCAACAAGTAACAATATGTACTATTAATTGGTACTAAACCAATTAAACTAGTAATTAAAATAGTGATTGTAAAGATATTTCTATGGTCAACATTAATTATATAACTAGTAATTCTTTTAATTTAACTAATTAAATTTTAGAAGAAAAATTGACTTATGAAAAAATCTAATTTGAACTCCAACCACTGTCAAAATGAAATCCAATTGAGTTTGTAGCAGGATTCATATATTTATAGTTAATGGAAACATAGAACTCGATTTCATCGATAAGAAAAAAAACGCGTTCGGTTTCTATGTTTCCATCAACCATAAGCACCCACTAAAAGAAATGGCGGTTTGTTTAATTTTTTCTATTGTTTGTTTGCTGCATATCACCATAACAATGTAAAAGAAACGGGTCAACAAATTTTCGGAAGTTAATGTTTCACAAGAAACATTTTGTTTTTTTCAAACATCACAAAATTGCTACTAGCGAGAAAAATATCGATATATCGATTAACGATATCGCAATGATAAAATATCGATAGATCGATTGCATATTGATGTGAAAATATCGATAAATTGTTTTCACATCAATATGCAAAAATAACAGCAAATAAATTAAATATGATACGGTCCGCCAGGAAATGTCAAATGTACTTCACATTTAATAGAAAAGAAATTAGGGTACTTCACAACAAGTGGGTTGAAAAGTTTTTTAAGATGTGTATATTCATTTTCAAACCACAGTACAGGTGACACAGAAAATATTTTGTCTATTACGTCTAACAATACGAAAAGAGTAGGTATGGTTACATGCATCCTAAGAATAAATAAAAAGAAGTGGATTTTGGGGTTTGAACTCAAATCCCGATATAAAGACGCCAGGCTCCACCGATTAAACCAGCCGAGCTTAATAAAAAATTACAAAAGCAAAAAACATAAAGAGCAAAATAAAACAAACGTAAGGTCAAACACAAAAAACTCAGAAACTAAAAAAAAAGCAATTTAGCTATAATAAATAAAGGAGATTTTGGAAAAGGCTCCGGTGAAATCGATTAATAACTAGAGGACAAAGACAGTCTAACTGAGGCGCCAAAGTCCATAGACAACATTTTCCTGCTCATTCTTCTATGGCAAGGTAAAGACACCACCGGAACATGCTGAGAATAAAAAGTTTGATGCAGGGATAGAGAGAGGGTGTCAATCACAGCGGCTTGAACGACTGACGATCTTTGTACTCCACAATAGGCTACACTCTAACGAATAGAACTTGGAAGACTTTGGTAGTAAGATTACTTGGCACTTGGTGACTCTGACCTCATTGAAAACCCGTAAACGTACTGAAATAACCATGGGAGGATGATCTGAAGGGTAAACCACCAGGGCTCAACAAGGTTCAGGCCATGTCACCTCACCACTTTGGACCCTCTCGAGGCAGTCAAGAATTTCCACCCAACTAAGGTACGCACGATCGTTAGTCCCGTTAGAATTATATCGGGAAGACCTTTTCTTCCTTTGCATTTCTAAATTAAAGACACAAAAACAAACTCAAACAAACTTGTTGTCAGTGTATCAACGATTTACCCATCCTGCCCTTTCACCCCACTCCATCAAAAAACAAACACAAAAAAATATGTAAAAGAAAAATAAATCGTCTGCGCGTCAAGATTAACAAATATTTTGCCTTTCGCTCACAGAACAAAACTAACAAACAAACCCAAAGAATTGTTTGCACATCAGGCAACACAATACAACACAAGACATCTTGCCCTTGTGCAACAGACAACATACAAAATTACTGTAGCAAATATAACCATATTTTCAAAATACAATTAAAAACGCAAATGTTCAAAAATAAAAATAAAAACAACAAAAACAAAGAAAAAAGTCAAATATCAGAACTTAACAAAAAAAAAAATAAAAGCGAATAAACTACAAAAATTAACCATTAGGAATCATTGCCGCACTCAACCCAGCCATTTTCTGGCGGTACAGGTCTCACACTGTGCAGCTTTTGGCCAAGGTAAAGTCTTGATTGTAAGCCACTGTAACTCAAGGGGAACTGAATGAAGAGATTGAGAAAAAAACTAAGAGAGGGTTACGCCACGAATTTTGAAAAAAACCAAACAAATTTTACAAAATCAGTAAAAGAAATTTCCAAAATAAAAACCAAAAACCGATTGAGTTCGATCTGACAGTTGAACGCCGAGTAGTAAGAATGATTTCAGATTCAAAAATATTTAAAAAGATCTAAAAAACCAAAATAAATAAAAAAAATTTTCAAATTTCAAAAACAATTAAAAAAAAACTTCATAAGTTAACAAGAATCTTCCAAATTCAAAAATTTTTCAAATCGACATTCAAGAACTAAAAAAATAAACTTTTTTGATGTTAAGAAATTCCAAAAAAACTCAAAATTTATAAAAAAAATTCAAAACTTAAACAAAATTTAAATAGCACAAAATTAAAAAAACGAGGGCAGTCTTGATGATTGCAGACAGAAGTGAGAACTTAAATCTGTGAAATAGCTGTGTTTTTATCGTCTAAATATAACAAAATCTTTACTTACTTTACCACGCTTACACACTGTTATTAACTGAAAAAAACATCAAATTCAATAAAAAAGAATAAAAACAAAATATGCATCAAGAGATCGAGAGTAAAATTATTTATAATATATTATCATCAATATCAACAATATTTAGGTAATTCGTAATATCAATTGCGTTTTCTTTATTAAAAAGTATAAAGGCAAACACAAAAATCAAATATGACAAAAACAATTTTTTTTATTTTACTTAAAAATACAACAAAATCTTTACTTACTATACCGCACTTACACACCACACTTAAACCGAAAAATATCAAATTCAATAAAAAAGAAACAATTAACAAACTATAAATCAAGAAGATGAGAATAAGAAATTAGATAATAACAAATAATTACAATTTATCTCACTCTCTTTTAATATTTAATTTATATTAGTATTGACGATGACTCGAATATATAAATTTTTCCCCATACAAAATCGCACAACGCATCTTAAAAAGTTTTCATTCCAAAAAATGCTTTTCAAAAACAATAAAAATTTTAAAATAATTTAAAAAATATTAAAAAACTATTATTTAAACTTTTAATAAAGTTTTATAATTAAAACGCCACCGATTATAGATTTCAAAATTAATTTATTTTATTCGAATGCATTTCGTTATAGTCTCATAACATCATCAGCTTGCACTAACTGCGCGAAGAAAATTCTTTATTGTTGTATATAAATTCTATATAAGTAAATAGATGAGTAAATAAATATTAAATAACACACAGATATACAATTACAAGTTTAAGGGTTGATAAATAAAAAATAAAAATAAAAATAAAAATCAGTTACACAAGTACAAATTAAAATCAATTAATGGTCAAGGTAATATAAAAGAGAAATAAAATATATATATAAATCAGCTGTTTTTTCTAAACAATATCGAATAGATGCGATTCGATGGGTCCAGTTTCGTTGTTCATAAGGTTATTTATATTTTTTGTAATATAAAAACTTTCAAAAGCATCCAAAAGTGCAGGATTTTGAACACATTTTACTAAAGTTGCCTGTGAAGGTATATTATCATGGCCTTCTTCTATGACATGCCGGGCTATCGCGGATTTGGTGGGACGATTAAACTTTATGTGGCTGATGTGTTCTTTGTATCGGGTGTTTATGTTACGTTTTGTTTGACCGATATACTTGAGATTGCAATTGCCACAACACATCTCATAAATTCCGGACTTTTCTCCATCTTCAACTTTGTCCTTTGTACTTCTGAATAAATTTTGAAGTTTGAATCTGTTATTGTGCACAATTTCCATTTTATGTTTTTTGAATACTGGTTTCAATCTTTTTGAAATTTCACCGGCAAAAGTAAAACTAACGCGTTTCATATCACATTTGTTCATTTTATTCTGTTGGAAAAGTGTGGTGAGATTGTCTAAAGTTAATTTTCTCGAGTGTTTTTTAATTAAATTTTGAATTAAATTGGTTGGATATCCATTAATGACCGCCAGTTCTTTCAAGTACATAAATTCTTTGTGGTAATCAGCTAACGATAGCGGCAACTGAACCATTCTATTAACCATCGAGTGGAAGGCAGCATGTTTATGTTGTATCGAGCAAAATGAATCACTAGTAATAAGACGATTCGTGTGTGTTGGCTTTCTGTAGATTGAAACCATCACCTTGTTTGACATTGTTTTTGTTAGCATCAAATCCAGAAATGGTAATGTATTGTTAGTTTCAAGCTCTACCGTAAACTTTATTGAAGGATTCTCTGCGTTTAAAATGTCGAGAAAATTGGAGACCTCAGATTTTTCAACCACTGCAAAAACGTCGTCTACGTATCTTATCCAGGTTTTAGGTAAAATATTTTTCTCTATTAGACGGTTTTCAAAAGCTGACATAAAAATGTCAGATATCAGAGGAGACAATGGATTTCCCATACTGGTTCCGTGTGTGAGTTTGTAAAATTTATCTTTATATTTAAAGTAGCTGTGGTCCATACACAATTTAGCGCACCTTAAATATATTGATTTGGTATCCGGTGGAATCGATAAATTGTCTAGCCAATTTTTCATATCACTTAGTGCTTCCGGAATAGGAATACTAGGAAATAAACTTTCCACGTCAAACGAGACCATCAATTCATCCTCACCTATGATCAAGTTTTCGATTTTCTTTGTAAATTCTAATGAAATTTTAGTGGTAAGAGTTTCAGTTCTCGCACTAACCATTTAGCTACATTATAGCAGGGAGCATTTATGTTTGATACAATCGGCCTTAATTTATTCCCAGTTTTATGAATTTTTGGCAGTCCATGAATGAGTGGTACGTGTGGGTTTGACACCGTTAGTTTCCATAAATCCATGCGAGTAGGGAAAGTCTTCTTGATATCACCTATGATGTCCCGTGTTTGTTTCACCATGGATGGTAATGGTGATCTCTTAACTTCAGCGTATTCTCCGTTACAAATTGTATCCGACATGCTTTGATGATAATCCATTAAATTTAAAACAACCAATGCGTTACCTTTATCTGCTTTTACAAAAACAACTTCCTCTTCTTTTTGTTTTAGTGTACGTAAAGCTTTTCGTTCATTCTCGCTTTTTGGTGTGTTAACAAATTCGGTTGTTTCTAATGTAGCTTGAGTCTGTAATCTGATATCACGTTTGGTGTAATCCGATTTATATTTCACAGCTGTTTCGACATCGGCTATCACATCTAAAATAGGAGGCTTTTTATGTTTAATAGAATAATTCAAATCTTTATTTAAATTGTGTATGGACCACAGCTACTTTAAATATAAAGATAAATTTTACAAACTCACACACGGAACCAGTATGGGAAATCCATTGTCTCCTCTGATATCTGACATTTTTATGTCAGCTTTTGAAAACCGTCTAATAGAGAAAAATATTTTACCTAAAACCTGGATAAGATACGTAGACGACGTTTTTGCAGTGGTTGAAAAATCTGAGGTCTCCAATTTTCTCGACATTTTAAACGCAGAGAATCCTTCAATAAAGTTTACGGTAGAGCTTGAAACTAACAATACATTACCATTTCTGGATTTGATGCTAACAAAAACAATGTCAAACAAGGTGATGGTTTCAATCTACAGAAAGCCAACACACACGAATCGTCTTATTACTAGTGATTCATTTTGCTCGATACAACATAAACATGCTGCCTTCCACTCGATGGTTAATAGAATGGTTCAGTTGCCGCTATCGTTAGCTGATTACCACAAAGAATTTATGTACTTGAAAGAACTGGCGGTCATTAATGGATATCCAACCAATTTAATTCAAAATTTAATTAAAAAACACTCGAGAAAATTAACTTTAGACAATCTCACCACACTTTTCCAACAGAATAAAATGAACAAATGTGATATGAAACGCGTTAGTTTTACTTTTGCCGGTGAAATTTCAAAAAGATTGAAACCAGTATTCAAAAAACATAAAATGGAAATTGTGCACAATAACAGATTCAAACTTCAAAATTTATTCAGAAGTACAAAGGACAAAGTTGAAGATGGAGAAAAGTCCGGAATTTATGAGATGTGTTGTGGCAATTGCAATCTCAAGTATATCGGTCAAACAAAACGTAACATAAACACCCGATACAAAGAACACATCAGCCACATAAAGTTTAATCGTCCCACCAAATCCGCGATAGCCCGGCATGTCATAGAAGAAGGCCATGATAATATACCTTCACAGGCAACTTTAGTAAAATGTGTTCAAAATCCTGCACTTTTGGATGCTTTTGAAAGTTTTTATATTACAAAAAATATAAATAACCTTATGAACAACGAAACTGGACCCATCGAATCGCATCTATTCGATATTGTTTAGAAAAAACAGCTGATTTATATATATATTTTATTTCTCTTTTATATTACCTTGACCATTAATTGATTTTAATTTGTACTTGTGTAACTGATTTTTATTTTTATTTTTATTTTTTATTTATCAACTCTTAAACTTGTAATTGTATATCTGTGTGTTATTTAATATTTATTTACTCATCTATTTACTTATATAGAATTTATATACAACAATAAAGAATTTTCTTCGCGCAATTAGTGCAAGCTGATGATGTTATGAGACTATAACGAAATGCATTCGAATAAAATAAATTAATTTTGAAATCTATAATCGGTGGCGTTTTAATTATAAAACTTTATTAAAAGTTTAAATAATAGTGAAAATTGATTTCAAAGCATTGTTCTAAGTTTTTATAATTGATATTAAAAAACTAATTAACATTTTAAAATTTTTACAAAAAATGAAAGAAAATTTTAAAATTAAAAAAAAAAATGACAATTAGAAGGTCTAGGTATGTGAGCAATGTCTGAGCACCTTTGGTTTGCTTTAGGCCACCAGAACAAAGCTGCATATGACAGTATGGATATTTTTATAGTTTGGTGCAACCACTTGGACCTTAGCTCTCAGGTTTTCCCAAGCAAGTTCTTTGTCCGAGATATATTAAAAAGCTGAGCTTAAAATGAACTTAAAGTCCAGGATCACATGTAAGTACTGCAGTTAGTAAAAATGACGAAACTTCTATTTACTTTTCACAATGGCTGCTTTATAATCAGCATAGCCTTTAAAATTTGAGCTCGTTTAGAATATAATCACTCACTATTTACCAGAAGAGTAGAATGGGTATCCCTCTTCCCTTGATGAGAGGCTCTAGATATCTTGATATGGCCTACTATGTTCTTAGTTTTTAACCTCTGGTTAGATTTTTCGTAAGGGGTCATTTCAGTGACAACATCAAATTGGACATTTGGAAGATTCGATTGCTCACCTAATTCTGTGGTGGGTGAATTTTGAATTTTTATGGTCTACAATAGTACATATCTGTTCCCTTTAGGCTTAGTAATAGAAGAATGCAAACTACGAAATACAAGTTGTTGTAACTGTAACCACGGTTGCAGTTATGCCCGGATGTATAAAAAAAAGAATGAAAAACAACCCAATATGACCTCTGCCAGGAAAAATCTCTACAAAAAATCAACCTACAAGACCATGATGGTCACAAAATACTTCAGAAAGAAATTTAAAAAAGCATAATGAAAAATATAGATCTAAATGAACCTTGCTTAAGTGTTACGTGCTGACTGGATGTAGAATGTTGGTAGTGACTTTCGTCCTGGTATGTCGCAAGCAAAATGTATCCAATATCCTCAAATAAATTTCTCTCAAACAGGAACAATTGATGACAGTGAAATATTATTACCAGGTAGACGAATGTGGCACGAAGGTACAAATTATTTTCTTCAGAAATTTATTTTCGATGAATGTCTTTTAATAATTCAAAAATTTTCTTGTTCACCCTTTTTTTGTATTTGTATGTGAACAAAATTTTATTCTATTTTTAATATAAAAATTAGAACATCATCTTAAGTTGAGATATGGAGAAAGGTAAACTATGTAACTATGGTACACCACAAATAGAACAAAACCAATTTTTTATCGTTAATTTGTTTATTTTTAGTTTAATATTATTTTAATTGAAACTATAAACTGTATATATATGCATAAATATATGAATATATTTTTATTGGTTTGATTTTACAATAACACTTTTCCAATTTACCAAAATAAAAAAAAAGTACAATGTAACACCGAAATTTTATCTTTAACCAAAATTATCACGGCCTATAATTTAACTGTATTTTCCTGTCAAAAATCCGATTGAACAGTATTTTATTAATATTAAACTATCAAACCACAATAAGACAAATAATATTCAAAAATCATAACAACTCACGAATTCGAAATGAATTTATTTTTTTAATTCTAAATTACGGCTGATTCAATTATAAATCACGGTTGTCCAGATATAACATATAAATCAGCTATATATATATATATATATATATATATATATATATATATATATATATATATATATATATATATATATATATATATATATATATATATATATATATATATATATATATATATATATATATATATATATATATATATATATATATATATATATATATATATATATATATATATATATATATATATATATATATATATATATATATATATATATATATTTGATTAACCAAAACGAGAGAGAAAAAAGTTGATTACACATGCATTCTCTCGTAGTGTAACTGTTGATATCATCAATCTTGCTGTTATCATCTCACTTGTTGTTAATATTATTATACCAGCTGATCTTTTTCCATCAAAAATGCATAGAAACATTAAAACGATCATACATATTTGGAGTTCGTTCTTCAAACAAGAAGAGATCACATTTTCTCAATTTCCTTTGTTTCATTTTATATAAAAAAGAATAATAAAAAAACTCAAAATATATACAGACAATGCAAATATATAAAAACCTATATTTGGGAAAATATAACCTTGATAATGCGAGGGTGAGCTAAAAGTTATTTGTCTGCCAAGTTATGTTAGTAAAAATGTTAATGAAAAATGTAATGTGATGCTACAGATGAAACATGGAAAAGTGTTTCGCTCCGGAGTTAGTCTTTGCTGTTAGATATGAGATTCCCTGTATGAGATTCTAATATTTGTCAGTGCAATACCGAATAGCCTTATAGTTTCCTTATCAGGTGTTATATTCTCTTCACCTCCCTAAAAATTTGCGGATGCTAAAATGAGCTTGTGAACTCTGCTATGGGGAAGAGGGATTCCATGCTGCCCAGCTGTTAGATCATTGTAAATAGGTTCGGCTAGTGAAAATACTTGGAGGCTCTTGTTGAAAGGGAACGCTGTACTGGGTCTAACCTTGTCAGTTTAGTATGATAGTTGGGTTTTTGTTTTTCGATGGTTTTTATTTTACTGCTGTTCGTTCAAAATATGTGTGAATACAATATTTTCAGCATCATGTCTTATAAAACGCATAAAAGTAGCTGCATTCTTTGATGACCTGTGCAGTAGAATTTGAACGCATAGTACCTGTGAGAAAATTGTTTACGGCTATAGTGATCCTGCTTGTATCTTTAATAGGACATGCGCCTTAGCTGTTTTATTTTGGGTGAAGAAGGTTTGTCTTGTCGTTATTTGTAAGTTACCGGACTTTAAACTGGATTGCCTTCGTTCCGTTTCGCAATTGAAAAACAGTTTTGTTTGAAGACATCCAATCTAACCTGAATTTATAGCATTTTGTGTTGTCTCTCGTCTGCTTAATCAAAAATCAACACCAGAATCGATAGTCAATGATCTTGGCATAATTTCTTAATTTCGGACACAAAGTCGCTCAGGATCGTTTTCATTGTTTTCTAGACGTTTGAGTTTTTAGTCTAAGGCGGTCGAGATAAATCTTCCTTTTAAAATTTTTGTATGCTAATCTCCTTGATGAATATCTTTAGTACTACGTGGGTTGCCTTCTATGCTGATACGATTGTCTTCACAAAATTGCTTGCGGCACGGATTCTGAATATTATGGTTTCTTAATCCCAATTGCATATCCCATGTCTGACATGTATGATATGCCAAAATAATCTGATTTGGTTGGTTCACAGTATGAAATTTCCGACATGAACTTACCCCCCAATAGAATGGAAAAATTGAAATAGTTTTTTTACATTTTCAAAAATTGTTACTTTCATTTATCATTTTATGATTTTGCAATATTAATGTGATGAATATTAATTTATTAACATCTAAAATTCTGTACGAGAGAAATTTTTTAGTGAAGGTAAAGAAAACAAACACAAACGAAACGGGCACCTTGAATAATTCATTTTAATGATTAAAAAATTTTTTTTGCTCCTTTAATATATGTTATTTTTGCTGATATTTAAATATATTCTTTTTATAATATTAAGAAACTTATGCAAAAATCAAGTGACTTTCAAAATGTACTTAAGCTTAATTGCTCACAAAACTAAAAAAATTCCCCTAAAGTTGTTTATATTTCCTAACCAAAAATAATAGCAATAAATTGATCTTGCGTCAAACATTAGTTTCGCATTGATTGAAAACAGTCAATAATGACTCTACACCCATGAGTTAGGATGTTGATTAGAATGTTGACTTAAGATGTTGACGAAATATAATCTCATCCTATGAATTCATGAATCGTAATGTCTAGAAATTTAATATAAAAAATCCCAAAGTAATACAAAAAATCCCAAACTTATGAAAAATGTTCCAGGATGACTAGTTGACTTGCCTACAATCACTTTCAAAATTGGGTTAACCACGTAAATTTGTTTGGTTCTGTAAGTAAAGTTTATTTTCCTTTTTTCGACATATAATAAGTAACACTCAGTAACAGAACGTAATCCAATTCTCACCATCAATCATGTTCAATCCTTTTAGCGGTCTGAAAAAGTTTCATTACAGTAAAAAATCAAGTTATTTTCGCTCATAACATCCCCATTACAATCAATTATTAGTACATCGAACTATTCACAAATAAAGCAATAACAATAGAAATAACTACAAAAAATAAATCAAATTCTTTTACATAATGTATTCCTAGTTTATGTGTTAGTTTTATTATAGTGAAAATATGTAACAAATTAAAGTTGCATGTCAAAATGTAGTAAATGGAAAATACAAACCAAACAATATAAACTCGTTCAACAGAAATAGGGAGATTTTTTGTTACTGAAAATATTGTGTATGGATACAATTAATATATTTCAAAATGAATGGGGAGAGATTGACTGTTAAGCTTGTAGAAGAATTGATGCCGTTGAAATTTTAAACATACTATTTTATGTATAGCTGATTATAAATATTTGCTTTGTTCCTAATAATATTATCCTTCTGGCATCCCAAATAAACTTATTCTACCGTATCCGTATTTCTTAAAATTTTTCGTTTAATTAATTAACAAAACAAATAATATTTTAAATTAATTTGATTGAAAACATTTCGATAAAAAATTCGTGCATCAACTAAACCTTTTTCCCTTGAATTTTTTTTTTGTAGAAAAAAATATCAATTCTCTGACAGCATCCCTCCCAAGTCCCAATCAATCAATATCTTTTTCATTACCTTTTTTGTTTTCAATTAATTTACAAATTATAATTTATTCACTTTCACTTTATCATTAAAACAATTAGTGTTAATTGAATAAATTAACTTTTTATGATTTTTTTAATTTTAAATTTTAATTCGAAGAACAAATTAAATGATTTGCTTAAATAATTACGAAATTAATTTTATGTGTAATATATTTTGTATAAATGTTGCTTTTTTTGATCGAGGGCTCGAACGGTTGAAAGTAAAACATCGTAGATTGTTTGTTGTTAAACGTTATATAGTCCCTGGGCCCACGATTTCCTGTGATGATTACCACATATTTTATACTACGTGAGGCGCCTGTCCTTGACGAGCACGAAAACTTTTGTTCTGCCATTTTTCTCAAATCGGCCGCTTTTTCGTAATCTTGTAAATTTGCTACCACATTTTTTTTAACTGTGGGGGTTGGAAGTTTGTTTTAAAATACGAGGTTCAGCTTGTCCGACCAAAATGTGTCTGCTATTGTCGAGTCCGATAATTTATATATTGATATGTTTGGATTGTCGGACTAGACAATAGCATACAACTTTTTGTCGGACAAGGTTACCCTCGTGTTCTTAGTTAAATTTCCAACCCCCATGGTTTAAAAAAAAAACAAAAATTTTCAGACCTTGCCGAACGAAAAAGCGGCCGAATCGAGAAAAATGTCAGAACAAAAGTTTTCAGACTCGTCAAGCCAGGCGCCTTACATAGTTGAAAATATGTGGTAATCATCACATGAAATTGACGTGGGCCCAGACTAATATTTACTTACTCTCAGTAAGATATAACTCTTAAGTAAGATAAATAAGATTGTCAAATGGAATGATATCAACCATAATGAACCAATAAAAGCAAAATGGCCCAGCTATTGCTCTGGAAGGTGGAATATTTGTAACATTTCGGACATTATCAAAGACTTTCGTAAATGAAAAGAAGTTTCAAATAAACAGTTTGTCGAGAGGTTTCCATCGTTAGGTTCAACATTTTTTCTCATGGTTGCATTTATCGAAGATATAAATAATTTGTTACCTATTGGATAGTTGGGATTGGTTTTATAATATTATGCGTATTCGAAATTTAATCTTCATTAAACGGGCTTTAAACGGAAATTCTTAGAGATCTTTAATTTTTTATAGAGTAGCAGTTTCTTGTGTTTCGTTTTTTTTTTTTGTGTGACGGTTTTGCTTTATCAAAAGTACTGTCTGTTTCAAAACAAGACGAAATAGCTGTACCAGTACTCTCAATAGTTTAAAAGGGGTCTATGTTGCGGCCACTGGCACTGGCTCAAAATGTCAGTACTTGAATTTAAATTTGATAAAACCGGTAAACCGGAATGGTAATATTTTTAAAAATTAAATTAAAATAATAATTAAAATTTTTGTGGCCGGAAGGTTCTAGACCCACCTGTTTTGGAACAGGGGGTTCATGAAGCTGAACCGGTGGTTCATGAAATGATCAGGGTACGCAGGAAGATGCTTGCCAAAAGGAAAAGAATGATAAAATAATGAGGGCTGAAAGGGTAGCCATGACCTTAGCCCGGAAGGATTATTAGTGCATGGAGGCAGCGGCTTCACACTCTCATTCAGAAGAATGAAGAAGTGGTCATTGGCTTAATTTCTCTCTATGGTATCATTAAGAAAGGTTTCACCCTCTAAACAGTTTTCATTGTTCGTGGATCACCTCTGTCACTCTGACTTTCGATCGACCAAGTGGTATTTTTTTGCAGTTTAAAATTTCATATTACATTTTAGTTTTCCCTTCCAAAATTGGCTACGATTTCACTCGGAAAAGTGTCTGGTAAAGGAGGATGACACTGGTAGTCAACGTAGTGACAGTAAAGGGCCATTATTCAGCGAGCACTCTTCCATCAGAGTGAAGTGGTGACCAAATCTCCACCTCTGTTGGGAAGAACAAAAGTTTGACTTTAACCACCCTTTACAATTTTAATGATAGTATGACCACCGCTTTACTATAGTAGGTTTGTGAATAGAACGGATCTGTGGGCAAGAGTTCGTGGTTTGCTTCCAGCAACGATATTAGCCTACACTTTTCTTTATTTTTCTTTATTTTATTCCTTAGCATAGGGATGTAGGAACTCAGTATCTGGTTAGTAGATACAGATATTTAGAGTGGAGTCTAAACCAAATCCTGAGTCTCTTTTATTATTCGGGAGGTTCCATAAAATAGATAAATTGCCGAAGTGCTATGCGTGGAAGTGCTCAGAATAATTGGTGACCATCAGATCCAGCATGCAACAACATTTGTTTGCAGCAATAAAGAAGTCCCAACTGCAGTATAATCCACGGAAACGATAACGGACATATCGGCCACAAAATGTTTGGCCAAGCTGGTTTCACAATTTTTACCAGCCATAAGAGAATGCAAGATTGGTTAGGTCCTGCAAATATACGATCTTAGATGGTAGGACATGGGTACTTACCATGCTAAAGACATTAAATTATGACATTAAATTAGTTCCGCACTAATTTTAGATCCATGTTAACTTATTTTGTATTAGTGAGTAGAGCTCCCGGGAGTTGAGCATGGGGAACCAAAACCTGTTTTTATAATTGCCATGAAAGGCTACGGCCTTGTATAGTAGACTAGGTTAATATTTGACCTAGTTTTAGTTTCCTGTATTGGAATTAGAATGTAGGTTATTGGTTTATTGTGGTTTGTTGTTATTGTGTGTGTCTGAAGCCGGTTGCTAAAGGCCTTGGAAGGTCGTCAGGTAAACTAGGTTAGTATTTGACCTAGTTCTGGTTGTCTGTAGTAGTAAAGGACTTTGATCTAGTTATCACCTGTTTTATATTATCATAAATGGCTATGGTCTTATACAGTAGACTAGGTTAGTATTTGACCTTGACCTAGTTATCTACACTGGTAATTTCCGGATTTTAAATGCAGGTTATTGGGTTATTGTTGTTTGTTGTTGCTAAAAGCCTTGGAAGGCCGTCAGATAAAATATTCTGACCTAGTTCAGGTTTAGTAATTGACCTAGTTCTAGTTACCTCTGTTTTTAATTAAAAACTTTTGTGAAATGCATTTTGGATAAGAATATTTTGTAAATGCATGTACGATGAAAAACATCTTTCAAACGACCGGAGATCATAGAAATTAAATTTTAGATCAAGCCAGTCAAGTTTTGCACAAACACACCATTGTATTCTATCAGTCTTAAAAAAATAAAGTATATTATAAATACGCAAACTTTTATCATTAATACAACAACAAGTTTTGTAGGCTCGGATTACAATTGTATCTAAAAAGTCTACTGTCCCTACATGAGGGCGGGTCATACAATATATTTTATTTTGTTAAGACTCGATACCCAGAAACTTAAACTGTTTTCACGGTGTTTTTAATTAAAAACTTTTGTGAAATGCATTTTGGATAAGAATATTTTGCAAATGCATGTACGATGAAAAACATCTTTCAAACGACCGGCGATCATAGAAATTAAATTTTAGATCAAGCCAGTCAAGTTTTGCACAAACACACCATTGTATTCTATCAGTCTTAAAAAAATAAAGTATATTATAAATACGCAAACTTTTATCATTAATACAACAACAAGTTTTGTAGGCTCGGATTACAATTGTATCTAAAAAGTCTACTGTCCCTACATGAGGGCGGGTCATACAATATATTTTATTTTGTTAAGACTCGATACCCAGAAACTTAAACTGTTTTCACGGTGTTTTTAATTAAAAACTTTTGTGAAATGCATTTTGGATAAGAATATTTTGCAAATGCATGTACGATGAAAAACATCTTTCAAACGACCGGCGATCATAGAAATTAAATTTTAGATCAAGCCAGTCAAGTTTTGCACAAACACACCATTGTATTCTATCAGTCTTAAAAAAATAAAGTATATTATAAATACGTAAACTTTCATCATTAATACAACAACAAGTTTTGTAGGCTCGGATTACAATTGTATCTAAAAAGTCTACTGTCCCTACATGAGGGCGGGTCATACAACATATTTTATTTTTGTCAAGACACGATACCCAGAAACTTTCATGGTATTTAAATTAATTACTTTGTAAAATGAATTTTCACACGATTTTGTGTTCAAACAGTTGTTTGTATTTTACAGGATACTTATTGTTTCGTCTTTGTGTGGTATTTTTGCGCGAAATCTATATCACTACACAAATAACATGCATTTTAATAATACTTACTTTGAATTCCTTTTTATACAAATCTAGTTTAATCAATATTTTAATACATATATCAGCTAAACGTATTTAATGATTTGCTTTCGATTTATTTGTTTGTTTTAAATATTAAATTTGATGATGATATGGTGATGACGATCAAATTTTGATCAATTTCATCTCAAAAAATTACAAAATATACCAAAATTTTGATAAAAAATCATTTTCGTAAACTTTAAATTTTTGCCCCCAAAATTAATATAAAAAAGAGATGCCATTACATAGAAAAGAAAAACAACAAACAGAAAAACAACAAAAACAAAAATGACGCATTTTATTAATATGTTTACATTGATTTTGGATTAAATTTTTTTGGCGAAAATATTTAAAAAATTTAGAACTTATTAATTGAAAAATAAATTATAATATCATTATTAGTTACCTACAATAAGAAATCCCTTCCTGAATATTTTTCGGGCATTTTTACACATCACACACTTCAAAGTTAATTTTTATTCTAAATTTTCACTTAATATATTTAATTTTTCAGTTAAACTATTTTTTGGCGAAAATATTTAAAAAATTTAGAACTTATTAATTGAAAAATAAATTATAATTTCATTATTAGTTACCTACAATAAGAAATCCCATCCTGAATATTTTTCGGACATTTTTACACATCACACACTTCAAAGTTAATTTTTTATTCTAAATTTTCACTTAATATATTTAATTTTTCAGTTAAACTTTTTAAATTATAATAAAATCACTAGAATTTTTTATATTTAGTATAAATTTGCCAAAAAAATCACTACGATAGTTAATAAAAACAATTTTTTAACTACTAACTTGAGAAATCGTCATTATTTACTCGATCGAGGCGTTAGCCGAGAGAAACAATCACTCGAAAGCAAAAAAGATACTTTATGCCTGAATTGCATACAAGATTTTTTGTACGAGTAAGATTCTGTATTATTTGCATAAATAAAAATGCATATGTTTACACAAAATAGTAAAATATTTTTTCAAAAATTATTTTATCAAAGTAGTCTTGCAAAGAAATAGTAATATAATAACTTTAGGCACTGTTATTTTAATTTTAGGCATTGTTATTTCAATAGGAAAAAAAAGGCCTGCTTTATGTCCAATTTTTGAATCGCAAAAGTGAATTTTACGGTTTACTCGTACAAAATACAATTTTATTATAACCAAGCCAAAGAATGTTTAGTATAGTAATTTGTATTTCATTTGATTGTGTCCTTCCTACATTTCATTCATCGTTTTAAAAATAAAACTTAACAATGTTTGTTTGTTAATTCTGTTTTTCATTTTAAATAAATTTCAGTGAAAAGGATTTAAACAAAAGTAAAAGATAAACACATTTCAACCCCTCCAAATAAGTTTAATACATCTTAAATTTATTTGCATTCTTAAGCATACAAATATTTTATAAAACAAGTTTTACTAGATCATAAATTTGAATAGACTTTGAGATAATCTTTTCAATCTTTTTATATTAATTGGCAAAGGAAACTTGTTTCGGTTTTGTGATAACAAAATACTACAAGACAACACAAGACAACAAAGAAAAATCCATAATCAATTAACAATAAATAATTGAATGAACAATAAATGATTAATATATAATATTTATTTTTCTATTCGTTTCTTCTATCCAAGTTCATTTTTATTTATTTGTTTGATTAGTTGATTTAATCTTTGGTGGATTTAATATATTATGACTAATGAAAATGCATCAGGTTTTTTGTTTTTATGATTTTACAAAATTAGCTAGCGATGCTAAAAATTTTTCCCATCTTGACTTATAAATAATCTTTTTCGTTACAACAGATAAATTAAATGCTGAAACTAAACTTCCAGGCTACCTTATATGCTAAGATATTTAAAAAATGAAATGGAAAATGACTAATATAAAAATCTAATGAAAGCAAATATGATGATTAGTGCTAGTAGTTAAAAATTCTATATATACCTCGGTTGAGAAGTCTAATATTGACCTCGAACATTATATCCCTCGGCGTACGCGCTTAAGGATCTAAAAGTTCTCGGTCAATAATAGCTTACTTCTCTACCTTGTTATATAATGTACTATTATTATAACCAAGCCAAAGAATGTTTAGTATAGTAATTTGTATTTCACTTGATTGTGGTCTTCCTACATTTCATTCATCGTTTTAAAAATAAAACTTAACAATGTTTGTTTGTTAATTCTGTTTTTCATTTTAAATAAATTTCAGTGAAAAGGATTTAAACAAAAGTAAAAGATAAACACATTTCAACCCCTCCCTAAAAAATCATTTTCGTAAACTTTAAATTTTTGCCCCTTGCCGTCCACATTAATCGCAATTGTTTATGGGGAATTGAATGCAAACATTCAAATCGATAAAAATCGGAATATATTCACAAACCTATAAATAGGATGAAAAAAACGTGAGTCTAAATATTTTACATCATGTCTTCATCCTGTGCACTTGTCGATGTTACATTTTGTTGTAACGACAAAAACGGTTTGTTTGTGAAAGAAATTAGTATAGTAGGATTTAAAGAGCCTTGTAAGAAGTTCGTAAAAGAGTTTACTTACAAGTTTCCAACAAAAGAGCTAACAAATCAAAACATTGAAAATTATTCTTTTGGAACTGTGACTAACGAAAATATAACTAAAGAGTTTAAACAAATATTAGAAAGTTTTGATATAATCATTACCAACAAACTAATTAAAAAAGAGTTTTTAGTAAACTATGTAAAGGAAGCGAGCAAAGTTTATGATCTGAGTCAATTTATTTTATGAACACTTTAGAAATAACTAACATTTTAAAATATAACCAGCGTACAAACAAAAGTAAACTATGTAAAGGAAGCGAGCAAAGTTTATGATCTGAGTCAATTTATTTTATGAACACTTTAGAAATAACTAACATTTTAAAATGTAACCAGCGTACAAACAAAAAATTTAAGGGGGTGTTCGCTCTGGATAGAATTCCAAAAGTAAAAGAAAAACCATCTCTTTTAATCGTCAACACGGATAAGGCTAAGGACCCCTGGAACACACTGGTTAGCTATTTATATTCCTAAAAAGGGGTGTATAGAATACTTTGATTCTTTTGGGGCAGAAACCAACTAAACCTGAAATTTTAAGATATTTGAAGAATCATTGTTTAATTTTTAATGATAAACAATTGCAAAGTAGTTTTACAGATGTATGTGGGCAGTATTGTTGTGTTTACGTTTGGTTTAGATGTTTTGGTTTAAGTATGAAAAGTTTTTTGAACCAATTCAGTAAAGCAAATCATATTGAAAATGACAGGTTGATTTTAAAACTATTTCATAAAATATTTGGAAAATACAACTTTTTACAGTCTTGTAACCCGAGAGTTAGAGGAAAGTTAAAAAGAAATGGAAATTCGACATGAAAACACGAAGTCTTTATTATTAAACTATACATACTTTCTTAATAAAAACCGCACCTTTAGAATTTCTGTTGGTTTTACGGGGGGAATCATTTGAAGCCACAACCATATTCCATCGTAATGGGAAAGAAGTAATTGTTCTGAAATATCGTGATTGGTGTGAATTTTACCATCTATACAAAAAGCTGTTGTGCAGTCGAACAATAAAAATTATGTTTACAAGCAGGAATTCAAGCTATTCGTAGTCAATCTCTTAGTGTCAGCAGAGAAGAGGCCGATATATTTAACAACCTTGTTGATTTTCTTCAAGCTGTAATGATTCACTATAAAAATTCCGAACAAAATGTAAGAGCGTATGTTGAAAAATACATAAAAACCTGTGAAGAAAAACAAGTGGAAAAGTTGCATGAAGAAATTAATACCCCAAAGCAACGGATCAATGTGCAGTGTGATTTTTCTAGATTATTTTTCGAGATACCTGTAATATTAAACAATAAACTACGCAAAATTGTATGAAAATAAAAACAATTGTCTTTTATTTATTTTATTTTTATTTTTATTTTTATCTATCTATAATGTTACTAAAAAACCATTCGAAATATCCTTCTTGCCCGACTTCGATATTTTGTTCTTCGTTAACCTGCAGATCATCTGTTTGAGAATCAAACCAGTTTTGCCCATCCTGCCATTCCTCTTCTTCCTCCTCTTCAAGTAATTGTGGTGGTGATGGTGGTGGTATAAATTCTTGAAAAAATGAGGTCACCTCGTCAACATCAACATCATAATCATTCGTGGTTGAACTAATTTGGTTTTCTTGTGTAATTTTATTTAAAAAACAATTTTCATTACTTTCGTTGGTAAACGGAAACGAAGTCGAATCAGCTTCCATATTAAAAGTTGATTTCTGTAGGAAGACTGAGGATTTCTACAAAAATTTAGCTATTATGTATACTATACTATACTTTTCAGAATCTATACTTTTCAGAATCAGCTGCCTCTATAGAAAGAGAAACTAAATATTATATAGAAATATAGAAAAAGAATATAGAAAGAGAAACTAAATATTGTGTATATTGTGTATAGGATGTCACGAGTACAAATTGTTTCAGAGCTACACAGGCCACTTAGAAAAAATTTTTAGTTTACAAGCAGGAATTCAAACTATTCGTAGTCAATCTCTTAGTGTCAACAGGGAAGAGGCCGATATATTTAACAACCTTGTTGATTTTCTTCATGCTGTAATGATTCACTACTTAGATTATAAAATATACAGGATAAGTAATATTTGTGTATGTACACTATAAAACTATAAAAAATTGGGGCTGTTTTTAAATTCAAATTTCGCATTGAAAATAATTTCCACAAAAGAAAAGGTTCCTGTAAAAATAAATACAAAAATACAGGGTCCCATGCAGCATTTTTATCTCTTTCCATTTATAGAAAAAAATATATTATTATTCTTCTATTGCCAGAAAGAAGTAACCGCCAAATAATATATAGTTCATTTTAATTTCATTCTAAATTAAAACAAAACCTGAAACAGTAAACCATATAAACAATATCCACTTCATTTTAAATTTAGTTTAAATGAAAACAAAACCAAAGCGTACATGATAAAATTTTAGTTAGGATCAATTTTCAGTTTTAATATTATCAGTTTTATTTTAACCGAAATACTTTTGACAAACATAAAATAAAATTGAATTAGGTTGGTCATTCTCCAATCGGTAAAAATGTCAAATACAAAATTTCTACATAAGTCTGTTATTTTGTAAGCATATATTTGGTCAAGCAAGGGTAAACCTCGATGATATTTAAATTTCTAGGCTACTGTGTTTTTCAGTGCAAATACTATCACGTTAAAATCGCACACTACTTTATGTAAATAAAAATAACTTCAACTTAAAAGATATTACTTATCCTGTGCATTTTATAATCTAAGATTCACTATAAAAATTCCGAACAAAATATAAGAGCGTATGTTGAAAAATACATAAAAACCTGTGAAGAAAAACAGGCGGAAAAGTTGCATGAAGAAATTAAAACCCCAAAGCAGCGGATCAATGTGCAGTGTAATTTTTCTAGATTATTTTTCGAGATACCTGTAATATTAAACAATAAACGCAAAATTGTACGAAAATAAAACAATTGTCTTTTATTTTTATTTTTATCTGTAATGTTTCTATAAAACCATTTGAAAAAATAAAAACTTAAAATTACAAAATTAAAAATTAAAAAATTACAAATTTAAAATAAAAAATTAAAACTTAAAAATTAAAAATTAAAAAATAAAATTAAAAATTTAATTCATTATTTTTATTTTTATTTAGTTTACATTAGTTTATGTTATTATTATATACTATATATATACTAAATAATTAATTAAATATTATTAAAATAAAATTTACACTGGTCCCCATCCAGGTGGAAATGGTGAAGGAGAGTGAGTTGGTGGTGGTGTTTCTGATGCAGATCTTTCCATGTTTAAGCAAACAAATTCAAATTGCGGGGTGTTTAACTTTTGCGGGTCTTTCCCCAGAAACCTCAATCTAAGGGATGCAGGGGGGTGTTGGCTCAAGTGCTCGATTGTGAACAGCATTGATGGCTGTTCAGGTAACCAAACCCACCCCTTCGTTAAAAGATGCACCTGCACCCTGTCCCCCATGAATGTAGGTCTCATCCGCCATGCTGTTACCCTATATAAAATATTTGAATCCAGACATTCTGGATTGATAGGTGTACTTTCGTTAAGGCTATTGAACATATCAAAAAAATGTTGATCCTGTGAATTAAAAATATAAAAGAATTTTAAAGAAAGTAAAATATGAAAAGAAAAGTAAAAGAAAGTAAAATATACTTACCATTATTTTTCAACTTAACTTGAGTTGTTATCTTGCGCTTATTAGAATACTTTATTGATATTTTAAAGCACTCCATTTCGCATTTATATAGTTTATTACGAGAATGGTTGTGAGACAATATCCCATTTATTTTAAACTACAGAAAAGCAACAACAATTGCATTTAATTTATTTGTTGTAATGAAAAAGATTATTTATAAGTCTAGATGGAAAAATTTTTAGCATCGCTAGCTAATTTTGTAAAATCATAAAAACAAAAAACCTGATGCATTTTCATTAGTCATAATATATTAAATCCACCAAAGATTAAATCAACTAATCAAACAAATAAATAAAAATGAGCTTGGATAGAAGAAACGAATAGAAAAATAAATATTATATATTAATCATTTATTGTTCATTCAATTATTTATTGTTAATTGATTATGGATTTTTCTTTGCTGTCTTGTGTTGTCTTGTAGTATTTTGTTATCACAAAACCGAAACAAGTTTCCTTTGCCAATTAATATAAAAAGATTGAAAAGATTATCTCAAAGTCTATTCAAATTTATGATCTAGTAAAACTTGTTTTATAAAATATTTGTATGCTTAAGAATGCAAATAAATTTAAGATGAATTAAACTTATTTGGAGGGGTTGAAATGTGTTTATCTTTTACTTTTGTTTAAATCCTTTTCACTGAAATTTATTTAAAATGAAAAACAGAATTAACAAACAAACATTGTTAAGTTTTATTTTTAAATCGATGAATGAAATGTAGGAAGGACACAATCAAGTGAAATACAAATTACTATACTAAACATTCTTTGGCTTGGTTATAATAATAGTACATTATATAACAAGGTAGAGAAGTAAGCTATTATTGACCGAGAACTTTTAGATCCTTAGGCGCGTACGCCGAGGGATATAATGTTCGAGGTCAATATTAGACTTCTCAACCGAGGTATATATAGAATTTTTAACTACTAGCACTAATCATCATATTTGCTTTCATTAGATTTTTATATTAGTCATTTTCCATTTCATTTTTTAAATATCTTAGCATATCAAGTAGCCTGGAAGTTTAGTTTCAGCATTTAATTTATCTGTTGTAACGAAAAAGATTATTTATAAGTCAAGATGGGAAAAATTTTTAGCATCGCTAGCTAATTTTGTAAAATCATAAAAACAAAAAACCTGATGCATTTTCATTAGTCATAATATATTAAATCCACCAAAGATTAAATCAACTAATCAAACAAATAAATAAAAATGAACTTGGATAGAAGAAACGAATAGAAAAATAAATATTATATATTAATCATTTATTGTTCATTCAATTATTTATTGTTAATTGATTATGGATTTTTCTTTGTTGTCTTGTGTTGTCTTGTAGTATTTTGTTATCACAAAACCGAAACAAGTTTCCTTTGCCAATTAATATAAAAAGATTGAAAAGATTATCTCAAAGTCTATTCAAATTTATGATCTAGTAAAACTTGTTTTATAAAATATTTGTATGCTTAAGAATGCAAATAAATTTAAGATGTATTAAACTTATTTGGAGGGGTTGAAATGTGTTTATCTTTTACTTTTGTTTAAATCCTTTTCACTGAAATTTATTTAAAATGAAAAACAGAATTAACAAACAAACATTGTTAAGTTTTATTTTTAAAACGATGAATGAAATGTAGGAAGGACACAATCAAATGAAATACAAATTACTATACTAAACATTCTTTGGCTTGGTTATAATAAAATTGTATTTTGTACGAGTAAACCGTAAAATTCACTTTTGCGATTCAAAAATTGGACATAAAGCAGGCCTTTTTTTCCTATTGAAATAACAATGCTAAAAGTGAAATAACAATGCCTAAAATTAAAATAACAGTGCCTAAAGTTATTATATTACTATTATTTTGCAAGACTACTTTGATAAAATAATTTTTGAAAAAATATTTTACTATTTTGTGTAAACATATGCATTTTTATTTATGCAAATAATACAGAATCTTACTCGTACAAAAAATCTTGTATGCAATTCAGGCATAAAGTATCTTTTTTGCTTTCGAGTGATTGTTTCTCTCGGCTAACGCCTCGATCGAGTAAATAATGACGATTTCTCAAGTTAGTAGTTAAAAAATTGTTTTTATTAACTATCGTAGTGATTTTTTTTGGCAAATTTATACTAAATATAAAAAATTCTAGTGATTTTATTATAATTTAAAAAGTTTAACTGAAAAATTAAATATATTAAGTGAAAATTTAGAATAAAAAATTAACTTTGAAGTGTGTGATGTGTAAAAATGTCCGAAAAATATTCAGGATGGGATTTCTTATTGTAGGTAACTAATAATGAAATTATAATTTATTTTTCAATTAATAAGTTCTAAATTTTTTAAATATTTTCGCCAAAAAAATAGTTTAACTGAAAAATTAAATATATTAAGTGAAAATTTAGAATAAAAATTAACTTTGAAGTGTGTGATGTGTAAAAATGCCTGAAAAATATTCAGGAAGGGATTTCTTATTGTAGGTAACTAATAATGATATTATAATTTATTTTTCAATTAATAAGTTCTAAATTTTTTAAATATTTTCGCCAAAAAAATTTAATCCAAAATCAATGTAAACATATTAATAAAATGCGTCATTTTTGTTTTTGTTGTTTTTCTGTTTGTTGTTTTTCTTTTCTATGTAATGGCATCTCTTTTTTATATTAATTTTGGGGGCAAAAATTTAAAGTTTACGAAAATGATTTTTTATCAAAATTTTGGTATATTTTGTAATTTTTTGAGATGAAATTGATCAAAATTTGATCGTCATCACCATATCATCATCAAATTTAATATTTAAAACAAACAAATAAATCGAAAGCAAATCATTAAATACGTTTAGCTGATATATGTATTAAAATATTGATTAAACTAGATTTGTATAAAAAGGAATTCAAAGTAAGTATTATTAAAATGCATGTTATTTGTGTAGTGATATAGATTTCGCGCAAAAATACCACACAAAGACGAAACAATAAGTATCCTGTAAAATACAAACAACTGTTTGAACACAAAATCGTGTGAAAATTCATTTTACAAAGTAATTAATTTAAATACCATGAAAGTTTCTGGGTATCGTGTCTTGACAAAAATAAAATATGTTGTATGACCCGCCCTCATGTAGGGACAGTAGACTTTTTAGATACAATTGTAATCCGAGCCTACAAAACTTGTTGTTGTATTAATGATGAAAGTTTACGTATTTATAATATACTTTATTTTTTTAAGACTGATAGAATACAATGGTGTGTTTGTGCAAAACTTGACTGGCTTGATCTAAAATTTAATTTCTATGATCGCCGGTCGTTTGAAAGATGTTTTTCATCGTACATGCATTTGCAAAATATTCTTATCCAAAATGCATTTCACAAAAGTTTTTAATTAAAAACACCGTGAAAACAGTTTAAGTTTCTGGGTATCGAGTCTTAACAAAATAAAATATATTGTATGACCCGCCCTCATGTAGGGACAGTAGACTTTTTAGATACAATTGTAATCCGAGCCTACAAAACTTGTTGTTGTATTAATGATAAAAGTTTGCGTATTTATAATATACTTTATTTTTTTAAGACTGATAGAATACAATGGTGTGTTTGTGCAAAACTTGACTGGCTTGATCTAAAATTTAATTTCTATGATCGCCGGTCGTTTGAAAGATGTTTTTCATCGTACATGCATTTACAAAATATTCTTATCCAAAATGCATTTCACAAAAGTTTTTAATTAAAAACAGAGGTAACTAGAACTAGGTCAATTACTAAACCTGAACTAGGTCAGAATATTTTATCTGACGGCCTTCCAAGGCTTTTAGCAACAACAAACAACAATAACCCAATAACCTGCATTTAAAATCCGGAAATTACCAGTGTAGATAACTAGGTCAAGGTCAAATACTAACCTAGTCTACTGTATAAGACCATAGCCATTTATGATAATATAAAACAGGTGATAACTAGATCAAAGTCCTTTACTACTACAGACAACCAGAACTAGGTCAAATACTAACCTAGTTTACCTGACGACCTTCCAAGGCCTTTAGCAACCGGCTTCAGACACACACAATAACAACAAACCACAATAAACCAATAACTTACATTCTAATTCCAATACAGGAAACTAAAACTAGGTCAAATATTAACCTAGTCTACTATACAAGGCCGTAGCCTTTCATGGCAATTATAAAAACAGGTTTTGGTTCCCCATGCTCAACTCCCGGGAGCTCTACTTTAGTGCCTTAATTATAGGTCCCTGTTAATTTATTTTATAATAGTCTTCTTATGTTAGGTCTTTTTCAATTTGTTTTCTTCTTCTTTAATTTTTTTTTAAATTAATTTTCTGTATGTAAATTTTTGCTTTTTATTTTTTTTTTGTATTATTTCTTTTTTGTTTTTATTATTTTTTTCCTTATTTTTGTTTATATAAGTAATTTTAATTTAACTTTAAAAGCCCCCCCTCCTCCATTCATTTCCAATTTCGTTAAAAAAAATTTACTATTTTTCTCGATAGTCCTCATCGTTAACAATAGTAAATTATGACTTCCTATGCACCTGAAAGTGAATTTTGGTGCATGCGGGCACGGTCCAGTAAGAGTGTTAGGTTGTTTTTTGATTTTGTTTTAGGGGAAACTGATGTGGGTAGAAGGAGATTATTACTCAAATCTGCCATTAGTTCCACACGCAATTTCTGGATAGGGCTCCCAAGTATGCGACTTCGGTTGATGGTCGTGGAAGTCAACATTGACGTCCTTCATTACAATAGAACTTACCATGGAGAGGTTATTGTTATTTTTCGTTATTGTTTTTTATTTTTTTATTTTTTGTTATTTATTTTTTTTTCGTTATTGTTTTTTTTTTTTTTTTTTTTTTTGTGGAGAAGTTATTGTTATTTTTCTCATATGTTTGAGTAATTGCTGAACAATTTGTGATGGATTTCTAACTGTTACGTTTGGTTTTTGTAGCAAAAGGTTCACCAGAAGCTTTTCTTTTAGTGCTTATTAAGCTTAACTTTCGTTTAAGTGCTTGCTCATAAGCTAATACTACCAGATGCTAAACTGATGCTTTTATATTCCTAATATTATAATCGGTAGAATTTTGATTATTTCTACGCAAATCCTAAATTCAAAAGTATGGTTCTGACCAGTATGTGAAGTGATCAGTTATTTAGAAAATGTGAACGAAACTATTTGGTTGTTGTCCTATTAGAGCCATGTGAATGTGCTCAAATCTGCACTCTGAAATTTCAAAAGTGCAAATCAGCGACTGAATGTATTTGTATACATTTGACCTTTTGTGATTTATATAAAATTTGGACCAACCATTTAAATCGCTTTTAATTTTAGGTCAGAGGTACTTCGAGAAGAGATTTTTTTTCTGCATCGTACGAATGCTTGAAGTTGTGTAAATGCATCTTTTGTCTCAACGGACAGTTTTTTCCAATCCGATTTCCATTGTTAGACCATCAAATCATTGTAGATGGTGAATTCAGAACCATCTACAAATAATGAGGTTGATGACTGTTCACATTTGGTTGTAATTTTATGCTTCAATGGTACCATTTCTATAGTGTTGGAGTAATGTCTCCGTTATAATACTAGAAGCCTCAATCGCAACATTTTTTTGATAAACAAATATGTCAATAGCCAAAACTGTATTACGCAGGTTTGTCGCACCCGTAGATGCATCAAAAATAAATTTTTTTTCTATTTCTCATACAACGTTTTAATTAAATCTTTTAAAATCTGAACGTTTCTTTCATATCCGTTTTGTTACACCAATTACAACAAAAAAGAATCCAACACCCCTATGTTCTTAGCACAGCTTCGTTAATTAACGATTTTTTAACGTCATTTCAAGAAGAAAAAAAAATTAGTTTGAATAAATAAGTTGGTCGACATACTTTGTGCACAAAAGGAAATGATTTTCAATTTATGACAACCAAATGAAAAATTTACAGAATAATAAATGAGGAACAAAATCTTTGTGTTAAAATAAAATTTTTTATAACGAAGGAACTGGAATTTTTTCGGAAACCTAAGAGATAAATGGGAAAAAACAAAATACACAAAAACAAATTTTCTGTTAATTATTTTTTTTGGTTTGAACTTTTTGCTACAAATTTTCAGAATCCTGTTCTTCTGTGGAATATTTGATTGCATAATAAATTGATATATAAAGAATCCAGTTAAATATTAATTTTTGAATATCATTATATATACAATTATCTCATTCCAATTGTTTAATGGTATATATTTTTTTTTTTCGTTTCAGGTAAGTCAAAATGGTCAAATTCTTAACCTCTGATAATTGATTTTCATTCAACACGTAAGTTATGCTACCGAAAAAGAAAAGTAAATTTGAAGTTTTTTGTTTAATTTTATAGATTTTATATTTACTCTTATCTTGTCTTTATAAAATTGTGATAAAATATTGTAACGACTCTTCGTTGGTTCTTTTAGATTATTGAACAAATATGACAGTAAAAAGACAGATCTTTAGTTAACAAAATCTCAAACTTTATTTATCAACCAGTTACAGCAACTTCCGATTTTAATTGCAATAAATTCCAGGGTCTCGTATTTATGCACGATGAACTTCACTGCTTTTCCACAATTTGAATCAATAATACTCGGAATCGTAAAATCTGTATTTACTATTCCACTAAGTTCAAATTCTTTTACTATTAGTACCCAGGCTCAAATACCACCGATTATTCCTTATACTTGCGAATATTTGTAAAACACTTTTAATTGCAAAATTAAAACTGACTCTCTGATATTTTTGTTCGCTTATTTATATTCAAAAACAAATAAGCAGAATATTCTGGTACTCACTGTAGTTGTTTCTAGAAACAATAGGCCACTCCTCCTTTTAATTCATTGATGTAAACAAATTTAATTTACATTAATTTATGCAACTTGTATTAGTTAAAGGGAGTTAACTTTTAATTCATCTTTGCCATAGAATGTAGAAAACATTTAGGCGGAACGTATTGGTTATTTATGATTAAATTAAATTAACCCATTCTGGACGAAGTTTATTACACTGCCCTCCATTTAGTTTTGTTCGTCCCGAACAATATCAGCTATTGCAATGGTACTGTGACCTTGGTACGGTGAAAACCTTTGCAGATGTATCACTTTCATCTTGGTACGGGGTCCCTTTTGGATGCGGTAGATAACATCATTAATTCGTTTGATTATTTTATATGGACCTTCCCAATCTGGCTGCAGCTTGGGTGATCTTCCCTTAGTTCTCCTGGGGTTGTATAGCCATACCGATTCTTCTTCTTGAAAATCGCCACTATTTGCATTTATGCCGTACCTGGTTTTCATTTTGTCACTGGCAATCTTAACGTGGTCTCGAACCTGTTGATGGATTTTATTCATCTTCTCCCTTAGTTGTCCCACATAATCTGTTTTCGTAGATACCAGACCTCCAGGGATGCCGAACTCGATGTCACTAGGAAGATGTAGTTCTCTCCCGAACATGATATTCGCTGGCGTTTCACATGTCGTATCGTGCACTGCGCTACGATAGGCCATCAAGAATAACGGAAGATCCTTATCCCAATTTCTTTGGTTGGCTTCCACTACCTTCGACAGATGTTCTTCCATGGTTCGGTTAAATCGTTCTACCATGCCATCCGATTGTGGATTCATAGGTGTAGTTCATGTTTTTCTAATGCCGAGTGTTCTGCACAGCTCTTCCATCAGTTGAGATTCAAAATTCCTTCCCTGGTCGGTATGCAACTCGAGCGGTGTTCCATATCTGCAAACCCATTCATTGACTAATGTTTCCGCGACCGTAACTGCTTCCTGGTTCGGTATTGCATAAGCTTCCGGCCATTTTGTAAAGTAATCAATGACCACCATGATGTATTTGTTACCTTTTATAGTTTCCGGAAATGGCCCCGCGATGTCTATAGCAATTCTCTCCATTGGGGCGCCCACATTGTACTGTTGCATCTCTCCTCGAGTTCTAGTCTTTGGTCCTTTGCTCGCCGCACAAGTATCACATCGCCGACACCATTGCTCTACGTCAATTCGATACCTTACCCAATAAAACCTCTCCCTTACTTTAGCTAGGGTTTTATTGACTCCCAGGTGTCCTCCAGAAATACTTCCATGCAGCTTTCCCAGTACCTCTCCCACTCGACTTGATGGCAACACCAGCTGTTCCAACACTTTCTTTCTATCAGCAGACTCCCATTTTCTTTTTAGTATCCCGTTGTCCATCAATAGTGAGTCCCATTGCGCCCAGTAGCACTTCACCTCCGTACTTAAAGGTGCTACCTCTTTCCACTCCGGTCGCCTTCCCTCGGTTTTCCATTTCAATATTGGAGCCATAGCTGGATCTTCTAGCTGCTCTCTTTTAATTGCGTCGGTACACCAATCCTCAGGAGTTTGGAACTTGATTTGTTTCACTTTCATTGCCTCATTTCCCTCAGTTCTGCTACATGATTTGCACTCCTGTATGCAGGCTCTTCTGGACAAGGCATCGGCGTCACCGTGGATCTTTCCCTTGGGGTGTTCAACTTTGAAGTCGTAGTTCTGCAGGATCTCTATCCCTCTTGCTGCTTGTCCTTCAGGAAATTTGAATTGTAATAACCGTTTTAGAGGAGCATGGTCCGTGCGAATCAGGAATGGTTGTCCACACAAATACTTGTGGAAATGTTTCACAGCCTTGATGATAGCTAGCAACTCCTTCCTCGTGACACGGTAATTCCGCTCCGGCTTTGACAGAACTTTACTGAAGTACGCCACCACTTTCTCATCGTCTCCAATTTTCTGTGACAAAACAGCTCCGGTTCCTACATTGCTTGCGTCTGTGTCCAGAATGAACATCTTTCCGGATTCTGGATAGGCTAGTATAGGGGTGTTGCATAGTTTTTCTTTTAAACGGCAGAATGCCTCATTACATTCAGTTGTCCACAGAAACTTGGTATTTGCCTCTGTGAATTTATGTAGACTCTTGGCGATATTCGCAAAATTCTCCACGAATCTACGATAATGGGTGCATAGGCCAAGAAAACTGCGTAGCTCATGAACATTCTTCGGTACTGGCCAATTTTTCACAGCATCAATCTTCTCGGGATCGGTTCTGACTCCATGTTCTGTAATGATGTGTCCAAGGTACTTCACTTCTTTGTGGAAGAGATTGCACTTTACCGGATTCAACTTCATGTTGGCATTACTTATTCTTCTGAGTACTTCTTCGAGGTTCATTAGATGCTCTTCGAAGTTGCGACCCATTATAATGATGTCATCAAGATAAACTAGGCAGGCCTTCCAGGTTAAACCATGCAACACGCATTCCATTAGACGTTCAAATGTTGCTGGGGCATTGCATAGACCAAACGGCATCACATTGAACTCCCACAATCCATTGCCAGTAGAAAATGCTGTCTTTCGTCGATGTTCTGGATGTATTTTATCTTGCCAGTAGCCACTCTTCAGATCTAATGCGCTGTACCATTTGGCCCCTGATAGTGTATGCAGTGTGTCATAAATTCGTGGCAGTGGTTAGCTGTCCTTAATGGTTACCTCCAAAGTCGTTGTTAGCTGGCTCAATCATCACAGGTGAATTTTGATTACTTTTATCTAGTAGCTTAGTCCAAATGATTTTCTCAGATTTTGCCGGGATCTCAGTCGGTCCATCACTAATAACACGGACCTCAGCATTGTCCTTGGTAGCGTGTAGCACTATTTCTGTGTTTCCATATCTCAGTACGTGGCTTCCCAGATCTAATATAAAATTGTATTCTTTCATGAAGTCAAGCCCAATTATGCAGTCATCTTCTATATCTGCTACAATAAATCGGTGCCTAAATGAATTTCCTCCAAGGTGAACCTCTTGGTCGCTTTCTCCATGAACTAGAACTGTTTCACCCGTAGCTGTTTTTAGGGTGAATCGTCTTGCTGTATCGATCTGACAATCACAAACCACATCTGGACGCACTATCGATCTCGAAGCACCTGTGTCCAAAGTCAACATGCACGATTTGCTTCCAACGGTTGCCTCTAAGACTAGACTACTATTTTTTCTTTTTACTTGTGATACCACCAATGTAGGGCATTGTAATTGAGCCAGTTTTTGCCCTTAAAAACTGGCACAATCTAGTTTCCCGAATCCGGAACGCGGCCCCTGTCTTCCGGGTGTGGCTCCCATTTACATTCTCTTCGGATGTGCCCCAACTTCCCACAGTTCCAGCATCTTACTCTGCTAGACCTACTTCGTTGATTTCGCTCGGGCTTATCTCCCAGACTTTTGACACGCATGATCACTTCCTCAAGCGCTGCTTTTAGAGGTTCTTCAGCAACTTCGATCTGACGTACCCTATCTGAGCCATACGCTCTTTTTCCAGCTTCCATTTGTAGAGCCAATGCTAAGACTTCCGCAGGTAGTTTCTTCCCGCTTAGATACAGCTGATTTCTCATTTGCACATCTCGAAGAGCATTGATAAATGTATCAGCTGCCAGTTCGTCTCGATGTTCAGCGTTATAATTCGGTTATGATAGATTAACCAGTCTCACAATGTCAGCCTCTAATTCTTGCAAAGTTTCGCTGACTCCCTGTTTTCGTGTCTTGAGCTGCATGCGATGGAGAGCTTGCATATGACTTTTCCCATATCTTACTTCTAAGGCCTCCATTAGCTTGTTGTAATCATGTCCCTTCAATGCCAATATAAGCGCATTTGCTTTTTGCTGGTGATCGAACCCAGTTGTTGCTATCTCAAATTGCATCTTAAATATCTGGTACGATGTAGATCCATCAAATACGGGTGTTTTCACTCTAGCTGGAGCTGAAGTAGTTGATGGATTGATTATGTTACCTGACTTCACTTGTGCTATTTCTTGGCGGAATTCACTCGAAAGTTCGCGTAATTTCTCTTGTTCTTCGGTAACTGTCCGCAGCTCCCTTTCCATGTTGTTGATTTTAACCTCCGCACTGGATATACCTGACTCGATTACTTCACGTAGTTGTTGTTGATCTTGTTCCGCTGCCAGTTTCTCTTGTCGGGCTTTTTGTTCTGCTGCCAGTTTCTCTTGTCGGGCCATCAGATCAGCAAGTTGTTATTGTTGGTTGTTTCCTTGTTTGGCCATCATATCAGCAAATTGTTGTTGTTGCTCTACTTTTTGTTCTGCTGCCAGTTTTTCTTGTCGGGCCATCATATCAGCAAGTTGTTGTTGTTGCTGTACTTTTTGTTCTGCTGCCTGTTTCTCTTGTCGGGCCATCATATCAGCAAGTTGTTGTTGTTGCTGTGCCATCATTTCTTTCATCAACACCATCATCGGATCAATTGCTGGGCCATTCTGAGCCGAAGCTTCCTCCGGCTCTATTTCTATGACCTCTGTGTTTTGGTCTGCTTCTTCTAAAACTTTACGCAGCCGGAATGCAAGTTCTGCCTTTGTTCCATGGATTGCAGCATTCCTTTTCCTCAACTCATCCTTCAGCTGGGTCTGACTGAGATCACTAATATTTACTGTCTTGACCATTGTTACAATAATCCCACTTCTGACACCACTGTAACGACTCTTCGTTGGTTCTTTTAGATTATTGAACAAATATGACAGTAAAAAGACAGATCTTTAGTTAACAAAATCTCAAACTTTATTTATCAACCAGTTACAGCAACTTCCGATTTTAATTGCAATAAATTCCAGGGTCTCGTATTTATGCACGATGAACTTCACTGCTTTTCCACAATTTGAATCAATAATACTCGGAATCGTAAAATCTATATTTACTATTCCACTAAGTTCAAATTCTTTTACTATTAGTACCCAGGCTCAAGTACCACCGATTATTCCTTATACTTGCGAATATTTGTAAAACACTTTTAATTGCAAAATTAAAACTGACTCTCTGATATTTTTGTTCGCTTATTTATATTCAAAAACAAATAAGCAGAATATTCTGGTACTCACTGTAGTTGTTTCTAGAAACAATAGGCCACTCCTCCTTTTAATTTATTGATGTAAACAAATTTAATTTACATTAATTTATGCAACTTGTATTAGTTAAAGGGAGTTAACTTTTAATTCATCTTTGCCATAGAATGTAGAAAACATTTAGGCGGAACGTATTGGTTATTTATGATTAAAATAAATTAGCCCATTCTGGACGAAGCTTATTACAATATCATATAAAAAGTGTTCAAGCTTATCGAAAATTTAAGTTATTCGTCACAGGGAAATTACACAAAATAATTTTTCACAATTTATAGTTATTAATTTCTAGTTTTAAGTTAATCAGTTTTTATAACTGAAGGGATTAAATAGTGCTTCAAAATTTCCAATACAACCCTTATCGACATCGAAACTCGTAATATATGACAAAGATGTGATATAGAGATCTAGAATAACAATTTTATCACCGCTATTATGAGGAGTAAAAGTTGAGCTTTTAACAATTTGAAACAGGCCGTGTAATGTGCATATTTTAACCACGATTTTTATGCTTCTAAGTACAATTTTAGTCACTAAGACCTCTCCTTGTCGTACTGTCCTGTAATGAGCAGAATAAATTATGAACAATTAACCTCAAGTTGCCATCTTCTTTGTAGATAATAATATCCAATGAGCAATATTAACTACCAAATTGATTGTCCAAGCCCACGATTCTACCCACCATGGAATGACAAAACTTTGTTGCAGATATTTTTGGTGCCTGGTGGTAAAACAAATAAAATTCTCATTAGTGAAATTCTCATAACTCTCTGTATTCATAAATTTCTCACTGGGTTATCTGCAAAACAGTTGAAGCTTGTAGCATGGTGTTATGCGCAATGGTTACAGCCTTTAAGTCAGGAAGGCTCACATCATGATTTTACATTGACATAATCGGTTATTACTCCAAAACCAAGTAGCAATCTGCTAGAGACTAATGTTCTCCTTGTCTCTTATTATCCAAAAATAATTGTTTCAGACAATGGATATCAGTTTAATTCTAATTTTTTGAAAATTTAGAACATGCCTTGGCATGTCATCTTCACGGCTTTACAGACCCCAGAAGATAATGCTTCTGAACGAGTGAAAAAAATTATCATCGCTGAGAATGTTATTGTTTCAGGCAACAGAGTGATAAGTTGGCTCCAAATTTCTTAAAAGTCCTTAAGTTAGTTGGTTAGGCAACCTATGAAGTACATGAATTAATTTCACACCGACGGGACACATCATTCTTAATACCTGTTTTCTTCTGGTGCGTTTTTCATTCGTAGTCAGAACGGCCTCACCAATTATACTAACTTCTCTGCGTGAACTGTATTTCATACCTTTATTTGTTTCTTTTTGCTTGCATATTAGGTCTTCGCCATAATATCTAGGTTCTTTAGCCGGCTAGCTCAGTCGATGGAGCATGAGAGTTCTTATCTCTAGAATTGAGCTCAATTCTAGAGATAAGAACTCTCATGCTCTCGCTCCAATTTTTTCTATACTTATGCTTCTCAATACCAATGTATTCAGCAAGACTTCTTCCTTTCGTCCGATCCTGTAATGTTCAAAAAATATTATGGCAAATGTTTTTCATATTTCTTTCTTCTTTGCAACTATCAATACACTTTCAGCAATATTCGAAAATGTATTTAAAACGTTTTCAAAATCATCTCAACCCTTTCTAATTTTAATTTCGATTTTAAACTACAAATGCCAATTAATGAAAAAAAAACGGCAGTAAGATTATTAAAATTAAATCAATGAAATATATGAAACTATATCGTGAACTTATCAAAATTCGCTGAACTACTTTTGAAATATTTTATCAATTTCTGATTTTTTTAATTTATTGTTGCCATGAAAATATTTGATTGTTTTATATTTCAATATGCACTAGTGCGAAATAAATATATAATTTTTGAAGAAAAATAGCGTTCTACATTAAATTAGTAAAACGTGTCTATGTATAACATGTTCCAGTTTGATCGTACATAAAATTTTGTTTAAAAGTCAATTTTATCATTCATCTACCATTTTATCCTTCATGTAATTATTTTCACTTTCATACATTAAAACGAATACTCTACCCCACTTACAGTTGGCGACACCAAATCATTAATCAATTACATCTACCACCAATATCACCCCAATAACATAAAAAAAGGAAAATAGAATAACAAATAATAAGACGAGAAAAACTTAAACTCACTTGACTCCTTTCACTGAACTCAATACTTTGGGGATTTCGTTGTTAACAAAAAATAAACTTGTATTTTAAGAGGATCATCAATAAACAATCAATTGGAAGTTTATGTTTTAAAATTTTTTTTTTTTGTATTAGATTGAATATTTATTTAACTCATTGACTATGATTTTCACGTTTTTGGGTTGTTCGAGTGGAATTGGAGGTGATTTTTGTTGATAAATTAAAGTTTATGATTTATTAATTAAAAAAAAGTTATGGGAAAGATGGTTTATAATTATTCTTTGTGGTTTAGAAATTGTTGACTTATGAAACCATTAATTTTTAATTGGAATTAACGAGCAATATACACAGTTATTTTTGATATTATGTTTAGGGGCAGATTTGAGTTTTTATGAAGTATTTATTTTAATAAAAATTGTTGTGTTGTAAAAAATGCATAATTAAACAATAAATCCTATCACATAGCAAAAGCAGTTTTTTCAAAAAATTCCTACGAACAAAACTTAAATTTGATTAACAATGATTCCTTTGATGAATCATAGGACTATAAAACGAGGTCTGGTAGTCCGTAAAGATCCACCAGTTGGTCATGCACAGAAACCTAAATTCACCCTGCGCTAGCTCTAGCGGGGGGTGAATCCTTGTGACCAACTTCTACACACAATAAAATTTAAAATAAAATAAAAAAATCGCGTGCCTAAAACACCACCCAGGTTCTCTAGTAGAGATACCTGTCATGTCAACACCCTCCCTTTTGATTTACGTAAACAATACATTTTCAGTTATTACTACACTAAAAAAATTTAACCCCATTATCATAAGAAAATTAAATTTAACTTAATACAGTATTACCTTTATGCATAAGACTTTTCCTTATTGTAAGCTCTAGACCCCAAACACTTCTATATTGAAATGTTGAATGCTTTACAGTTCTGCACAATGCCCACTACATAACCTAATCAATAACCGAATCAAACTTTTTTGTCTTTTTATTTCCATTACTTTGTAATTAGAACTACTACATTTTCTTGAACATTTATAGTAAATTTTCGTAAATTACATTAGTTTTACCACTTTCACTAAAGTGTAATTCTTTTTGTTTTAATGATATCTAAGCTCACTCGACACAAAAACAAAAATTCATCTCTCAACTAACTCAATAACAACTAAACTCCACAACACCAACTCAATACCGACCAGCTCCATATTCCAAAACCAACTCTAACTAAAAAAAACAAATTAAGTTAATTTCTCATGGCACGAGTCCAAAAGAATGTGGTCAGCATAAATTTTTTCTGTCTATCAATTAAATTTACAATTTTTTTGTTTTTTCATACATAGGAAAAAAATTAGAAAATAATAAAAAAATAATTTAATACGGATTTCCCGTCTCATATGTACTTGTGTGAAACGATATGTGTGTTGCTAACAAAATATATTAAAAGTATTTGAAAATGTATACATACAGTCGAAAAATGGATGCATACCTCATAAAGAAAATCTTGTCCATTACAGAACAGGACGAAAGGAGGAAGTCAGGCTGACTGCATTCGTCCTGAGAATCATCAACAATTAAGAAACGAAATGAGAGTCGGGCTCCAACCCAAACCCCGAGAGAGAGATAGGTGGCATCAGAATAATTGGACTGATAAAAAAAAAAACAAAAAACATAAAAAAATTTAACCTAAACTACTAATCAATAAAAAAGAAGATTTAGAAGAGTGTTTCGATGAAATCGATGGACGACTAGAGGACAGAGGTGGTCTAACTATAGATCCAAAAGCCAAGGGTTAGAATTTTCCTTCTCTCTGTTCCCTGGCAAGCAATAGGAACATCCTGTGTGGAGTATAAAGAGGTGGGTTTTGAGATAGAGAATGACAGTCACAGCGACCCAAACGACAGGTGATTTATTTCCACTGGTTTGTGTTCCACCTTCCAACAGGATACGTTCTAACGAACGGAATTTTTGAAGATCATGGCATTTAGACTAAATGAGCGTAACTCCGGTCCATATCACTTCACTCCATATCCAGTCCATATCACTTCATTCACGAACCTCACGCAGCAGCCCACTTCCGACCAACTAAGGTACGCGGGATCATAAAATCCGTTAGGAATGCGTTTAAATGACCTTTCCTACCTTTGCGGTGCTAAATTAAAAATACAAAAAAAAACACAAACGTACTTACAAAAACTTGCCTTTTGCCTTCAGAACAAAACTAATAAACAAACTAAGAATTGTCTGCGCGTCAGGATTTACAAGGATCTTGCCTTTTGCCCACAGAACAAAACTGAACAAAAAACCCGCAACACAAATATGATGTCTGCGCATCAGGACTTACAGAACATCTTGCCCTTCGTCCACAGAACAACACACACACAGACAAAAACAAACTCACACATCATACAAAATCGAAAAACATAAAATCAAACTGAAAAAAATAATCAAAAAAATCATGTCCTCGTTCATCGATTTTCGGGCAGCCACACACTATGCTGCTTTTGACTAATGTGACGTCTTGATTGGTGAAAGTCATAGTGACTTCAAAAGGGACCCGAATGAAAAGTAAATGGAGAAAAGACTAAAAGAGGGTTTCACAAAAGAGCGATTGACGCTCCTTGCACCGGGCATAACATCAAAGATAGACAACAAAAATGGGCGCAAACAAAAATACTAAAAAGAATCAAGCAAAATTTCAAAACATCAATAAAAATTCCAAAAAATTTATGGTTTCCAACAAAAAATTCAAACTTTGCTAAATTCAAATACAAACAAAAAATAAACTTTTGAAGTAAAATACTATTTTGAAAACCAAATTCCAAAAAAGTGCTAAAAAATTTGTTGCACAAGTTGCCATTTAGAGAGTTTTGACATTTTGATTTCCATTTCGTCTGTATCAAGGACTAAAGTGCTAGACTGTTTAATCAAGAAATGTGACAGCGTAAGCGCATCAAGTTCATCTGCAGAGTTTGAACATATTGGTCTGCATTCAAAACTGCCTCAATTTGTACTAGAAGGGTACTCATATCTTCAAAAGTCAGGATTTGACTAGCGATAACTCTTTTCGTGTAAAATTTGGTTGCTAGAATTTTTAAAAATAAATAAATTGCCTTTAGCAACAGTACACCCTAATAAAGTGCGTAGTTATATACCGGCTGCTTTTTACAGACCTCCAAAATGTAGGGTGATATGATCTCATAAACAAAAATGAGAAATGATTTTGTTATTTGATTTTAGAAATTCATATATTAATTTTAATTCCTTATGAGCACCGATAAAATTGGTGCCATTGTAATCATGTATAGCCGTAGGAATACCACGACGTGACGTAAATCTTCGCAATGCTCTCAAAAATGAGTTTGTTGTAAGATCACTAACTAATTCAACGTGAACCGCTTTAGTCCTGAAACACACAAACAAACAGACATAACCCTTGAAATTTTTTTGAACCCGTTCTTTCAATAATTTAAGGGTTAGTGGTCCAGCATAATCTACGCAAGATTTTAAGAATTGGCATATAAAAGTTACTCTTGACTTTGTCGGATCTCCCATAATATGTTCGCTGCCTCTTTGTTAATAACACGCACATGTAACATACTTATTTGGGGCTGACTTCAACAAATTTATGCAACCAACAATCCAATATTCTGCATGATAATATTTTTTAGCAAAGTAGGACCAGCGTGTAAATGTTTGAGATGGAGCTTTTCTACTATTAGCCGTGTGACGTTATTTTTAGATGACAATATTATGTGATGTTTTGTCATAAATGATGCAAAATATCCATCCTCCCACTCGAAAAATCTGATCGTCATCAATGCACGGATTCAATGTTCGTATCTTGCTGGGATTAAAAAGTGCTTTCCCTGATGAAAGTTATTTGATTTCATCGCCAAAGTCTTGCTGCTGAACGTGATGTATAATTTTCGAAGCCACTAATTGTATCTCGGAATCCTTTAAATATTTTAATTTAATCTTATTAGGCATGGAACCATTGTACTTAATTCTTAGTATTCAACCTAGCCGTGCAGGAACAGTACAATTTTTAAGACTTAGCACATTTGTTTTCTAAAATTGATGTATTTCCAACTACCAGATGCCCTTTGAAGGTTACCAATTTTTCTTCTATATTGATTGAAACGTTTGACACCTTACTTATTTCCATTTGTGAAGGCCAATATTTTCGCTCTTTGCTTAACCAAGCTGGTCCGTGCCACCCAAATTGGTTGTTGATTATTCCGCTGGATTACTTCTTGATTGAAGATGGCTCCACAGGGCTCTTGAAGTATCATTTAGGATCTCGGATGTTCAATTTGCCACAATAGTTTTCCATCGCCGTGGATGTCAAGAAAACTAAGACAAGATGATGGTACGGTCGGTGCATGCAAAATTTGCAAATCCTAAATGGCCAGATTTTTTTTGTGGATTGATTTTAATAATGTACTTAACAATGACGCAGCACATAACTCTAATCTCGAGATGGAAATTTTGTTTTAAAAGCGCCACCTTGGTTTTTGATGTAATCAGATTAACTGTAATTGTTCCATCGAGATTGATTTTTCTTCAAAATATAACTGCAGCGTAGGCATCTTCTAAAACATCCGCAAACCCATGCAATTCAGACTCACCATTTTTTGTTTTCTACCATCTGGATATTTCAATAGCTGATAAGTCCTTAAGATCATTGCCTAACATTGACAACTGTAAAGACGAATCTGTTGGTAGACAATCGTCCCGTCCCAATCTATTTTAAGAAGCCATAATTTCTAGAACATAAAAAATTCTGAAAATTCAGAAAATTCAGAAAAAATTCTGTATTCAAAAAATAAACTTCAAGATTCAAAATAAATGACTAACAACTTAAAATTTACAAAAAAAAAATTAAACAAAATAAATTTACTTAAAATTATACAAAAAATTTAAAATTTCAAAATAATTATTCAAAAGTTTGAAATTTATAAAAAATTCGGAAATTTACAGAAAATTTAAATAATTAAAAAAAAAAAGGCAGTCTTAAGGACTGCTATAATACATCGTGTTTTGAATATCCTCCTCAAACTCTTCAAGTATGAATCAAAATCGTGAGCGAAATTGTGATTCATTTGACTTTTATTACACGTTGGTAGGAAACTCAAATTTGACACGAGTTATCCCACAGATATCAAATATTTATATTTTGGTCGAGTACGTCTTGCAGTCTGAGAACTGTCCCGGTAAATCAATAGAGCTTTATCACTAAAGCTATTCGCTCTATTTTTCTACCGTTATTTCCTTTGGCTACTGGAGCAATTCGGAAAAGTCGGGTGAGAAGTATTTGACAAAAATTGCTCTATATATACAAAAATCATTTACATATTTTACATATTTATCTTCCCCAATTCCAATGAAAGTATATTCTTTATGTATAAGAAAATCTATTCTCCCCACCAGATTCAATATTAATTTATTGATTCTTATTTACTTAAAATTTACTTAAAAATATTTATTTACCAAAATTGGTCGGTCATCAAACGGAAATATTATTGAAAATAAAAGTAATTAAAAATGTAATATAATATCTTTCGTTTTATATTTTCTTTACACACTTATTTTAATGTTATGAAATAATATCTGACCGAGTTATTGCTTTTGTTTACATATCTTTTCTTTGAATTTATATGTTATGGTAGGTTGTGACGATTATAAAAAATTAGATATATAGTATTTCAATATTGTTTTTACGTCACGTGTAAAAATGAATTTAAATTTTACTACCATGAGCAATTGTTGATTTATTGTTATGTTTCTTGTTTTTCGTTTAATGATTGTTTTATCTATAAGATAGTGTTTACATTTAAGATGTAGTACATGATGTAGTACACTGCCGACAGATATGAAAATTTAAAATTGTGAAATAGCTGTGTTTTTATCGTCTAACTGCAACTAAATCTTAACTTACTTTACCACGCTTCCACAATTTTATTAACTGAGAAAAACTTCAGATTCAATAAAAATGAAAACAGCAAAATATGATTCAAGAGCAAAATTATTTGTAGTATATTATCAATAATTTCAACAAAACTTAGGTTATTCATCCTATCAATTGCGATTTCTTTATTAAAAAGTATAAAGAAAAACGCAGAAATCAAGTATGACAAAATCAATTTTTTTTTTAATTTTACTTAAACATACAACAAAATCTTTGCCCAACTTGCACACTGTTATAAACCGTAAAAAATCAAATTCAATAAAAATGAAAAACAAACAAATTATAAACCAAGAGAATGAGAATAAAAAATAAGAAAATAACAAATGATTAAAATTCATCTCGCTCTTTTATGATATATATTTAATATTTATTTAGCGTGACGATGACTTGAATATATAAATTTTTCCTCCTACAAAATCGCACAACGAATCGCACAAATTATGTATTTAATTCGGAGCTACAATGACTTTTTGTGTTTCGTCTATAATTGTCTCTCTACAGTCGACTGCCAAACTATTGGCTCAACACAAAAAGAAGAACTTTAGATCTTGATTAAATAATAAACTATAGTACGGGCTTCCCGTGTCAAATGTACTGATGAGAAACAATAAGTGTGTGAGAAACACAATAGTTGTGTATATTTACAGTTTCGAGGTTTGCTATAGTATATTACTTTAGGCTAGAAGGTCGGAAAATAGCGCAAACAATAGCGTAACAACATCAAGAAATGTGTCTTAGCTGAGATTGAGAGTAATCTCGTTGACTGAGAACAGCTTTCAGTCAGCATCCCTACGATATCGCCTGGGATTCAAAGTTTTTTAATCAAATGATATTTAAATTTTATTAACGCTATCGTCATGTTAATTATATCTTTCCAACTGAATATTTTCTCCTCAGATTGACAATTGAAATTGTAACAAGCTCAGTTCTGAATCCGATAATTGCTAAGTGGAGAGTGGTAATCAATTTCTTTATTAACTTTTCTAAGCTTTTTTATGATCTCTATTTAGCTTTATAACATCTTTAACGTAATCAATTGATTTTACAACCCGCGCACAAATTCTATCGCAATGTTTTTCCGCTTTGTTTGCTTTTCTTATAATGGTAATGAAAATTTACAATCAAAACACAAACAAACAAAAAAAAACAATTCATTGAAAATTATTTAAATTTTCCTGTTTTCATTTTATTTTATTTTTGGAAACATTTTTATTTTCTATACAATTTTATTTTTTCTATGAATAAAAGGAAATAGGGAAAATTGATTTGATTTTAATTTTGATGAATTTTCGCTTTGCTAATTTCTTTGAGCTTTTGTTGTAATATGACAATGCTACAAAGTTTTTGTGGTCGGGTCGATTTAAGTAGAATGTTTCTGATAAAATTGTATTGATGTTTTTATTGATTGTTGAAAGCTTTTAGAAGAAAACTTAGAAAAAATTTAATCGTTAGAGAAGACAAAGAAAAATGATTTATTTATTATTTTAAATTAATTAAATTTATATTAAGTTATGGATAATTTTTTGATCAATAAATCTTTAGTTGACTCCAACAAAAACTTAATCTATGCAGATAAAGTAATAGATAAACAGTCAAATTATTTTCGCTTTTAATTAAAAAAATTCATATGCGTGATTTTATTTTAAATAGATTTTAATTATTTTAGTTTTACAAAATACCATTCCTTCAGTTTTGTATGGTAATTAAAAAATTTATATTCACTTGATATGGTTCCCATTAGATATGAATATAAATTTTTTCAAGCTAAAAACAAAACATACTAAATTTGACTATTTACATATATTATTACTAAGCTTGAAAGCATGCACGTAATTGAATGAAAAATTTAATTAAATAGATTTTAGAAATCAGCTTTTATATTTTATTAGTTAAATTTATTAGTTATATCTGAGTACAACCACTAAATAATTATGTATTATGATTTTTAATATTTCATAAATGAATCATGAAAGCTCTATAATCACCTACCATACGCCATAAATTTTACTTCAATTGTTGAACATGACAGAAAACCATAAAAATCTTTATATCCTTTTTTGTGATCCCAAAAAGCAACTACGAGAAACAATTTCCAACAAAAGCAGAAAAGCAATTATATAAAAAAGCAAAATCGAAAAGAAAATCTTTAAAAACTGTTTTTATGAGACAATTATTTGATACTAAAACCTTTAAAATTATTACTTCAGTAATAATATTCATAAAAGTTTTGGGTAAAACGGATATAAACATGTGAAAAGTTTAATGAATTTATGATGTGAATCTGAATTTGTTTTTTGTTAGTGTATGTTGTTTATGTTTTAGGTGAAAATTTTGTATAAAACATAATCGGTTTTAGTGTATGCCAAGTTTCCAGGAAGCCCAAACTCTATGTCACTAGGGAGAGGTATGTCTTTTCCAAAAATTACGTTGGTCGATGTTTCGTGTATTAGCGCTACGATAGGCCATTAGAAAAGGAAGAAAGTCCTTATTCCAGTTTGTTTGATTTGCTTCCACAACTTTTGATAGTTGTTTGGTATATGGTTTGGTTGAATCGTTCTACCATGTCATCGGACTACGGATGCATAGGTGTCGTTTGGTTTTTTTAATGTTTAATGTGTTTTACAAAATTTTTTCTTCAGTTGCTATTCATAATTTTCCCGTGGTCGATAAGTGACTCAAGCGGCGTTCCGTATCTCCGAATCTATTCATCAACAAAAGTTTCAACAACTGTTACGGCATCTTGGTTAGATATTGCATAAACTGACCACCATGATTCATTTATTGTCTCTTCTTGTCTCTGCAAATGGTCCTGCGATATCTATAGAAACCCTTCCCATTGACGCTCCAACATTGTACTGCTGCATCTCCCCTCGAGTCCTGGTCTTCGGCCCTTTACTTGCTGTTTATCACAGCGTCAACACCACTGTTCAAAATCCGTACGATAATGGACCCAATAAAACCGCTCCCTTATTATTGATAGGGTTTCATTAACCCTTAGGTGTTTTCCAGAAATATCCCCATGAAATTGCCACAATACTTCCCGTCAGTAGACTCCTATTTCTTTTTTAGACCCCCATTTTCAATCAAAAGCGAGTCCCATTTAGCCCAGTTACACTTGATTTCGGTGCTCATAGGTGCTACCTCCTTCCACTCTGGTCTCATTTTAATTTCCTACCATCTAATTCTAATTTTCTAACTGTTATCGTTTTATAGCATCGCTACACCACTCTCCAGAAGCTTGAAACTTGACTTGTATTGCCTTCTCAATTTGATTTTACTCTATTTGGCAACATGATTTATAATCTTCACAAGGTTTTCTTGATAAAGCTTCTGCGTTACCATGAATTCTCCTTTTTCAATGTTCAACTTGAAATTCGCAGTTCTGCAATAGCTCTATCCATCTTGCTGCTTGCCCTTCTGGAGCAACATCATCTCCGATTTTCTGGGACAACACGATTCCGGTTCCTACATTGTTCGCATTGGTATCCATAATAAATATTTCTTCGGGTACTGGATAGGATAATATTGGAGCATTACATAATTTATCCTTTAATTTACAAAATGCATCATTGCAATCCTTCGTCCAAAGAAATTGCGTGTTCGACTCAGTCAACTGTAGTGAAGTGCTGCTTCGTTGACTAACAACGAAGTGGCATGTCAGGCCGCGTACCTGGATGAGATTTATTTAGCCCCAAGCTAGCTTCAGCCTATGGGGTTGAGAAAGAAATCCTGCTACTTCAGCACAAATACCGATTTTGTACGCGTAACATGAGATAAGAACGGATGTAAGAAAAAAAAGTAAGTGAACTAAATAGACTCTGGCGACCCCCGTGTACGGACGAACCACGATCACCACGTCCAACCCCCCGCAATTCACACCACACCTTCACATGCTCTCACGTCTAGGACACTCACACACACACACGCACACACACACATACACACACATGCACGCAGATAGTCATGCATCGATTCAATGAAATGCGACCTGAAGATCGTAGATAATCACGGTTGGTTACTTATGTGATCAACGGTCAATTTTAGTATCTAGGATTGGGGTTTTCGTTTTAGCATAATTGAACTTAAAATTCTGAAACTATATGTTAATAATTTTGACACACAATTATAAACGGAAAATGAGTTACAGTCTTAGCCAAAACAAACTGAAAATTGCCTTCCCCCTTTTTTTTTGTTGGTTTAAAATATCGGAAATTGGCAATGAGTTTATAGCCAAGGAAAGTTTAAGTCAAATCTAAAATTCCAATTCTTCTTTGTATGCTTCTGTTTAGAACATCGTGAATTACAGAGGCAATCATACACTAAAATTTAAAATGACATTAACAAAAAAAATTTAAACTTTTAGGCTAAAAATCATGCTAAGAACTGTTTCGTAGTGCCATACCGGTACCATATCAGTACCATATTGGCTGAAGGATGACGTGCGCGTTTATAGAAGTATACCACCCTGAATAACATCATCAAATAAAGTTGTTCCACGTCCTATATGATCAAATTTCCGTTTTAATAATTCCAATAAAATATCTGATAATAAAAATAAAATATCTGATATTGTTCCAATAAAATATCTGATAATACCATATCTAAATGCAGACGATGCTGTCTTCGATTCATTTTTATCAACCTTACCAGAATTCATTTTTATCAACGCTATCAGTATCAGATGATCTAATACAGTTTGGCCAGCATGTTACACATTTCCATAGAGCTCCAAAATCTTGAAAACTAACAGTACATCGATTTTCTTTATCCAACATGCCAATCCTTAACCGAACGGAGTCTGGTTTAAATGGACTCCCTGTTCTATGGGATAATGTTGCTGCAATTCATTGGCTGATATAATACTGCTTCGATCTTCGTCAACATTTTTATATAATTGAAGCATAATATTGACCTTGACTCACAAACATACATCACCTGAACCCCCACATACTCACCCTCATATACACACGTATTCATAATCATTCATACATCTAATAAAAACAAAATAAAATGAAATATGACTCACCCCATAGGTATTCCAGATCCCTACCCTTCGTCCCCTTTTACTCGCCTTGCGCTTCATGGCCGGACATTAAGTATCCTCCTTCCTTATTGAAACTCCATGGTATTCACACACCCGCAACGCAATATAAATTCGTCCTGGTGCTATATGCGGTTGCTGCCGGTACCAGACGTCCACAAAATAAATTTATCCGGAAATCAAGATGTAATTCGAGTGTTATTCGCCTAGTTTTAAATTCATCGACGTAGGATTACACCCCGAATTATTGAACATTCAGATTATTTTGAAATGTCAAAACTCCCTCCTTACATAAACACTGACGTAAGGCTTACTCTTGGCATCCAATATTAAATTCACAACCTAAAAAATATTTCTTTGTTTCGATCTTAACCACCAAAAAAGTTAATCACCGCCAAATAAAAGGTCATATATATATATATATATATATATATATATATATATATATATATATATATATATATATATATATATATATATATATATATATATATATATATATATATATATATATATATATATATATATATATATATATATATATATATATATATATATGTCACCGGTATGTTAAAAACAAGAATATCATATATTGATCCAAACTGTACCAATTACTTTTCTTTGATACTCAAAGGTAACGTTACTTCTAAAATGCCACTTCAATATTGCACAGTCAAACCTTGTTCTCCTTAGGCCACGACAAAAAAATATACTCATAAGCTTATGAGTTAATTTGTTCATCTCGTAAACCACAGCTTCACTAGTTAATTAACTTTATCTTTGATACTACGTCATTCAAGACGATCAAACAAAAAAAAAGTCCAAGCGGCACGTATATCCGCTAGAAATAGGTAGATTTCGAGATCAGACAGTTTTGTGTGCCAGTAGAATCTGATGTATCAGATTAGTTTAAACAAAACAAACTAATTTCAAACAGATATCGAACAAATTTTAAAAAGAAAATTAGATCTATCCAATTTTGCAACAAACAAATATCAAATCTACCACAGAACATGTGTGTGACAATTTATGACACAAATCTACTCTATATCATATGTCGTGCAATTACTGCAAAATATCAAAATATTTTATTTCTAAGAAAAAAAAATTAATTTCTTCTATTCAAATCTTTTATTTTTTGACTGTTATAAGGTTGACATTGACTGTTATAAGGTTTTTGGAAGTTGTAGTTATGGAGTGTTGCAAACTTTTTTGTTGAAGCCAACAAGTCAAAAACCTCTAACTGCAGAGGTTTATATTTATAAGAAACGGATTTAAATGTTTCCACTGATTCTAAATTTATGAAGATTTTAAAAATATTAGTATCCAAACGGCCGTTATAACGGATTAAAAAATCCACTTTTTTTTCTAGTATAAAGCCTATAGTTCCTTAACCATGTGTCAGATTTTTCTGATTTACGAACTTGTCCAAGATATTAATAAAACACACATTTTTAAGAAAGGTTTTTTTATCTGGCTCCACAAATGCAACCGTGAGAGCGCCGGTTGATTCAAACGCATTTTGTGTTTTACAAGCTTTTTTGTTGGAGCCGCTCACTCAGAAACTTTCAACTGCAGATGTCTTTTATTTAAAGAAACTATTTTAAAAGGTTTTAAAGATTCTAAATTTATGAAGTTTTTAAAAATATTAAAATCCAAACGGCCTTTATAACGGATCTAAAAAACAGAGTTTTTTTCTAGTATAAAGCCTCTAGTTTCTTAGCCATGTGTTGGATTGGGCTGATTTACGAACTTGTCCAAGATATTAACAAAACGCACATTTTTAGAAAAAGTTTTTTAATCTGGCCTTATAAATGCGACCGTGAGAGTGCCGGTTGTTTCAAAAAAAAATTTTTTTTGCAAACTTTTTTGTTGGAGCCGCTCACTCAGGAACCTCTAACTGCAGAGGTCTAGTTTTAAAACAAATTGATAAAAAAGATTCCAAAGATTTTAAATTTGTTAAATTTTTTGAAATATTAGTATCCAAACGGCCGTTATAACGGTTTTAAAAAATCAATTTTTTCAGAAAAAAGCCCCTAGTTTCTTAACCACGTGTTGGATTTTGCTGATTCACGAACTTGTCCAAGATATTATTAAAACACACAAGTACAGAAAATTTTTTTGATCTACCTCAACAAATGCGACCGTGAGAGTGCCGGTCGTTTTCGTTATATCTCATATCGTTTATATATATACATATATATATATATATATATATATATATATATATATATATATATATATATATATATATATATATATATATATATATATATATATATATATATATATATATATATATATATATATATATATATATATATATATATATATATATATATATATATATATATATATATATATATATATATATATATATATATATATATATATATATATATATAAATTTTTTTTGTTTTTTTGTCTCCGCTTATCATATATAGTCGTTGGGCACAAAAATTTTTCCGAAATTCCGAGATGAAGCCCATTGCAATAGGTAGATTTTTATACGAAATCTACCTAAAAACAACTCCCGATATACCATGTTTTATTGCCAACAGAACTTTCTGTTGATAACGTTTGTTTCGGAGGTTAACCTTTACACTGATATTAAATTTCCCTTAACAATCCATTTTGTCCAACCATTTACATTTAATTTTATTCGTTATATGTAGAATCAATAGTTTAACACAAATTATTAATAAATTTTTTGCTTAGAATACACTAATAACTATAATAAATATGTTTTCTTTTCTACTTATTTTAATTTTAGTAATCACTAACATGAATTTTTAACTTTTAACTTTTTATAATCATTGGATTCATCAATTTAATTTCAATAAATATAACCACGAATTTTAATAAGATTAACACTAATTTTAATTGTACTAATATTTTTGTTTATGATTGATTTACACAATTTCGACTAGCCTTATGGCAACAAACACAAACATGTAATTATTCTTTTTTTCTTTTGTTTATATCATATCCTCCACTGTAGATAATCGCGACTTTCCAAAAAAAATTCTTTTAAAATCTTTTGATGATCTCACCTATTTTTCGTTTTAATTATTTTTAATTATTTCCAATCCATAACCTCAGAAAAAATGGCCACTCAGCAAGAAGACGTCAAAAAAGAAAACAATCCAATATGAAAAAGAAATAGACTAAGAGACACTTCATGTCTTCAACCACGTATTTATAACTAAAGTCACGCTGATTTTACACAACAAAAAAAACCGATTAACAAGATAAGCCTGTTCATTGGTTATTCTCTTCCGTTAAATCTGTATACCCATAAAAAGAGTCTTAATAGTGAAGACTGTACTAAAATTGCAAGGGAATTACAAACAGAAACATCCATTACGAAACGATTGTTATAAAATGAAGCAAAAGCAACTAAAAAAAAAATTTATGACACTACGATGAACGCGACGAAATCCATTGATTGAATCCTCCCATCCTTTGGGAAATAGAGCAAATTTAGCATAGGGAAATTTTCTTTCGTTTCCGTTTTATTGTACCCACCAAGGCATTCTTACAACCACCGGGTATTAAAATAGAAATCTACATAAAAAAAATTATTGAATAATAATGATAGTAAGAATTATATATGAAAATAGCGCGAGTATGAATCAAATTGAATATAGGAAATTACATTGGGAAAGTACACAACTGTTTTAGGACAATTTTTAAACGGAAACAATTGTAGATGGCGATTACGGTTTGAGTATAAGAAACTATGGTTAAAGGAAAAACGAAAACAATTATGAAAGTCTCCGCCAATGCAAATTTGATGCGTGTGAGAAAGTAGTGCATCCCTAAATCAAGGAAACTACACAACTGCGTCGTTGCTCACCAGACTACTTCGTTACACAACCTGTGTAAGCTCTTAGCATTATTGACAAAAATTTCCACAAATTGCCGGCAATATGTACATAGCCCAAGGAAACTACGTAGTTTGTGTACATTCCTGGGTATGGGCCAATCCTCAGCAGCCTTAATCTTTCTAGGATCAGTCCTGATCCCATGCTCTGGAATATATTGCATTTTTTTTGGTTTAGTGTCATGTTTGCATTCCTTATCCTCTCCAGTACGGTTTCTAAATTTTTCAGCTGTTCTTTGATGTCTCGACCTACTATTATGATGTCATCAAGTCACACAAGACAGAATTTCCAAGTAAAATCATGCAGAATGAGTGCCATTAGACGTTAAATGTTGCCACGGCGTTGCATAACCCAAACTGCATGACATTAAATTCCCATAATCCATTACCCGTGGTAAATGCTGCCTTTTCTTTATCTGCTGGATGCATTTCGAGGTATCAGTACCCAATCTTCTGATCCGATGTGCTTTACCATTATGCTCCGTATAATGAGTCGAGAATATCGTTTATCCGTTGTGAGGGATAACAGTATTTGATGATGACATCATTAAGTCTCCGGCAATCCACACAAAAGCGAACCAACCCATCTCTCTTCTTAACTAGAACCACTGGAGAACTCCATGGACTCTTCGACGGCGTGATGACACCCTCACTCTCCATTTTGCATAGCATTTCTTATACTTCCTCTTGTTTAGCTGGAGATAGCCTTCAAGAAGGTTGTCTGACAGGAGGATCATTACCCGTGTTGATCCTGTGCCGAACGACGTTGGTTCTTCCAATATATTTATCTTGCTTAGCGAATATACTTCTCATTTTTATTATTACTCTTCTGATTTTTTTGAATTCGTAAAGCAGCATCCTGTTATTCCAGTTTCGTAATATTGCTGGTAATTCGGGGTTGTTTGTTTCTACTGGATGTTTCAGCTCTTCTTGACAACCAATAATCTCTGTTACAGTGTTATGTTTACCAATTTCTTCACCTTCATTATTTGTCACATGTTGGTTTGAAAGATTTATTAGCTGTACTGGCACTACTTCTTCCCTGGCTAATACTATCGTTCTACCATACATAATTTTTCCCTCAGATTTGTCGCTAGCTAGCTCAATAGTTACAATTGATTTAAAAAAAGGGTTTGTTTAAAAGCCTACCATATATAATCGTCTCAGATCTACGATAAAACTATTTTATTTCATGAAATCCAGCCCGATTATGCATTTGTCTCCTATGTACGGCTACTATGTTTTTCTTTTACTTGGTACGTTAATTAACGTACCAAGTAAAAGAAAAAATTATCAAGTGAAATGAGGGAAGTCTATCAATTAACATCAAGAAATTTTATACTCAAAATGTATTATAAAACATAGGATTTACCGATACATTACATCAAGATAGAAGATAACATAATAAAAATTAAATTATCAACCATCATAAATAATATTTGGTGAGTTTTCTTTCTTTTTTTATTAAAATTCTTGTTTTTCTCAATATCAATTTCCATTGATTAAAATTTTGATTTAATTATTTTATTACATATAAATAGTCCAGTAAATAAAGGTTAAAAGGTCGCAAAAATCCTGTCGCGGACGGGACCTGGCGGAAATTGTTGGTCTTACCGAGTACTTTGACGTAAGCAAATATGGCAGTTAGGGTATTTCTGTTTAGCTAGAAATGAAGGTGAGCTAATTATCTACATTGTCACGGCTAACGCCTCGATTTGCAAACTCCACATCCGTCCAAAATCTTTAGCTTTACGTCCTAGCATCATAATGTACTATTGTTGACGATAAACAATAACAATATAAGTCCACGAGGGACGCGTGAAGCCAGTGTGTGTGTGCCATGTGTGGCGCCTGCGCGGACCGATATTATACACGTAATATACGCGCCGCCACGTGAAGCAGAAAAAAAGAAGATATTATCATAAATAATTTCAGAGAAACTTTTTCTATTTTTTTTTGTGGATTAAAAACAATGACATTATTTATATCAATGGAAAGCTGAGAACCTTCAGTTTTACTTTTATATAAGTAACAATACCCAAAACATTCCTCGGAAAGATAAAAAAGTGTCGGAAAAATTTGGCCAGTTTTTTCCCGGGTGGGCGTAAAATTGACTTTTAAAGAGCCCTGGAAATTTCTAAACAATTTGGAAAATACGATCGGAAACTAAACATTCTAAGTTACAAATTGGTGTAACTTATGAGGCACTTCAATAGACAATAAATCTTTTATTAACGATTTTCCGCGGACTTACCGAAACTCCATGAAAGTCCTCAAAATGGAAATTAATAAATTCCCTTTTGTTTAAAGGTACGAAAAAGTCACTGTGGCAAACTTTCTGAGATGTTTTAAGACCCCCCCAGGTACAATAATCAAGAAAGAAACATTTAAAAACACAATTTTTAAAAAAAATATGAATAAATTTAAAACAGCGTCAGAAAACCGGATAAAAAGAAACTTTAACCACCGTTTGCACTCGTTTGCAAACGTGATAACAGGAATTTTATCACAGGATGTCGCAGGTACGGGTTTTATCTTTCACATGAATTTTGAATCATCGAAAAATATTGAATTTTGACCGAGTTATCCGCTAATTTGTCCGCCGCTCCTTAGTAAATTCGTGTTAAGCGGCGTTCTGGCTCCATGATGAAGAGAAAAACGCAGGACAAGGTTCGAGTCCGTTATCTTGGAAACTATCGGGTTTACGATAAAAATGAATAGGACAATTTCTGTAGATAATTAGCTCACCTTCATTTCTAAACAGGAATACCCTAACTACTATATTTCCGGAGATATGGCCCGGAAACTACTTCTGACACTTTGTGGGCCATTTTCCAGGCTCACAGGGTTGGAACCCCAAGGTAATTTTTCTCACGTCAAAGTACTCGGTAAGACCAACAATTTCCGCCAGGTCCCGTCCGTGACAGGATTTTTGCGAGCTTTTGATCTTTTTCGATCTTTATTTACTGGACTAAAAAGAGAACAAATAAATTTTAGAAATAATTAATTTTTTTTGTGAATAAATAAAATTTTGATTATTTACTTGATTCATCATTCGACATTTGATATTGTATTAAAATTGAAATTTTATATATTTTTTTTGCGAGTTATTTTAAATTGAATCATCTAGTGTTGGTTTTTTTTTGTTTATACGTAACAAATTTCATTTTCATTTTTTTACGAATATATATTATATTGGGGTTCGCGTTCTTTTGTCGTTTAATTTTCCCTTAATTGAAATGGCTCCACCGGACGATAAAACGGAGACTAAACAAGACTCCACAAATTAGTATGACTGATACAGTTAAACTTAGCACCTTTTGGGAAGATGATCCCGAATTGTGGTTTCTGCATGCTGAAACTACATTCGAAAGCAAAAAGACAACTAATGACAAAACAAAGTACATTAAAGTTGTTGCCGCGCTTCCGCGAAGCATAATTGCACTGGTAAGGGTGTTGTGTAGCACAACATTATGCTATGCAACGGAATATATAAATAAACCTTTAGCTTTCTAATTAACCTGAAATTATAAATACATTAAATACATTTTTAGTACATAAGTTATTAATGTACTAATTAGATATTTAAGGAGAATTTTAATTGAAAAACATTCAGAATTGATCTGATGATCAAATAATAAACATCTAAAAATAAATATTTTATTTAATTTTGTAAATAATTAAAGTTTAAAACACTTTAAGAAGAAACAAAGAAAGTTTTTTATAATAAATGTTATTATTCGTTTTGTGAAATTATGGTTCTTTTGTGTTTTGTGAACGACGACCACCCACAACACTGGTGACAGCGGAAAAACGCTATAAAAATAGTTAAAACAAATGTTTAAACTAAAAATGCAATTATATAGTGAAAAAAAACTAAAAACAATCTCTGTGTAAATTAAATTAAAAAAAAATTAAATAATGTACGTATTCTTAATAAGCGTACATATTTCATAATTGAACTCAGTATGAGGAAAAACGTTTCTAAATTTTACCGAAATAATATGAACAGTTAAACTTAAAACCTAAATGAAATTATTTAGTGGTTAAAATAATAATTAAGAACCATTTATTCTACTACAAACATTATTAAATACAACAAATAAATCAAATTTTGAAAACGCTGATTTTCAATACAAAATAATCCAAATAAATTTCAAAATTATAAAATATAATTCTTTATTTTGCAATCACAAACATTAAACATATTTGATCAAATGGTCGTGTTAAAATATAAATTGTGATTCCTAATTATAATTATCTAAACTAAGTGAAAAAACTATTGAAAAATAAAATTTGTTAATTACAAAATTTGTTAATAAAAATAAAATCTATTATTATAATTTTAATTACTATGATAATGTGCTGTAAATAATAAGATCAACAGTAAATTAAATAAAAAATTCATCCAAACAAAACTAAAATAATCATCTACATTGATAAAAATCACTCAACAATCAAATTATGTACCAAGGAAAACCAAGGATAAATAAACGGATAATTACTTCATCGTTAAATTAAAATAAAACAAGTAAGAAACAACAGCCAATAAATAAATTTTGATTTATGTTAAAAAAAAAAGTAGAAATTATATTAAACAATTTTTCATAAATTTTTTATTCAATTAAATATTTTTCTCATAATTAGATATATATTTTTGTTTAGATTTGTTTTTCTCCTATATATAATATAACGGTCACAGTTTTAAACAATTAAAATCAGTGATTATTGACTTTGTTCAATTATAATGTTTTTTCTTTCGATTTTATGAATATTTTTAAAATTAATTGTTTTTCCAAATGTCTGATGACGAAAACAACCAATCTGACAATTTATTAAAACTAAGAAGTGGAAATACTATTAAAAAAGCATCAAACTTCGATTTTTCTTTAAACGTTGAAAGAAAAGAAACGGCAGAAGTAAACGAACAACATTTTCCAAATATGACAAATTTAAACATATCGGAAACTTTAAAACTTATTTCTCCATTTGATGGAACTCCTTCCCAACTTCATCAATTTATTCAATGTAGTAATTTAGTGTTTGATGAACTACATATTAATCAACATAAAAAATTTTTACAATTAATGAAAAAGTTATTGGTTGGTATTGCATACGATGAAACCGTTAAACATTTAGAATATGATAGTTGGACGGATCTAAAAAACGATTTAATAAACAGGTTCACAGAAATTAGATCCAAACTTGAAATTTTGCATGAATTAAATACAATTAAACAAAAACATAATGAAACGGTTAAATCATATGGTAGTAGAATACAGATTCTTTTAGCACAATTAAATGAATTGTGTATTGTGGAAGCAGGTAGAGATTCGAAGAAAACTGTTGAACTGTTGAACGGTCAAACAGCATTAATCGCTTTTCAAGAAGGATTAAACTCTAATATTCGAATGTTAGTCAAATCAATCAATTGTAAAACGCTTAAGGAATCTATATCTAAAGCTTGCGAAGAAGAATCACTTTACAACCGACATTATAATTTAGCTTTGGTAAAATGCCAACTTTGCGAAAAACTTGGCCATTTAGCGAATAATTGTTATAAATTAAAACTTGTGCAAGCGTCTTCTGAAAAAAGAACATCACATTCTGTTTCAGAAAATTCCGATAGACCTAAATCAATTCGCAATTTCAATATAAATTGTGCATACTGTAAAAAATCGGGTCATCATATAAACAACTGTTTTAAAAGAAAAAATGCTGAGATTCAAAAAAATAATATTGCACAAACCAATTCTCCGTCTTTAAATAAAATAGAGTTAGTTAAAACGGGTGATTCAAAAAACCTAATGGGGCTCAACCAGTCTACGTCGATGAAAGCTGTGCGAGCCAAATTTCTTTAATTTCTTCAAGTTCGACAATTTTTCATACTTTTTCAAAATACCTGATGACTTGGTTTTCATTTTTGACACATGACTTATTTCTAGGTAAGACTTCTTATATGCTGAAACCGAATTTTTTATATATTTTGCCATTTATTATGGTTTTTTTTATATTTGGTTTTCAAGTTTTTTCTGTTTTACCTTCTTTTGTCATGGTTTTAATATTATTAATAATAATAATTTTTTTGAAAACTCGGGAAATCAGTTTTTCAATTTTTAATTTTTTTTTGAATAAATTAGGATCAAAAAGATTTTACACTTTAATAGCATTAAATAGTCTCGACATTGTTCCAATCAATATAAACTTGCAACCGGATCGCGAATTAAAATTTTTACTTGATACAGGTGCAAGTATTAGTATTATTAAAAAAGGATCAATTAATGGCGAAGTTTTATGCTACCCTGATGAAAAATGTAAAATCACAGGTATTTCCTCAAATCCTTTTTGGACATTAGCTAAATGTTATGGAGAAATTATACTTGATGTTGACCACAAGATTTCTCAGACATTTCAGTTAGTAGATAATAATTTTCCAATTTCTTGTGATGGCATATTGGGAGAAGATTTCCTTGAACAAAATCGTTGCATTATTGATTATGCACAAAATTTTTTAACAGTATCTTGTAAAACAAAAACCTTTAAGTTTGTTTTAAAACAGAATACTCAATCGCCACAAAAATCTATTGCTGGTCGTACAGAAAAACTGGTCGGACTAGCCTTCCCTGGTATTAGTGATGGTGAATATTTTTGTCAAACCAATAAATCCTCTGAACCTTTATATTTAACCAATCCTTTAATAAAAATAAATAAACAAATTGGTTATACCTCGATATTAAATTCAGGAGATGATGAATTATTTTTGGAAGATATAGATATAGTTTTGGAGCCGTTAGATAATAAAAACATAAATGTTGTAACTCGTGCTCAAGCTAAGAATAATGAAGATAAAATGATCGATATGTCTGTGTCAAATGACGAAATAAACGAAGATTTGCAAAATAATTCAAATATTGTAGAGATTACTTCAGAAACCGATATAAATTCAGCTATTTCTCAATTCCATGATGGACCATTTGGTGGACATCAAGGAATAAATCGTACCTACAACCGCATGAAGTGCTATTTCAATTTTAAAAATATGTTTAACCGAATCAAAGATTATATTAATTCATGTAAAAGTTGCCAGATAAATAAAGTTTCTAAAAATACTAAAATGCCAATGGTCATTACCGACACTTCATCACAACCATTTGAACGAGTTGCATTAGACATTGTAGGACCAATAAACCCCATTACTGTAAATGGTAATTCTTATATTCTAACGATTTGACAAAGTATAGTATCGCAATACCACTACCTAATCAAGAAGCCGAAACCGTCGCTCGTGCATTCGTTGAACAATTTATTTGTGTTTACGGTGCTCCGACATCGATACTGACAGATCAAGGTAGTAATTTTTTAAGCAAACTATTTACAAATGTTACACGTCTTTTCAAAATTAATAAAATGAAAACATCCCCATATCATCCACAAACGAATGGAGCTCTGGAAAAAAGTCATCTAAATCTTGCAAATTATCTACGAAATTACACAAATTTAGATAAAAACGATTGGGATAATTGGATTCCATATGCTATGTTTTGTTATAATAGTACACCACATAGTGTTACTAAATTTATGCCGTCTGAATTATTATTTGGTCATAAACCTATCATTCCATCATCATTTCTAAAAACCATTCAACCACTATATAATTATGATGATTACGTTAAACAATTAAACTTTAAAATGCAAAACTCTTTTGACATAGCGAAATCTAATATAGTTAATTCTAAAGAACGATCTAAAATTTTATATGATAATTCTATCAACCCTACGAAATTTATTCAAGGTGAATTAGTTTTATTAAAAATTAAAATCGTAAAGGAAAACTTTCTCTATTGTGGTTAGGACCTTATAAAATTAATGAAATCTTAACAGAAGAAAATTCAATAATTGAGATTGGAAAAACATTAAAGACAGTTCATAATAATCGATTGAAAAACTTTAAAAACGAATTCGATATTTAAATATGTACAGAAATAAAAAAAAAAACAAATTTGTACAAATTTATATAATAAATATATGTATAAGAACTTTGTATTATATTTTTTTTCAAAACAAAAAAAATTTTTTATAATTGTATTATAATTTAGTTAAAATTCATATAAGAAATATATTACTATTTTGAATTATTAAAAGTTTATTCTAGTTTAAAAAAAAAAAAAATTTCATTTAAAACAATATTGATTAAAATAAATTTGAAATAATTTTTATAAAATGAAATTAAACTTTAATAGTTCTAGTTATATATATAATTTTTCTATTTCTATATAATCTATTTATATTAATCTTATGGGTGGAGGGGTGTTGTGTAGCACAACATTATGCTATGCAACGGAATATATAAATAAACCTTTAGCTTTCTAATTAACCTGAAATTATAAATACATTAAATACATTTTTAGTACATAAGTTATTAATGTACTAATTAGATATTTAAGGAGAATTTTAATTGAAAAACATTCAGAATTGATCTGATGATCAAATAATAAACATCTAAAAATAAATATTTTATTTAATTTTGTAAATAATTAAAGTTTAAAACACTTTAAGAAGAAACAAAGAAAGTTTTTTATAATAAATGTTATTATTCGTTTTGTGAAATTATGGTTCTTTTGTGTTTTGTGAACGACGACCACCCACAACAAGGGACCTTATAAAGAACCCGCCTCAAACTAATAAATACGACGCTATAAAAAACGCAGTTCTCAGTCACACAACAGAGACTGAGTCTAAACGAATCCCAGGACTGATTTCTAAGATAGACATGGGAAATGATTATCCCTCCAGATTCTACCGCCGGTTAGAACAAAAAGCTGGATCTTCTCCAGCGGTAACAGAGGCTCTGTTATATAACCTTTAGATAACACGTCTTCCAACACATATCAAAGATATTGTTATCGCTTTCGAAGAAGAACCGTTGCAAAAACGTCTTACTCTTGCGAACAAACTTTGGGACCCAGCACATCCCCCAGAATCCCAATTCTGTGCCAACGTTGATCGGAATCAGGCATCAACAAGCCAAGCTTCATCATCACGTGCACAAAACGATGATTTAAATCAGCGTTTCTTAAGCTAGGGGTCGCGACCCCATCTGGGGTCGTTAGACTTTTTCATGGGGTCGCGAGAAATTACCAATTTAAAACAACTACGCTAAAATTTCTATCTATATATAAGTCTTAAATTAACAACAAACTTTGCAAGGTTTTTGAATTAATTTTTCAAGGTTTTAGAATTGGATGATATTTTCAATTTTCTAAAGTTTTCACTAGTCTTTTGGTGACATTCCACAATCCACAATACAATTTTGCTGTCGGATCGTTTTCTTTTATATTTATATACATTTGTGTGGTTTTTCATTTAGCAATCTTGTGTAATTTACACATAGATGACGGTCGATATACGTTTTCTAATGACATCTATTATTTATTGAATCCATAAATCAATCATTTTGATATTAATAATTTTCAAAAATTTATTATGAAGGCTTATTGCTTTGTTTCCTACTTGAAGGCCGAGTAACTGGCGAGATTATTGTTAATGTACTGAATAATTTTTGTAAAGAAAATCAGCTGTTATAGGAGCACTGCGTGGGCGTCTGTAGTGATGGTGCCGCTGCAATAACAGGTAAACTAAATGGGCTTTTCGGACGAATTAAGCAACTGCTAGGTAGGTGGCTCTAAAATAGCAGTTACCCATTGTATGATTCATCGTGAGGCATTAGTGAGTAAAAAACTTTCTCCTGATTTATATCATGTTTTGAAAGAAGTTGTTAGAAGTTATAAAATGCCGCGCATTTAATATACGTCTTTTTTCCCAACTCTGTAAGGACATGGGATCAGATTATAAAAATCTCCTTATGCACGCTGAAGTTAGATGGCTATCAAGAGGCAAAAGTTTGAAAATAGTTTTGGTGTTGAAAGACTAAATAAGATCATTTTTGATGGGAATGAATTCAACAATGGCAGATCTTTTTTGTGACGAAAGCTTTATGTTAAAATTATGGTATTTGATTGATATTTTCGACAAACTTAACGAGTTGAATTTATCCTTGCAGGGCAAACATACAAATATTATTAATTTGTACGATAAAATTAAGGGATTCGTTCAGAAGCTTAATGTGTGGAAACTAAATTTAGAAAAAAAAAACAGATTGACATGTTTCAGTATACAATGGATTTTATTGACGAAAATGAATTGAATATATCCGATATAAAAAATCTAATTAAATCTCATCTTTCAGCCTTTCAAACTGAGTTTGAAAAATACTTTTCTTCTGAATTCAATATTTCACAACACCATTGGATGATCATCCTGTTAATATAAAACTTAAAGATATACAACATCTAGACATAAAAGTACAAGAAGAATTTCCTGAACTATCCTGTGATGGGAGTTTGAAGGCACTATTTAAGAATCAAATACCTGAAAATTTTTAGTTGTCAATTAAAAGAGAGTATCCATGTTCGTCTGAAATGGCAGTTCAAATTATTTTGCCATTTTCCACCACATATTTGTGCGAAAATGCATTTTTATCCTTAATATATATTAAATCAAAATATCGCTCTCAATTGCGCAATATTGAAAATGTATTGAGGCCAGCGCTTTCGGAAATCGAGCCACAATTAACGCTTCTTTGCTCTAAAAAGTAAGCACACCCATCATATTAAAAAATATTTGATTAATGTTTTATTTATTTTAATCCTTAATAATATAACTATAGTGGAGTCAAATTAGTAAAAAAAAGTGATATATTTGATGTAAGAGCAAAGTTGAATTTTTTTTTTTGTTTTATGTTAAGGACATAAAAAAGATGACCTCTAATGATCATAAAAAAAAAACAAAAAATGCAAAATGTTTGTGATTAAATTTCAAATCCATCTAGGAGGGTTAGATACTTTAAAAGTGTAACCTAACCTCAAAAAACCGAATCGCGTGACTTTTTATTTTTTTTTACTAAATTTATGATAAGGGGCGGAAAAATCGTCGAATTTTCATGAAAATTTCAGGAAACATGTATTTTAATATTCTCAATATGGAATTTAATTTTTATAAAAAAATTTTAATTTTTTCGGCTACAATTGGCATTTTTCGTTAAATCTGGCAAATAGTGCCATTTTATGAGAAGTTATCCAAAATAAAATTTTTTTTTTTTAATCTATACTTTTTTTTATCTACTTTAACCTAAGTATAATCAAAATTATGTTGCCTTAATTTAAATGCCCATTTTTGGGCATGAAAAAAAAAAACATTAATTTTTGCATTTTTTTGACATTTTACCATATATACGGTATTATTTATGCTATTATCATGTAATTTGCATAAAAGTGAAATATGCAATTCAAATTAATAAAAAATATTTTTTAAAATTATACATAACCTCTAAAATTTTTTATTCTTGCAATGCCCTAAATTGCTTTTGGTAAATAATTAAAATGTTATTACAATTATTGTAAATATTTGATATGAGATTTTGAAAAAAAGTAATATTCAATTTTTTTCAAACATTTTTCAAACATATAAAATAGACAGCATAAATAATTTTACGCCAATTATGTTTTCAATTGAAAATTTTATATGCGTTATTATGGTTTTCCATATTATTCACTGTTTGTGTGCTTTTGTCACTTTTGAATTAAAATGCAATATTTAAAAATATACTTTTTGCTGTTTATTTTTAAAATTTTTATTTTATTAATAATAATATAAACTTTCTTATAGTAACAATTTGAATTTGATTTTTTATTTTATTGAATATCGATTTCGACTTACGCCATCCTCAGTTTAAATTATTATTACAATTTTTGCTTAAACTATTACTTATATACTACTTCAACTGCTATTTTTTATTATTATGTCGTATATTTTGTTAGTTTAATTATAATTATTTACCATAAGCAATTTAGGGCATTGCAAGAAAAAAAGTTTTGTAGGTTATGTATAATTTTAAAAAATATGTTTTATTAATTTGAATTGCCTATTTCACTTTTATGCAAAATACATGATAATAGCATAAATAATACCAAATATATGGTAAAATATCAAAAAAATGCAAAAATTAATGTTTTTTTTTCATGCCCAAAAATGGGCATTTAAATTAAGGCAACATAATTTTAATTATACTTAAGTTAAGGTAGATAAAAAAAAGTACAGATTAAAAAATTTTATTTTGGATGACTTCTCATAAAATGGCACCATTTGCCAAATTTAACGAAAAATGCCAATTGTGGCCGAAAAAATTAAAATTTTTTCATAAAAATTAAATTCCATATTGAGAATAGTAAAATAAATGTTTCCTGAAATTTTCATGAAAATTCGACGATTTTTCCGCCCCTTATCATAAATTTAGTAAAAAAAAAAAAGTCACGCGATTCGGTTTTTTTGAGGTTAGGTTACACTTTTAAAGTATCTAACCCTCCTAGATGGATTTTAAATTTAATCACAAACATTTTGCATTTTTTTTTTTTTTTTATGATCATTAGAGGCCGAAATATTTCAAAAATAGTGAAGCGACCTACTCAAAAAACACCAAAAAACCAGTTTTTGCCATTTTTGAGGCACTTCCGGACCTCCAAATTTGCTAAATAATTACATGCCCACTAACTTTTATGTCCTTAACATAAAACAAAAAAAAAATTCAACTTTGCTCTTACATCAATATAAAATGCTAATATGACTCCACTACTAGAAAAGGAATGATTAATCTTTATTTTTTATTAATTTTCATTTTGTTATAACTAGAAAATGCTGTTTATTTTATTTTAATTTTTGTTTAATTTAATATTTACTATAACTAGAAATTGTTATTAATTTTTATTTTTATATCAGCTGGAAATAAAATAGTTTTGTTGTTTAAACGTTTTATTTTGAATAACGATTTAACGAATAACGTCAAAAAAATATAGGTTGTGGGTCGCCAAAATACGGCATTTAAAATTTGGGGTCGCAATACAGAAAAGTTTAAGAACCGCTGATTTAAATAACCTGGTTAAGGACTTAACCAAATCAATTTCTGAACTACGTTCCCGCTTAGACCGATTTAAACGTGGTCACAGGGGTAGTTCATAGAGACGGAATCGAAGTTCGTCAAGTCGACGAAGTACAAGCAGATCAATTAAGCCGTCTAGTTCTGCCGCTAGCTACATTTGTTGGTGGTATAAAGCTAGACGTTGTGAAAAGCGATGTCAATATCACAACTCTAGTTTTAACACACCAAATTTGGAAAACTAAAAAGTCCATCTACAGTTGCGGCTGATGATGAGACTGATGATAATCGCCGCATGCTCGTTCGCTGCCATAAAAATAAGATTCAATTTTTAATTGATACGGGAGCTGATATATCAGACATCCGAAATTTTTATTTTAAAAATCTTTCATCAGACGAACATTTAGTCCTTACTGCCGTTAATGGTTCTAATATTAAGACTTTTGGTACTAAATTGCTGTGTCTTGATCTAGGTCTCCGTCGTGAATTACGACATCCATTTGTCGTTGCGTCAGTAAATAAACCTATAATAGGTGCTGACTTTCTTTCAAAATTTGGCATTATTGTCAACCTCAAGCGTAAGCGCTTGCTTGATGAAAAAACATCACTTACGGTGGCCACTATTTTATCGAATGATAAAACATTAACACCGAGACAGTTTACCATAAATGGAACATATGGAGCCATTCTCCAAGAGTTCCTTTCTCTTACAATGGAGCCCAGATATGACGGTCCAGTAAAACACAACGTGGTACATCAAATAATCACTGAAGGGCACCTTCCTTTTTCTAGACCACGTCGGCTGGAGCCTGAAAAATACAGCATTGCTAAGAACGAGTTTGATCAGATGGTTCAACTAGGGTTAGTAAAGCCTTCTTCTTCGTGTGTATCGTCAAAACTCCATCTTGTACCCAAAAAAGGGCCAAATGATTGGAGGCCTTGCGGGGACTACCACCGTCTTAATGCGGTAACTGTACCAGATCGGTGCCCTATTCCCCGTATTCAAGATTTTTCAATGCACCTGTATGGTTGCAAGATTTTTTCAAAAATTGATCTAGTACGTGCTTACCACCAAATACCGGTAGCCGCAGAAGATGTACACAAAACTGCAATAACGGTCCCATTTGGTTTTTTCGAGTTCATTAGAATGCTTTATGGTCTGAGTAATGCGGCCCAGACCTTTCAGCGTTTTATGGACGAATCTACCAGGGGGTTGGATTTTGTTTTCGTGTACATTGACGATATTTTGGTGGCCGGCAAAAATGCAGATGAACACCAGAAATATTTACGCATTCCTTTTAAAAGATTTACTGATTTCGATATTAATATCAAGCTGTCTAAATGCGTTTTTGGTGTTCCTTCCTTAAATTTTCTAAGCCACGAGATTTCGGCAGATGGCATACTACCATCTAAAGATCGAATCCTGGCTATTAGACAATTTCCTCAACCAACACCCTCAACAGGTTCAGCGCTTTGTGGGTATGGTAAATTATTACCATAGGTTTATACTAAAACTGGCAGAATTACTGGAGTTCACACCCACCTCGCAGCTCTTATTAAGCAAGGCAAGAAAGCAAAATTTTCTTGGCCTGTTGAATGTAGTGCAGCTATTGACCTTGTCAAACAAGCACTTGAGCATACAACACTTCTGGCACATCTTCAACAGAACTCATTTTTCTGTTTAAAACGGATGCTTCAGGTACTGCGATAGGAGCAGTACTAGAACAGTAAAAAGATAAATGTTGGCAGCAATTAGCATTTTTCTCTCACAAGCTTTCGCTTGCTGAAACTAAATATTCTGCTTTCGATCGTGAGCTGTTAGCGATATTTGCTGCGATCAAACATTTTCGATATTTCATCGAGGGTCGAAAGTTCACTGTGTTTACTGACCACAAACCTCTGACTACTGCTATTACATCCAAGACAGGCTCGTCATTTGGACTATGTAGCGCAGTTTGCCACTAATATTAGACATATATCAGGAAAAGGGAATGTTGTGGCGGATAAACTTTCACGATCATTTGAGGAAATGGCTCTTTGTCTAACCGGGTTGGATATCTCTCAACTCATTCAACTTCAGGAGTCCGACAAAGAACTCCGGGACTCATTGGTTGTTCAGAAGACGAAAAACTTTAAGTTCAAACTGGAACTCATATCTTGTGAGCACGCTCATAAGAAAATTTGGTGTGAAACTACCTTGGGAAAACCTCGTCCGTATATTCCTGAGGAACTAAGACGAAATATTTTAATATTTTTAATAATTTGCATAATTTATCCCACCCACGTGCTCATTCTTCACGGAAGCTTCGGTCCGTGTATGACGGATCAACCGTCATACACGGACCGAATTTGGTAGGCTCGACTTACCAAGCGGTCGGTTTGATCATATCTATATAGATATCGTGGGGCGTCTACCTCCTTCTTATGGATATGAATACATATTAACTACTGTCGACCGTTTTACTAGATGGCCAGAAGCTATTCCGATGATTGATATGCGAGCAACGACTGTAGCTAAAGCATTAGTCGATCAGCACATCTCGCGTTTTGGAGTAGCTTTGTATATAACCACAGATTAAAGTGCGCAATTTGAATCTGGGTTATTTCAAGGGACCATGAGTTTACTTGGAACGCACAAAATTCGGACAACGGCTTACAATCCTAAAGCCAATAGAACAGTGAAAAGGTTCCATAGACAGCTGAAAGCTTCTGTAAAGGCGCACGGTAATACCCTTAATTGGAGTCACACACTCTCAATAGTTCTACTTGGTATTCGCTCGTCGATCAAATCTGATCTTGAATGCACTCCAGCTGATCTTGTCTACGGACAAAGCCTTAGGATCCCTGGAGAACTTACTACGCATTCTTAAGGTAATTCGTCAGATCCTTCTACGCTGGTCGGTATATTGTTTTTGTTCATGTGGATAAAATCAAAACTGGTTTATCACCACCATATGAAGGCCCATTCAAAGTAATAAGGTGATTCCGAAAATATTATGTAATATATTTCGATTTCTTTGGACCGACTTAAGCCTGCACACATGACGGATGCATTAAAAGGAGAAAATCAAAAAGAAAAAAATCGTGTTAATTTCAATTTGTAGATCGGTAATGAAAATGAAAACGACACAAAATAACCATCATTGAATTAAATAAAAATATTTATATTTAATTTTTTTTTTATGGAAGGGGCAGTATTGTGGGACTTCGATTTCATAATAACGTCCCACAATTAACAACGCTCCCTATTCAATGTAATTAGTAAAACAAGAAAGTAAATTTTGGAAATTGGTTTTTGAGATAATGTAAAAGAAAGAAATCTCATCATTCTTGTTGCGACCTCTCAACAATTACATTTATTAGGGAGCATTGTTAATTTGTGGGACGTAATTATGAGATCGAAGTGCCTCAATACTAGATAAAGTTTCTACAAGAACACTCGCCAAATACTTTCCGCTACACCACATTCACTATCCACTCGTCTACGGTCGCTTTAGCTGTATTTTTAACTCTCCGCTCTTCCAGTAGATCTCTCAGTAATTAGCTTGACTTTTTTCTTTATCTGAGTGTCGAAAAAGAAACGATATGAACGCTTTTTTAAAAGTAGTAAAACTAGACATGAAAGTGTTCAATTTCATCTATAAAACCTGTAATGGACGATGTTTTGTCTGTGCGACAGAGACTAATACTCGATGATGGTGAGTTTGAGTTAAATCAAGTTCAGATTCTTGGCTGAACTTCAAGATCAATATTGATATTAATATTACAATCACGTCTTATGACCGGATAGATACCAACGTATGGTTACTTTGAGTTTTCAAGTCAGTATGTCAGAAGATATGCGAGTGCCTTAAAAATAAAATCTTAATGAAAATCCGTGTCATGAAAAGTTAGTAAATCTTATAATATTAACGATAGAAATCTTTTCCAGTATGTCTTATCATATGTCATTTGAGCAGTTTTTAGGGATCGATGTGAAAGTTTGATGAGCCAGTAATATTGAGGATTTTAACTCATTTACTTTTGAAACTAACTCCAAACTGAAGTTAGAACAAAATGGACACAAAAAAAAATTCATACTAAACTTTGTAGGTCGCTTACTAATTGCTATACGTATATGGGTTCGTAACGCCTTTTTGTTAAAAGTTAGTCAAACTTTTGATAACTACACACTCCTACGGAAAAAAATAAGGAAAAGAGGTTATGTTGGTTGGAATTCCACTGCCTTTACGAAGCAATATTGTTAGATTTCTTATAAATCTTACAATTATTTAACCAAATTGAAAACCGAAAAGCAGTTTCCAGGTACAAGCTTAGGTAGAATTTTGTATAGACCAAAGAAAATCTTTTTCATTAATTACTTTAATTCTCCGTCGCTATGCATTGCTCTTTCACTGCTTCTTTATAGTCTGGAATCACAAATGTTGACAAATTATTACAGCCCGTGTCTAATGTTGAATTCCTCGCCTTTGGACCAGAATTGCAAATTGGGGGTATTCTAAGATCCGGCTCACTTTATGCAATACGTTATTTTTTTTTTTTTTTATTAATTAGTTGGACATGTTTAGCACACTAAATATGAAATATTCATTATTCAGATTCTTTGAATATCCAAAGATACCATGTCAACTATAATGGAAGGAGATGAGGAAAATGGAAGGAATGGGGATATAGGGATAACTATACTAATTGTTTTAAATGATTATGGACATTTTCTTTAAAGGCCTGAGGGGAAAATTCATCGGGAAATACAGAGGGAGGCATTGAGTTCCACAATTTGGCCACTCTATTAAAATAGTCGTTCTGGGAGGACACGGTTCTACAACGAGGTATTTGTACAACAAATGGATGGGATAACTCGGCAGCTCTTGTTTGTCGATTATACTGCGCACACGATGGAAGGATATTTTGAATTTCCTTAGACGAGAATTCGCTAAAGTTTTGTTTATAGTAGATTGACAATTCGGCCACATTTCTTCTGTGCTGGAGTGAATCAAGCTGGTCCGTTAGTTCGGTATTACCAATCAATCGTATTGCTTTTCTCTGTACAGAGTCTAGACATTTTATTGTTGACTGACAAGCACCTCCCCAAACATGACAGCAGTACTCCATACATGGACGAATAAAGGACTTGAAGATTAGCAAAATTTGCTCGGGATTGAAATACTTTTTACATCGACTTAAGAATCCTAATTTTTGCATTGCAGATTTAGCGAGGTTGAACACATGTTTATTCCATTTCAGGTTATTTGGAATATCCACTCCAAGAAGTCTAACTGATTCAACCTCACGCAATTCCTCGTGGATTATTTTAATAGGGAAACTTTTATGTCGCTCTATTCGTCGGCAGACATAAGACGGCATAGTTTGGTTTTGGTTGGATTAAATAAAACGAGATTACGATCTCCCCATTCCATTATACGCTCCAGATCTTTGTTGATAGAATCAATTAGCAGCTCTCTATCAGTGGTAACTGCAGTATGAGATCAAAATTTAAGAGATGCAAGTGATGCATGCAATGTGCTGTCATCACCAAAACTATGGATTGGGTGCACTGTGGAATTAAGTAAGTCATTAATGTATAGAAGAAACAAGGTTGGTGAGAGTGCAGAACCTTGGGGAACCATAGCATTGGTTGTGAAAATATTGGATGTGATACCTTATAAATTAACATGAAATTGGCGACCAGTAAGAAAACTATGAATCCATGAGACAGTAAGATGGTCTGTGCCATAAGATTTGAATTTAGCTATAAGATTTTTATGCCACACTTTATCAAATGCTTTAGAAATGTCAAGTGAAATACTGAATGTTTCACCGTGGTTTTCCAGCGATTTGTTCCAGAGATGGGATACGTAAGCTAACAGATCACCTGTTACATGACTTCTACGAAAACCATACTATTTATCATCAATAATTCGCGACACTTCTAAATAATCTATTAAATTGTTGTTAACATATTTTTCAATTTCAAGTGTTAGGATCTATCTTACTGCCTTTCTTTGGAATCGGTTGAACGCTGGCCAGCTTCCAGGAGTCGGGAAATATTCCGGTTTTATATGATAAATAGAAAATTTTTGTTAAAATTGGAGCTAGTTGCCTAGCAAAGTTTTTAAGAATGAGGGGTGGAATACCGTCGGGGCCAGCAGATTTGTTGATATTGATAGATAGAAGCATTTTCCGTACAATATTGCAACGAAAAATAATTGGTTTCGTTTTCGTTGGGGGAACGAGTGTAGGAGAATGGGGAGGTTCAACTATGTTTGAGTTTTCTGCGAATATACGACCCAAAAGATCCGCCTTCTCTTTCGAGTCGCTCACGGGAATGTCATTCAGAACTAATGTTGGAATAGAGGATCGAGTAAAATTTCTCTGGACTGATTTAACTGCCTGAAAGAAACTACGTGAGCCAGATGGGTGCTCGGCGAATTTCTTCGCTTTCTTCTGAATAAACGCGTCTTTGTCCAAGTTTTTTTTGAATTTACTAATATTTCTGGCTTTCTTATAGGCGCTATGGGTTTCAAGTGTTTTATTAGCGTTATACGTCTTAAATGCTTTGCGTTTATTCCTCACTGTCTCATCAACATCCCGCGTGAACCAAGGCTGAGTTTTAGGAGTGATTAATCGATTTGGAATAAACCGCCGCATTCCGTCTTTTATGATTTCGGACATTCTTATTGCCGATGTGCTAGGATCTTGATCAACACAACAAATAGTTTTCTAAGGTGTTTCATGATAAAAGTTTCTCAGTCCCTCCCAGTTGGCGCGTTTATAGTTCCAAACGCGACGAGGATTTGCTTTAGTTTGTGTCGGTGATGTAAATTGAACTATTGCAGATATTAGTTGATGGTCCGACGTTCGGAGGGGTTGTTCAACTTTTGTCTTCGTAGTATCTGGTTCGTTTGTCAAAAACAGATCCAGCAAATCATTGTTATGATGTGAATTGTCTGAGATTCTAGTGGGGCACTCTATCATTTGCGTCAAACCGTGATAATCTGCGAGTATCAATTCGGCTTCTCTTCCTAGGTCGTCAGTGCGCGATGAATACTGAATCCAATATTTATTATGAATATTAAAGTCCCCAAGAATGGCCAGTCTTGCTTTGGGGTAGTCCGTGGTAATCTTGTCTAGATTAGCCGATATTTGATCGAAAAAGGGACATCCTGGGGAAGAATTTGGGGATCTATATAATCCTATTATAAACATAGTTTCATCAACATCTGAGATCTTCAGTGCTATAGAATTATGGTGGTTAGAGTTCAACTCGTAGGCCTTAATTCTCATACATGAAAGTGAATCTCGAACAAATACACAGACACCATGCTTGTTATAAAAGGAATGTTCCAATTCGTAACTAGGTATCCGTTATTTATCAGGATCCAACTTCGATGCTTTGCCACTAACAATTGTTTCGGTAAGAAACAATATGTCAGGTTTATTTTTTTCAATGTAGTGATAAACCTCGTTTAGATTCGAATTGAGACCTCTTATGTTGGTGAAGTCAATGCTAAGCTGTTGGTTCACTCCGTGGCCATTTTGTTGAGACAAAGACTTACCCTTTGACATTGCAGGCATAGCTACTGAAATTCGGCCAGGCGTAAATTTCAACACTTAACAGTACAAAAGAAACTGGGTATCTCTGTCACAAAAACACCATAGCACTTTTCATGCAACAGTAGCACGATAAGAGAAAAGCAAAAAAAAAAATGGGGACACAAAAGACACTAACAAAATTGAAGAGTACAAATAAAGGGTTAAATTTGAAATTCCTAGCTTTTGTCAAAAAAAAGACATTTCATAATCAAGTAACTGATATTTTCCAACCCCCAAAATAAGTCCGAGGTGGGAGGAGCTAGATCATGTCAAAAAACTTCACAAAAAAAATCTCAATCAATCCAAAAAAAATCACTAACAACTAAAACGAAATTTTTTGTTTTGTCTTACCAAGCCAAATTTATGCTTTAAAATAATAAATAAATTTATTACATCAAAGCAATAAAGGTAAAATTTTACCTGCCTATCCCTTGGTAATAGTGAACACAAAATACCAATTAATTTTTTAATAAAGAACAATCTTACCAATTATATAATTGTACGGGTCCGTTCTTCAACACTTTTATTTTTCATAGACATTAACACAAACAATATAACACTTGTTAGCTACTTATTAGCACTTATTAACACTTATTACTCTATTATTTATCTATTTTCGATTATTTTTGTTTTTTTGTACTTTTTCTTTTAAAATTTAGGAGACGTCGACTCGTCTTACTCCGAATGATGAATGAATTGAATTTGAAGTTGTTAGGTAGATGTTCGGGTACAATCGTAGATATTAACAATAATTATTTTTTATATGTTGTTTTATTTTATAACTAAATTGAATTGTATTTTACAAGATTAGATAACAAAATCCGAACAAAATGTAATATATAGAAAACTTTTACTAAGAACAAAAAATATTATTCAAAGGAAACATGTTCAAAAAAAAATAAGAAAGAAATAACGACATCTATTATCATAAAGGAAAACCCTGACATATGCTGTATATGTTTATGTTTATAAATTAGGACAAAAAATATATTAAATTATTAAATTAAAAACAGTTAAATAAAATACATGTCAACAAATGTCATGATATATGATATGAGAATCAACAGCCCGTCAGTAGCAACTTAATAGCTTTAGCTCTTAGACTTACATATTTTGACCCAAGTTTGCTGGAATCGTGAGCATTTATGCCAAGGTTTTGTGTGTTAGTTCTTGAATTTGAAAATGAATCTTGGAGAATTTATTATAATGAACGTTGGAGCTGCTGATGGGTCAGTAACAGAAAACAAATGAAGGACTGCGTGCCAGGCGTGGTTTTTACTTCAGCCATGTGTGTCCGAGATGTATTTTCCCCAGTTCACTACAAATAATCAGATATGCATGCAAATGAGACTGAGTAGACGGAATGAAATTAGCAAAGACAAAGAACAGGGACTCTGACGACTTACTAATTTAATGTTATCAAAATGCTTTTTTTAATGTTCTCATATTCATAGAACTGCACAAAAATAACAAATGTCGAAATACATGTATGAAAAATTCAGGAATTAATAACAGCAATTGAAAAAAAATATCATTGCAAACAGGGTTAAAAAAAGATATGAGTAAAAAAACGACCAGTTGTATTGAACGCGTTGGTTCATGTAGAAGATAGTTGTTCAGACAAATCGTACCATGAATAATCATGGGTCAACATCAAACATCAAGTTATGGTGTTAAGATGCACGTCCCACCAAGTGTATTTTTCAGTCAAGTATATGAGACAACGCTAGTTGTATCTGGAAGCAAATCAAATAAACTTATTTATGAACAATCACAAAAAATATTTATTACTTAAAACAATATGTTCCTTCGATGTTTGTAGAGTCAACAAAAGAAAAACGAAAATTAAAACATCAATTTAAATTAATTCATCCCAAAAACTGCAGCAAACGACAAGCATATATGTACAAAATCAATTAAACAACGACATTCTTTACTAAAAAAAACTTGCACATACGATTTTCAACGCTTTTCCAACACAAACAAGAAAAACTAGTCATGAAAATTAATGCAAATAGTTGGAAAATTGAAAAAACAGAGACAACCACTTCTTGTTTTTGTTTACCTAACATACTGACATCTATTTTAATTTGTTGATTTCAATATGATTTATTGCTAGATTTTCCGTTAAAACTAAATATGTACGTTTTTTCGTTTCATTTTTCACAATTTTGTACATCTTTTCCACCCATACAAAAAAAAATCACAACCAATAATTTATCATTCTTTCGTTTAGAAATTCGAAATACAATGGAAAACCCAGAGAAAAAGAACGAACATTGTTAAAAATTGAAAGTTACATAAAGTTATTGTTTAAAATCACCTTTTTTTATTTACTGAATAGTTGTCATAGCTACGAAAAATACAAATGATTTTCTTTTTGTATTTCCTATTGTGAACGTTTCACAATTCGAAAAAAAAGGTTTGTTATAAAAATTAATTAATGGATTTAGTAGTTAGTTATTATTTACTGTTAGTGAAAAAAAAACATTTCCTCGATGGATTTTAAAATGGTGAACAAAACCAGAAGTGCAGCAATATACAACGTAAATTTTCTTTTACTTGTCCTGCATTATTTCAACTAATATTTACTAGCGTTGCCTAAGTACAAGCTAAAATTAATTTCAATTTATTTCAGATGTGGTTTTCTTGTTTGGGAAATTGTTTCCTATTTTCATAAGTTTTCAGATATTTGTTCTCATTTTTATTTTTATTTAACAGAATGTAACAAATCATTGAAAATTCATTTGAAACTTTGTATTTTAGTTTAGGTGCTCCATTGTTTATGTCGTTATGGCATTTATCAGTATTAGCGTTTTTTATGGCATTTATAGCGTTTTTTCGATTGTTTGGTTGAACAAAAGTTATTGCTTTTATTTAATTAATTATGATTTGTAGCTTTTAGGTACTTGTGGAGTTTTGTTTCAAGTTTTGACAAATAAATAACCTTGTTCAGTGATCGTGGTTTTAGTGGGTGAATGCACGATAATGAAGGATTTAGACAGCTGAATTGCGTTTTGGTTTCATTAATTTGTAAGCTCACAACCGTGTATCTAGAAAGACGCTTCATTTTTGAACATGACACGATTCGAACACTTGACTTATAATTTTTACTATTTTTCAAGTTTTGAGACATGAGGATTTTAAATGAGCAAAAAATTGTATGTCTGATGCTCGACCGTCATATGACGCAAACATCAAACCTACTCGACGGATTTGATTTTCTTTTCTAAATTTATGATTTATATAACTTGATATTATATTATCGGACTTTGCGTGTCTTCATACTTCAAACAAATTTAAGAACGGTAAATCGTGTTCGTGGAATTAAAATAATTGTGATGTTAAGCCGATCGTCCAAAAACAAATATTTATCTCGTCGCTGGTCGAGTGGATTAAATTGTTATAATTGTAACCACCTTTGCAGTTATGCCGGGATATAATATTAAAATTAAACAGCGATATGGCCTTTGCCCAGAAAAAAATCTCTAAAATTATCATGTTAACCTCAAATTTAGAATTTATAATTTTATATATATCACGGTTCGCCTACCATGAGTTTAAATAAAAAGTCAACCAACATGAAATATTTTTTCATAGCAGTCTTCTTTGGGTCGAATAGAACAAAACTCAACCGTTTTTGAAATAGCTTGGCGTTGGGGATTTCGAGATATCTCGCAAAAACGGATTTTTGACCAATTTTACCTCGATTTCGCAGCTTAGGCTAAAATTTTTTTTGTGAAATTGCCCAAATTTCACTGGAAAACTTAAAACGAATTAGGACTGTTAGGATGCGTTTAAATTTATAAAAACCGACTCAACCAAATGTGGAAAAAATGTATCTATATATACATTTTAAATTACCCTAAACGAGAGAAAAAAAGTTGATTACACAAACATTCTCTCAATACAATTACATCGAAATAATAACAAAAACCCACAGGTTGATTCACCAAAAGCATATTTCTTTGTTTTCAACTAATTAAAAATAATAAGGGACAGCCTTTAATAAAGCATTTATATACCATCTCATTTGTTGTTAATATCATTATACCAGCTGGTTTTTTTCCATCATAAATACTTCGAAACATTTAAACAAAGAAATTAGAAACGATCATATATATTTAGAGTCCTTTCTTACGTTTTACACAATGAAACAATATAAAACAGGAAGAGATCATATTTTCTGAATTCTTTTGTTTCGCTTAATAAAAAAATGAATAAAAAAGAACTCAAAATATTTATGTACAGAAAATGCAATTATATAATAATCTATATTTGGGAAGATAGAACCTTGATAATTCGAGGGCGAGCTAAATTACTTGTACTGAGAAGATGTTAATGAAAAAATGTTATGTTAATGAAAAATGTAATGGAATGCTACAGATGGAACATGGAAAAGTGTTTCTCTCCGAAGTTAGTCTTTGCTGTTAGATATAACTGTCAAGCCCTAACTCCTTTGCTTACACCTTTCTCCAGAAATCAAATCGTTCCTACTTCTGTATTTTGTTCTTGTTGTAGATTTTCCAAAAGGCTACATGTTGATTGTTGGGCATAACAAAATGGTTAACCATAAACTCTGATCAGAAGGACCCCGGATCGATTCCCGAACCGCAATCGAGATAAAATATTTTTACAGATCTTTCGCTTTTCAAAGCAATTTTTCATTCTATTCAATTGAATACATATGATTCTAGTGCCTTATGATTGTGAACTACATAATGGTCAGATCCATTGCTATCGTATAGATAAAAATCTTAATAAAATCTTGATAAATATTGTAGACCCTGGGCCGGTTCCAATTTCATGTGATGATTACCACATATTTTATACTTCGTGAGGCGCCAGTCCTTGACGAGCCCGAAAACATTTGTTCTGCGGCAAGCTCCGAAAAATAGCAATTGCCCACGATCTTGTAAATTTTTTGCTACCACATTTTTTTAACTGTGAGGGTTGGAAATTTGTTTTAGAGCAAGAGGGTAAGCTTGTCCAACCAAAATGTGTCCGCTATTGTCGAGTCCGACAACTGACATTTTGGTATGTTTGGGTTGTCGGACATGACAATAGCAGACAAGTTTTTGTCGGACAAGGTTACCCTCGTGTTCTAAATCAAATTTCCACCCCTATATTTACAAAACCAAAAATTTACAAGATACCGGGCAATCGGCATTTTTCGGAGCTTGCAGAACGAAAAAGCGGCTGATTTGAGAAAAATCGCAGAACAAATGTTTTCGGGCTCGTTAAGGACAGGCGTCTCACGAAGTATAAAATATGTGGTAATCATCACATGAAATCGGCGCCGGCCCAGGTATTATTGTAGAACATTTTTTTCTGTAGCCAAAAAAAAAGTTTACTGAACTGTTTTTGCTCAACGTTGAGCAAAAATATGAAAATCTGATCCTAGAAACTACAAACAACGTAGATGATTGTAGTTCAATTTGTTTGTTTTTTGTTGTAATAAATATAACTAAAATAATTCAAACAGGTGGTTCAATTTTGTACCAAACAACTACAAATACAAATTGCGAACAAAAACTTGAGCAACTACAAACAAAAAATTATTATCATCATATACGTTGTTTGTAGTTTCCGAAATATTTTTCTTATTTTTCCCTTATGTTCGGATTCCAAGTTCACACAGCATCAACGGGTTAGGTCTTAAAAAACACGAATCCTTTCACTGACTTATTTGGTGTGTAAGAATATGAATGTGCGGTAGAATAGAACAATCACAAACACAATGCGATACAGCCATCCCATCATCCAATACAGCAAGATTTTAATTGCAGAAGAAATGTCCGATTATTGCTGAATTTTAATTGATGTGCCTGTAGCTTGAAGAAAAACTGATGGCCTATTCTTAATTTGTCTACGATATGCCAGACGTTCCTCGGCCTTTACTAGACGTGGAAGTCAACAACACAAAAACATACTTTTGCCTATTTTGATGTCTCATCTCAAAAGCGGTTAGTTTTGAATTTGTCCACGATATGTCAACGAATGTCTTTTTGCTGCATTACGAATGTTTGTGTCAAGACGCGGTTTCTGTCTCTAAATATATTCGGATAATGGTTCAAATTTTGTCGGAGCGAATACAATTTTCGTGAAATTATAGTAATTTAGAATTAAACCAAAATCTAAAATATTGTTCTCTTGAAACAAATCAAATTAATTACCATTTTTACCCACCAAGAGCGCCCAGCTTTGGGAGATTATGAGAAGCAGCAGTGAAATCATTGAAATTGCATCTCAGTTTAGGAGAACCATTATAAGAATGGAATGGAATAATACTTTATTGACCGAAATAGAAGCAATTATTTGCTTACGGGTGATTTGTTTCTGGTAATGAATTAGATGTGCTAGCTTCAATCAGTTTTATAGAATAGCAATGACTTGACTTCAGTTTCTGAGAGGTGTCTTCATAACAAATAATAAAGTTTTAATTTTTGGCAAAGATGATGTATCGAAAATTTAACCACCCCTTTACAAATAAGAAAAAAATGATTGAATGTTAAGAGAAAACTAATGGAAAGCGTCATTTTTTTTAATTGAGGGCCTTGAGACTAACAGTTTAAGTAGTGCTGCGAACGGAAGATCTATTGTGCTTACCCTGGTTGTTTTATTAGTCAGTCGTCGGGGTCGTATCTATCGCCTTGTACAGGTTGTATTCTGTAATCCAAGTTAAGAATTTAATATACTTAATACTTATACGTGTTCTGACAGAGTGGAAGTGTTAAGAAAGTACAGGACAGTTTCAGATGACGTGTTTCATTGTTTCCACGACCGAGTTGTAGAATCTACACCTGTCGAAAACAACAAGGCTCATTTTATTTAGACGGTGGTTTAAAGGACCACTTCCAGTAACCCACCATGTTAAAATTCTTAGAGACTCTCTGTTTAAATCGATTGTTTTAAGGGTGAAACAGGGAGGTTATCATGAAATTTTTTGGAGTGTACTAGTCTCTCTCTGCTTCTCCATAATTTAGCATTTTGTTGTTGTTTCCATGTTTGGATTGTGTTTTTGAGTGAAGTCTTGGCCATTCCGAAGCATGGTTCTTGTCCAACAAACTTTTTATTGGCACAGAGATTATATATATTTAGAAGAGCGCAATTATTGTTTTAGTGCCTAAGGCAACCATCCGTTTTATTCTAGGTCCAGACACTTCTGTGCCTGTGCCCAGAAAATTTCGAGAACAATCTGTATACCAGATGCTGGCGTTATGTAGCAATGATCGTTTGTAGTTTTTAATACGATCTCTGGCCAATATCTTGACCTCAAAGTGTCTGTCTAAATCTATTGCTATTGGCAAAAAATCTGAAATATGGTATGTTTGCAGTTCAGCTTGTAATTTAACAAGGATTTTAAGGTTTATGGTTAGATTGCCCGGCTTAAGCCCTTATGTAAGCTGCAATTTATGAACGCTCAACACCGCCACATATTTTACATGTAGGTGCAATTGAGAAAGTTTTAGAAGAATCTACCATTGTTGAATTTGGCGTGGTTTTGAAAGCAGCTGTGGCACTACGACTCACAAAACTTTGTATTCTTGTAAACATATTTTGAGCAGTTATTTGGCGCATTTTACTCCACCTAACTTAAGCTGTATATGTTAGAATTAATTTTATAACACTTTGGTCCAACCAAAATATTTTTTTTGGGCTAATACCCCATGTTTTCCTAAACAGGTTTCTGCATGTGAAGAAAACTTTGTTTGCCTCATTGAAGATATATTTCAGGTGAGAGTTTCAGGTTTGCTATCCAGTTTGCACATAAATATCTATCTTCTTTTGGTGTTTGTATTGGATCACCGGTAAGAAAGGAAAAATGAAATTAAATTTTCTCCTGTTTGTGAAAACGACTGTTTGTTTTATTGTTATCGACCGACAGTCTTAATCTGTTGTATTACTTTGATACCAGATTAAGAGTCTGGGTTCAACCAGCGACAATGTAATCATGTTCCTCTCCGACCATGACTGTCAAGTCGTCGGGATAGCCTACAGTGTAGTAGCTCGAATCATTTATTTTGTTAGGAGATCATCAGCCACCATTAGCCAAAAGAGTAAGAGAGCACGTCCCCTTGCGGGACAGCCTCTAGATGAAGTTACAGTCAATGAATAATCACTAGTGTAGCCGTTATCTACCGACTCTGTAGCATCTTGATAATCCATGCAATGATGTGCGTGTTTAAATTTTTTTTGTGGCCATCATTTAAATGATACCATTGAAGTGGAAATGGTCAAAGGCACCTTGTATGTCCATAAATGTACATACAAGTGCTTACTTGCAGTGCTCTCAATTTCTTGCACCATTTTGTGCAGCGCCGGTTCAGTGGATTTTCCTGTTTGATAGGCGTGCTGGCTAGAGTTGAGTGTGTTTTTTAAGACATACATGATGAATTTGATTGTCCAACAACTTTTCCATTGTTTAAGTAGAAAATATGTAAAAGGCTTAAAGGTCTGTATGATTTGATTTCATTTGGTTTTTTTCTGGCTTGGGTATAAACAAGACTTTAGTTTCCCAGTTACATAGGTATAGTAATTGACGCACGATTATCATTTCAGGAATACTTCAAGGAAGTAGTGGCAAAAAGTTTCTAAAGTTAACACAACACTTTTGCGTATTTTGCCAAACCTAGGAAGAGCAACTGACAAATTACAATTAGGAAACAAAATAACTAAAATATTGGTGCTATGTGAAATTAGTTTTTTTACGTTCTAAATTTTTTATAATTTAAAATTGAAACATTCCGGCGGCCTTGAATCAGCTGATTAAATTGAAAGTAAAACAAGCATATGTATTTGTCTCTTCAATTTTCTATCAGTTGTTTTGACATCTACAACGTAAACCGTCCCATCTGTGCCAAGAGAAACTTTTCAAATCCAGTCAAGTTACCATTTTGTAGGTGGTAAGTTCTTACTTTTTATAAAAACTATGCCAACTTCCACCATATCAATGGAACTGGCACTTTGATGCAGTGATGAGGTTCAGTAGAATCAGCGATCTAAGGAACTACAACGTTAAGGTCACCATCCTGTAAGGTCCTACGTAAAAATCGAAGCCAAGATCGAGTCCAAAACTGGAAGTTAAGATAGACACGTACGCTGCTAGCTTGATCAAGGGGGTGCTTGATCGCTAGTACGAAACTCAACAAACATACAAAATGGATCTATTTCTCAGATGCGGGAATACAAATTCTTTCCAACAAACCCCTAAAAATATTTCCGTTGAATGAATTTATCTGCCGAGATCTTACATCTATCCAGATAGAAATTTATCATCCTCGAGATAGGGTTTGTAAATTCATTTTAGCTTCTGTATACTTCCCAGGAAATGAGGACGAGCCACCACCAGAAGTGGAAGAGAAACTCATCAAGTATTGCCAAATAGCACTACAACCCCTTGGGGTTCCCTTTGGGAACCTCACTGCGTTTTGTATTTTTATATAAACCTTAAACATGGATTTGACAACTATTCCATTATATAAATTTTACAAAAATACTTCCCTTATTTCCTCCTTGGTGGTCACTTCATTTATATGTCTGACTTCTAGGATTGTTTCCCGCACATAAGTTTTATCCTCTTCTTTTGATCCTAGTATCATCACTATTGGCCGGAATATATTAGACTGGTCGTTAAAAATTGAATTTTCTCAGACCGTCTCCTAAAAAATTGTTTTTGTTGAAAGAAAACAAGGCAATTTTTTTTAAATAACAAAAAACTCGTGCCGCAAAATCATAGAAGTTGATTTTACGATAAAATCGTAAATACCTCATGAAATAAGCAGATTCACAAAATACATATACATACACATACAAAATACATACACATTTTGAAGAAAATGTGATTCTCTAAAAAAGATCCTAGTCATTTTTTAGCTAGAGCGTATATTTCTGATGATTTGTTGAAAAAATGCTCGAAATTCTTCGTAATTCGTACAAACAAATAACAAAAATTTTTGACGAAAAACTACTAATTTTGATTTTTTATTTTGACGATTATATTGCTACGATTATTCCACTTTCCTTTCATTTGGCCTTACTCTCAATTCGATAAAAACAATTCACAAATCTCCTTCTGAGTTCGATCAGTGATTATTAAGCAAACAGGTTTTATTAATTCGTCAACACCAAAATTATTCCACAACAATAGGAAAACAATATTTCTAACTAGAATATTCGTCCAAAAGCTTCAAAACTCCTGTTTATTGTAGAAGTTTTCAGTTCAGAGCTTCCAAAATAACAAGCAAAATATTTCTACTCAATAACACTTCAAAATTTTATTCACAAAAACTAATTTTAAAAATAATTTCTTCTATTTACACGGTTTTATATACACGATACAAGGTTTATTTTACAATTAATTCACTTAAATTATTTCTACTATCGCAACTTTACATTAAAGCGATCTTAAATAATAGTAGTTTAATCAATGAGTGAATAATGAAGTGGTTTATTCTCAAGCAAAAGTTTAAAATTTGAGCGAGGCACGAGCGAGAATTTTAATTTGCGAGAGAATAAAATTCATTATTCACGAATCGATTACAATACTTTATTCTCTGACAAAGATTTTATCATAAAAAAGAATTGTGTATTATAAAAAATAAAAACATTTTCTTCAATTAAAACAATAAATCTTTATTGTTTTAATTGATAAATCAAATTTCTTAATAAAAAAACCCTGATGATAAAAAGCGCCCTTCTCATACAATCAACCAAGTTCAACTAAACGAAATAAGAGAATTACTCAAAATTTGATTTTTGAACAAAACTTATCAAAGCAAATGTGATTATAATTTGAAAATAATTTTAATGAAATCAAAATAATTTGACCAATTGGAATCATACCAATTGAATAAAAGTTTCATTAGGCAATAGGTTAAGTTCATTAGGCTATAGGTTAAAAAACAATACAATAATACATACTATTATTATCGAAAAAACATACAAATAAAGCTGATATAATTAAATGGAAGAGAATAAAACTATTTAATTTTGCAAGGAATTCCTCCTGATATACGATTCCGCATAATGTCGATTAAGCGATGTCACTTTTTAGAAACCTTGAGAAAATATTAGAATATTCGCTTATTTTACTTTATATTGTTTTGATTCATAAAGTAATTTGATTGTATTTCATGTTCACCCTTTTTCTAAGGAAAGAATGTGACCTTGTTCTATTTTTTAAATATTCAAAAATTGAGGTTTTGTATTTCATTACGTTTATTTAGAATCGTTACAATAATTTTATTCTTTTTATTCTCTAGCAGAATAAGAGAATTAGTGCTTTTTCGTCAGCCTTACTATTTATGTGTTTAATGAATTACGAAGATTGACAAGTTTTTTTTCAAAATATCATCAAAAATATACGAGTTAGGCAAAAAATTAACAGTACCTTTTTTGTAGAAATTCAAATTTCCTACAAAACCGTTAATGCGATTTTTTTTTTAAATCTGCATATTTCATGGGATATTTGCGATTTTATTTAAAAATCAATTTATATGATCTTGCGGAACGTGTTCGTTTAATTTAAAATATATGGAGGGGCTGAAATCTCACAGCTCTGAGATATCAAAACTTCGGTCTGGGTTAAGGATTTTGATAAAGTTTTCGGCAAAAAACTTTTATGAGGACATGGTTTTTAGTTTTGGGCAGCGATGTATATCAAACATAACTCTTTGTTAAAGTACAAGTATTTTTCATTTCTGTTTAAAAATTTATTTCAAAATTCCAAAAATATTGTAAAAATTAAATAAAATCAACTTTTTTCAGAATTCCAAAAATATTTCAAAAATTAGAATAAAATCAAATATTTCAACTTCTTCTAAATTCCAATAATATTCCAAAAATTCTTAAAAATTTAAACTTTTTCCAAAATTCTAAAAATATTGCAAAAATTATTACATTTACGTCATAAAAACAGCTACATTTTTTTTTTCCAAAAAATTGGCGAAAAAAATAAATGCAATCATTTTTTGACACACTTGACATTATTTTTTTGACAAACTAATAATGCCATAGTTTTCTATAATAATAATAATATTTCATGTGATACAAATTATTAATTTTATATTTTTCCAAAAAAAACTTATACTGCCATAATTCTCAATAATAATAATAAAATTTCATTTCAAACAAATAATTTATTTTATTTTTTTCCAAAAAATTGGGTAAAAAATAAATAAAAATCTTTCTTTTGACACACTTGACAACATTTTTTTGACAAACTTATAGTGCAGTAATCTAGATTTTGGTCTTACATACCAATTCCGACTATCAAGATTTCTCCAAATTCAATGTTCCTACTCGTAATTATTTAAAATGAACGTTTTTTAAGCCAAAAATATGAAAATTTGCTGTTTTTGACACACTTCCGGTACACTCAGAGAATTTTGTCAATAAAAATTATAAAAATAGCCATTAGATTAACAATTTGGTGATTATTATACAGCTAATCACAACTTGTGATTATTTTCACTGATTTCGGAATAATAGTCATTATTAAACTAATAATTTTCGTTCGTAAGATTTACTAACAAAAAAAAATAAAATGTTTAATCTAAAGACGATAGCTTTTATATTAAATTAGAATTTGTTTAAATTAATGTCAGAATAGTTTAAGTTCATATCAGGTAGGCATTGGATAAATGGCATAAATTATTAGAATAATAATAAGTTGTCATTAGAATATAACAGTAGGTTTATCAGATTAATAATATGATGTTATTATATTAATAATAGGATGTTATTAAATTAATAATAAGTTATTATTAAATTAATAATGGAATTTGTATTTTACACTTTTTAAGCAAAAGAGAAAATTAAAATTTTGTTTACAGTTTTATTAATTATTTCAATTAATTTTATTTAAGTTTTTATTAATTTAAGACTATACTGTTTACTTTTTTTTTTTTAAATTTATTATTTTTTAAATAATATTTTTTAAATAATAATAATATTTTTTAAATAATAATTTCTCCGAAATATTGGAGAAAAATTTTTAACAATAAAATAGTTAATAATTAAAGAAGATTTTTAAAGAAGAAAAAAAATTTTTGCTATAAATCTTTAATAATTACATTTTATTTTAATAATTTTAATTTTTTAAATATTCAAGCTTTTATTTTTATTTGAAGTATATTATATTTAAGTATTTTTTGTAATTTATATACGACCCCTTTACTTATAAATTTTGTATAAAATGCTTCGTTCTTAATTATTTAGCTAAATTATAGATATTTTGTCTTAAGTTCTTTAAATTTTAACAATTTAACAAATAATATGATTTAACATTAACATTTAACATTAAATGATTTAGCATTAACAAATATTACTGATAAAAATTTGTAATATACTACTAAAACCCGTGACTTTTGGAAACATTGCGTTTAAATTTGGAAAATTCTGCAAATTACACTGTAAATAGTAAAATTAGCTTTCTTTTATTTTTCATTATTGACTTTGAATAAATTTTTGCTTTTTATTCTGATTTAAAATAATTTGTTCAAAATTTATTTATTGAATACATGTATTGATTGTATAAGGTAGTTTCTTTTGTTATTATGTAATTTAATCTGTTTTTTAATTTTTAATGTTTTAATACTACATAATTTTTTTTGTTTTGATTTGATTCGTGATGTAATTTACTAACATATAGTTGAACTTTTGTCTGTATGTTAGTTAATTGAAAGATTAACAAGTGATTAAAGTGAACAAGATTAACAAGTGATTGAAATAAATAAATAAAATCAATATCAATCTGAAAATTTAAAAATAAATATATTAATTAAAGTTTTATTCGAATATACTATGATACAGTTTTAAATACCAGTTTATAACCAAGCTTTGATCTATATTTCTTTCATTTATTTCAAATATCCGATGTAAGTTCTACTATTTGATTGAGTCTAAGTTGCTTGGTTCAGTCCCATACAGAGTCAATTGCAGCCCAACTATTCTGTTCATTAAACTGTTCAACTTTAACTATTTAGTTTTGTTTAATTTCACAACATTTTAATTTTTTTTTTATAAAACCAACCCACTTTTTCAATATTTCACTTAAAAATTATTTATTTAATTATTTATTTCTTTAAATTATTTAACAAAATACAAACATTTTTTAATGTTTTGTAGTCAGCGTCTGGATATATACTGTGATTCTTCTTAAGATTTTCTTAATTCACATTTAAAATAATAACCAAAGAATAAATTAACATATGCTTTTATTAATCTAATAGCCTAAGTTTTAAAAATAAGAACGTTCATAATTAATCTTCTAAAATGGTTAATAAATTTAACTACAAAAATAATAATTTATGTTTTTATTTTAATAGCTCTACTTTAATAAAAAGATTTTTTATTTTAATGTCTAAAATCAATTTTTTAATGAGAATTGGTTATTAATTTAATCAGCAGTTCTGAATATTTTAATAATATTGACCATATTTTTAATTTAATAAAAAGTTTTATTAAAATAATTACAAGAAATATCAATCTAATTGCTGTGAATTTAACTTTAACAAAAATCGTAATTAGATTAATAAAATAACTTATTACGCCTTTTTAAAACGGGCGGTTATTAAATTTACTAACAAAATTCTCTGAGTGTACAGTTATCGAATACAGCGTTCTTTCGGACCCGTCCTTTGAGTATACCTATTTTTAGAAAAAAAATTTTTGAAATCCCTCCAGCGGTTTTCCCTGCAGCGTAGGTAATGGCGGACGGACGGCCGGCTGGCAGACAGACAAACATTTTTTTTTGCTTTTTTAGAATCAGTAGGTCCTAAAACGTCGAGAAATGCCAAAACAAGTGGAGGTAAGAATTTCACTTTTGGCTCATGAATGTAATACTTAGGTCTTTCAAACCGAAGTAAAAAATGCTCCAGTGTTTTTTTCACCAAAAATAATTCGTTTACGGGGCATCTGAGAAAATTTAATTTTTATCTACCCAGTCTAATAACATATATAAATCAAATTGTTTAATTATTTTAATTAATAAGATAGAGCATCAAAAGTGTTTACAATCTAACTTATGCCTCAGTAGTAAACGAAAATTCAACCAAGGAAACTTACAAATGGTAATAGCAAAAGAGTTTGTCTTTTACAAGTTTAAAACAATATTTTCTTAATATTATTTTTATTCGTTTCAAAACTTTTCATTTTAAGTTCATAAATTTCAAAATAATTCAATAAAAGCGGAAAGACAATTTTACAAAAAACAGATTTCACTTGAAGTTTTTGTTATAATATGAATAAAATTTCGTTGGTTTTCTTTAAAGTTTTTCTCAAAGTACAGGGTGGGTCGGAAGTTGTATTTTGTTTCATTTTGGTAAATCGAGAATAATATATGTATGTAATATGTATATGTTTATGTGTTTTCGAAATTGTTTGGGCTTAATAAATTTACGAGAGATTATATAACAGTTTATGGAGTTAATTCGATCAAATAGTTTTTCTTGATGGCTTTCGAAATAAAATATTGTCCACTCTGTATTTTTGTCTATTGAAAATTTGGCAAGCTTTTAAATAATTTATTTAAATTGTAATTTAGTTTGTTTAACAATAATAGTGCTGCTGATTATATCTGAAATGGAGTTCTAATTACAACACTTGATGATATGTTAGATTTGGCTGTCGTTCAAATCGTTGATATCAAAAAACAATCTCGTCCAAATAATATATGAAGATTTTCATAATAATACCTAATTCACGATAGAATAGTTGGAAGAAAGCAAAAATAATTTATTCCAATTGCATGTTGCTTTTGTAAACTTAACAGTATTACAACATCTGAACTACTTAAATTTGCAACCGTATATAAGAAACAAGATATACAAAGAATTAAGAATGCATAATCTTTAAATTATGTATTACACAAAGAATACAGCTGAAATTTTTAAATCAAATAGAAGAATTTAGCATATATTAATGCTAATGTAAGCTTATGTAAATTTTATGCAAAATAAAGTTAAAGTGAAATCAGCATTAATTTTTTTATTATTTAGCCGGTTAACAAAGCATAAAGTTATCTTTTGTAAAAATTTGCATACTAAATAGAAGAGATTAAACTAAATTTTGACGAAACTAAGGAAACAGTTTTTTCCAACACCTGTTCCAAAACTAGGCCTAACTATACTAACCAAAAAGTAATCGAAAATCAATTAACTTAAGAAAACATATAAGAACTTACTATGCTTATAATGTAAAAATACAATCGAGATTTTGATAAATTACAGACGAAATTAATAGTTCTCGTGTATTTAAGTAATTGGGTTAACAGATGGGTACATTTGAAGAAAATCTCTCTCATGATACGACAGACATAATAATATGATTAATTTATTTAAATAAAAATAACATATCATTAGATGAGAGATGTGACATTTAATTAATGTTTGTTTAGGATTTACTTTTTTAGGGAAACTGTTTTGGAAATAAGTTTAAATGTTTTTTTTGGATTGTCGTTATTAAAGTTTTTGTGTTGAATAATCTTACAAAATATCATACAACTATTGTTGCTTTACTTATCTCTAAACTGTGTTTAATAGTTGAAAATAAGAAGTTCACGCTGCCAACACATATCGTTTAATCATTTCTTAAATATGAAAAGTGGCAGTCAAGTGCGACAACAAATCGCCAATTAACATTTTTTCACATATATAACTTGTTTGGTTTACTTTTGGATAACGCAAGCAATTTGTTTAAATTTAAATTACTTTGATTAATCTCTTGTCGTAATTGTTGGCATTTGTTTTGAGACAAAAAGTTTAAATAGTTATATTTGGCAGATTTTCAAAATCGTTTTACCAAACGTTCCAAACAATCGTTTCTTCAAACAGCAACAGCACTTGTTGAATATTGAATCGGTTTATTATTTTTTTTTAAATTTGCAAAAATTGGGTTGACCATAAACATAATCCAGGTAGTGAAAAAAATTTCACCAAAAATTATTTTACTACATTAATAGTCAATAAGTGGCAAACTTTTATATTGCAATTAAATTATAAAAAATTAATTTTTTTAGAATACAAAAAATTAGCGTTGATTTCGATATAACTAGATTGATCACACACAGTTGATCTCATATACAGTGGCGGATTTACCATATGCGAGGCCATAGGCAAGTTTTCTATTATATTAGTTGAGTTTTTAATTCTTGTATTCTATTGTGTTTTGGATATTTATTAGAACGTAACGAAACAAAAAACGCACAAAGGTTTTAAATGTACATAAAGCATTTTTTTGATTTTGGATGAAGATGCACTAATAAGTCTACTCAAAATGCGGTACCATTTATTTTTTCGCAGATTTTAGGAGGATCGATTACATTGACTTAAAACTTAACCTTTCGGACTTTTAAAGACGCAAACTCATCAATTAAATCAGAACAGTCTAAGGACCGACTTATTTTATTTTCAATCGAAATTAAAGCTAATGCAGATAAGCGGTCTTGACCCATAGTGGAACGTTAATAGTTTTTATGAGTTTTAATTTGGAAAATGACCTCTCTGCGCTTACCACTGAAATAGGGGAAGCTAGTAAAATTCGTAGGGTAAAAAATAAATTTGGAAAAATTTCGATTAAAGAATTTGCCGTAATATATATCAAAATTTCCAGTGCATCTTTCGATTCCGCCGAAGCTTCCATTCTTAAAAATGTATTTATTTCCGAATATAACTCTCCATGGTTCACGTCCGATTCTTCTGTACTAGGATTTCTCAGTGATATTTCTAAATTATTTAAAATCATTCAAAAATTCATTTGCAAGTTTAGATAACTTCGCATTTTTTCGATACGTGTTAAAAAACCAAATATTTTGTTGTATGAATCAAGCATTTTGAATCTTTCATTTAAGCTTACTAATGCAACATCAATTATTGCATTAAAAAATCTACTTTATATTTAGACTTTCCATTTAGCGGTGTATCAGTTCCTTCATATTCAAAAAAAAAACGACGTTTTCGGCTAAGCCGCACTTGAGGGAATACTGGCTCAGTACATAATTTTATAGCTATTTCTTCAGATTTTTAATAATCGCTTCAAATGATTCATCACTTCTGAATGATTCTAAAAATTTGTTCGTAGTTTCCACCAATTTTATCATAATAGAAATATCAGCCGAGGGATTCTGCATAACTTTACTTACTTTGTTAATTTCATACAATATATCATGCCAAATTGTAAGTGAAAGTATAAACTGATATGAGGATATCTCATTCGCAAGACCGTTAGCTTCAGAAACAGCAACTCCAATTGAACTTGAATCTGCAACTTTGTATAAAGCTTCTATAATTTGAACCAAATTATCTTTTACAACTTTTATACTATTTATACGGCTTTCCCAACGCGTATCTGATAATGATTTAACAGTAATTTTACAAACACTTTGCAGTATGTCCCATCAAACGGTTGATGCAGCAAAAAATGTAAAAATTCGTTGAACAGTACCAAAAAAGTTAATTACAATTGATACTGACTTTGCAGCATCACATACCATTAGATTAAATGTGTGGTTAGCACATGGAACGTAAAGAGCTCTGGGATTTTTTTCTTTGATTAAAGCTTGAACCACTTTGTATTAGCCTCGCATATTAGCACCATTACCATACGATTGCCCGCGACAATTCTATAAATTTCAATTCAATTATAATTCAATTATACTTCAATTATAATTCAATTATACTCAACTAATAAATTTAAAAAAATTTCAACTAAACCTGAACCAGTGCTATCAGTTATGTGAAAAAAACCACAAAAAAATTCTTCAATTTTTACTTCTTCCTGATTAATTTTAACGCATCTCAAAAGAATTGAAAGCTGTTCCTTATGACTTACATCAGGAGTGCAATCCATGATAACAGAAAAATATTTTGATGACTGTACAGAAGATACGATAGTTTTCAGTATTCTTCTCGATATAAGTCCAATTATTTCATTCTGCACATCTTTTCCAAGATAAGTGTCAAAGCATTCTTTATTTTTATTCGTTTGAGAAACTCTAACATAACTGGATCAAATTTTGCAATAAGTTCTACTTGTGCCAAGAAGTGTCCATTATTAGGCTGATAAAGTTGCTCACGGTGTCCACAAAAAGGTAATGATCTTTTAGCTAACATTCGCACTATAGCAAAACGACGTTCAAGTATCAAGCGAAAAATGTTTCTTCTCATTTTCTATCATTCTCTACAAATTTTGATCAATTGTTGCATTTGATTTTAAATTAACTGACATATTCATCCATTTTAGAAACTAGTATTAAATCTGCGACCCGATTTATCGGCTTTGAAATTGATTTGTTTAACCTGACTCGGTCCTTTTTTAAAAATATCGACTCTTTCTCGTTCATTAAACGAAGTGGGCCATAACGCCGGGTCGTCGGAAACAATAACCACATCAGTGATGTCTTGTTGTGCTTCATGCAATTCGGGATTCGAAGCTAAAACAAAATTATTGGAAGCTAACGAAGACTCTTGAGACAAATTCATTTCAAAATCTTTTTCATGGGTGTCCGGTAATAGGACAGCAGAAACATCAGAATTTGAAACAACAAAAGATAAAGACCCTAAAGATGTTTCAGACTGGTCAGATAAAATATCTACCAATTTTTCTGAAACATCTCGCGAAGTACTAGCACCTGCATCAAAAGCTGTGTGATGATATATTAAAAAACTTGTCAATGGTTTAATTTTCTTTAACATATCTGTATGTTTTTTCTTATTTCTTTTTTTTTTCGGCACCCGAAGCCCATTTTCTTCCAGTGTCTCGATCACGATGAGGATTCATAGTTAAATAACGATGAATATAAATTTAAACTTTTTCTAAAGTTTGATATTTATTTATAAATATATAATATAATTTATATAATATTAATATAAAAGCGAATAATCAGAAGAATAGCCAAGGAAAGAGCAGAAGTCATCAATATAAAATGTATAATCAGAAGAATAACCAGGAGAAAAGCAAAAATCGTCAATATTAAAATCACATAAATTACTAAGAACACCAAAAAAGAACGTCTGAACTATAAGAATTATAATTTAGAAGTGAAATGGAAAACAAATAATCTCTATTTTTACATCATTCATTGCTTACATTATATCAAAAAATTGTAACTCGCACGCAATCATAACACAACATTTTTTATACCAATAACAATCATACTATAGCTATAGCAATCATATATTCACAAAAATATAATAACTGTGAAATGTTAAAAAAAAATCTAGTAGGCTTAGAAAAAATTCCAAATTTTGTTTATGTATATGAGACTAGAAACCGCATACTCTAACGCAAAAAAATTGCTACATACATAATAATAGATGTATATGTAAAGTTAAATATTTTATAAAAATACTGTACGCATATATTATATTGAATTTTAATAAATGAGTTTCGTTGTTTATATTTATTGTACTAAGAAAAATTTTTTATATTACTTGTACTAAGAAAAAAAAATGCGAGGCCACCTGAGCGCGAGGCCACTGGCAAATGCCTGGTTTGCCTGTGCTTAAAACCGCCACTGCTCATATAATCTGTCAAACAAAAAAATAAAACTCCCGATCGAACAATTTGATCACTCAATTATAATGAAAACCCTCTACATCTCTTCCTGTCTCAATATAGATCGGTTACTCTCACGCCCAATAACCATTTAACATTTTACCTACAACGTCTCAGAAAAGTTCTTGTCAAAACTCAATACATTTAACAACATGAAAATCTAAAACTACAACTTCATAATCTGTATGCATGCAAATTTTTCAGCTCCCAAAAATTGTTTAAAATTTTAAAGTATTGTATGAGAAAACCTTTGTGGTGTTTATGTTGATACATAGTGCTGAGTGTTGAATTAAGATAATAATTCGTTTACTTAGGTCGTTGTTTAACCGCTTTTTCGTTCGGCAAACTCCAAAAAAATCCGATTGCTCGGGACCTTATAAATATATTCCCAAAAACATTTTTTACTATGGGTGGTGGGCTACTTTACTATGGCTTTAGAACACGAGGGTAACCTTGTCCGACAAAAAAATTTTTACTTTTTTCGAGTCCGACAACAACACAAGGTAAGTTTTTGTTGGACAAGGTTACCCTCATGTTCTAAAACAAATTCTCACCCCCATAGTTAAAAAAAATTGGTAGAAGATTTACAAGATCCCGCTCAATCGGCATTTTTCGGAGCTTGCAATACAAAAAAGCGGCCAAATTAAGAAAAATGACAGAAAAAAAGTTTTCGAACTCGTCAAGGACAGGCGCCTCACGCATTATAAAATATATTGTAATCATCAAAGGAAATCGGCAAAAATTTCGAATGTTGCTAAAACATGTTGCAAGCTGCAACATGTTGCAGCTTACAACGTGTTGTGGCTTGCAACATGTTTTAGCTTAGAAGCATGTAGCTGCAACATGTTGCTTGCAACATGCTGCGTCATATGCATGTTGCAACATTTTCCATTAATTTGATTAATGAACGAAGTCTGTATGGTCCCAACAAAATTTAAAAACAAAGTGAGGAAAGTCAGCACTTGTATGGTGAACCCGCCGCAACTTTGATCAATGTGTCCCAAAAGATGATAATTATCTTCTCACGCCAATTGAAACATATTTCGGTTTTCATAGGTTTCATCATAATCAATTCAGTATTGTACGCTGTAGTGCATAGAAAAAATTGCTAAAAGCAGTAAGGGCTTTCAAAATTGCACATGGAGAGGTACTAAAAAGTTGCTGCTATTTGCAGCGACACACCTTTGCGAACAAGAATTTTCCACCCAAGTGATCATAAAAACGACGATCAAAAATCGACAGAATGTTGAAGACTCTATTCAAATTGCCCTTACTTCAAAAAGCCCTGATAAAGAGTTTTCATGTAAATTTCAATAAAATCGATGAATATTAAATAAATTTAAATGCACTAAGCTTTTCAGAATGTGGGGTAGAATCTAGTAGAATCAATAATTTTGGGTAATAGTTATAAAAGTTCCCCGACCGCTGCAATAGAGATAAAAAAATATGGATGGGCTGAGATCTCACAGCTCTGAGATCTGGGTCTGGGTTAAGGATTTTGATATTGTTGTCGGCAAAAAACTTTTATGACGACATGGTTTTTAGTTTTGGGCAGCGATCTATATCAAACATAACTTTTTGTTAAAGTACATGTGTTTTTATCTCTGTTTAAAAATTTATTACAAAACTAATACGAAACATCAATGGAAAATTATAACAGTTCATAAATTAACATAATTTAGTGAAAAGATGATACACTCAGCAAACTACTTAAAAACCTTTCCATTTAGCGTTTCGAGAAATATTTCTTTCAAAATTCCAAAAATATTGTAAAAATTAAATAAAATCAAACTTTTTCCCAAAATTTCTAAAAATATTCCAAAAATTATTACAAATTCAAAGATGAAAATTTTTTTTCAAAAATTCTAAAAAGTATTGCAAAAATTTTATAATTTTAAAATAACAAAATCAAAAATCGAAACTTTTTTCAAAATTCCAAAAATTTAGTTTTTCAAAATTCTAAAAATATTCCAAAAATCAAAAATTGAAACTTTTTTCAAAATTCTAAAAATATATATATAAAAAATTCAAAAATCCTATTTTTTTTTTCAAAATTCTAAAAATATTCCAAAAATTATAACAAAAACAAAATTTAAAACTTTTTTCATAATACCAAAAATATTCCAAAAATTAGAATAAAATCAAATATCTAAACTTTTTTCTAAATTCCAATAATGTTCCAAATATTCTTACAAAATTCAAAATTTTTCCAAAATTCTAAAAATATTGCAAAAATTATTACAAATTGAAGAATGTAAACTTTTTTCAAAATTCTAAAAATTATAATAAAATCCAAAATTTTAAATTTTTCAAAATTCTAAAGCTATTTCAAAAATTCTTACAAAATCAAAAATTGAAATTTATTTCAAAATACTACAAAATATTTAAAATTCAAAAATTCTATTTTTTTCAAAATTCTAAATATATTGCAAAAATTATAACAAAATCAAAAATTAAAGCTTTTTCCAAAATTCTAAGAATATTGCTAAAATTATTACAGAATCAAAAATACAAATTTTTTCAAAATTCCAAAAATATTTCAAAAACTAACAAATTAAAAAATTTCCATATCCAATTTCTTGTTCAATATTTACGTCATAAAAACAGCTACATTTTTTTCCCAAAAAATTAAATGAAATCTTTTTTTGACACACTTGACATTATTTTTTTGACAAACTTATAATGCCATAATTCTCTATAATAATAATAAAATTTCATGTCATACAAATAAGTAATTTTGTTTTTTTCCAAAAAATGGTAAAAAAAAAATAAAGATCTTTCTTTTGTCACACTTGACAACATTTTTTTGACAAACTTATAATGCAATAATCTAGTTTTTGATTTCACATACCACTCCATACTATCAAGATTTCTCCAAATTCAATGTTCCTACTCGTAATCACTTAAAATGAACGTTTTTTAAGCCAAAAATATGAAAATTTGCTATTTTTAACACACTAGTTGATTTTTTTTACTCACTTCCGGTACAGTTATCGAACACAGCGTCCTACTGGAACCTGTGCCTTGAGTATACCTATTTATAGAAATTTTTGAAATCCCTCCTACGGTTTTCTAGATTTCGTAGGTAGAGACGGCTGGATGGCAGACAGACATACATTCTTTTTTGCTTTTTTAGAATCAGTAGGTCCTAAAACGTTGAGAAATGCCTAAAAAGTGAAGAATTTCACTTTTGGTTCATGAATGTAATACTTAGGTCTTTCAGACAGAAGTAACAGAGTGAGAAAAATCAATAGTTGTGTGGTGACTCCCCTTCACCTTCGTCTCAGTGTTTTCTAAGTTTGATCACTGATATATGTGCGAATCCCAAAAAAGCGAGTATAAATGAAGTCAAACAATTTTGGTAAATGTTAGAGGGTTGGAAATTTATAAACGAAAACAACAATGCAATCAAAATATAATCTAAAATAGAAACTCTCACTTTTACGATTTTTAATAGGAATACTAAAAACAACTAACAATATTATAAGACAATTAAACGTTTTATCGACTGTAAAGTTTACATCAACTGAGATTTTAGCGTTTGGGAATACAAAGGTTGACTCATATTAAAGTATACAAAAATCATAAATCTTGTAATTCCTTGCGAATAGCTTTGTCATTCATGATAATTTCACATAAATTTTTGTTTTTTTTTAATTCACGAAAGCACTTAAATTTCTCTTTTACTAAATCGTTCTTTTGTACCTGAAATTAATTGTGGTAAATTTTTTGTTGTATAGTTAATTTCGAATAAAGGGAGTTGGTGAGTCAGCGAAACAACTCTTTTCTCACGCATATTTTTCTTGTAACTGTAGCTGCATTAAATGGGTAAAGTGAGAGTGGTCTATTCCTTGCAAAACGATCAATAATAACGATTTGTTTTAATCGTAAAATCGTTTACACAAAACTTAATCTCAAATTTAAGTTATATATTTTCCATCACATTAATATTCAAAATCCTTTAACAAGTGTTAATTTCAACACAAATGTTGGTTTTTTGGATTTCCTTTTTAGCACAGAATAAAAAAAGTGTGTTAAACCGAATCGGGCTTTTCCTCTTATTTAAATAAAGTTTAAACATACAAGATTGTATAAAAACAACGGGCTTTCCTAAAGGATTATCATGTAATCCCATTGTGCATCAATCTCTTAATTTTTTTGGATTTTACCAAAACAAAAAATAAAGATTAAAAAACAAATATATCTTAAAAGAAAACAAAAGGTTTTCCGGAACAATTTACGTATATATAAATAATGTAGTCGATATTTTTTTTGATGTTATATTTATGCCTTTGAGATATTATGCGATAATGCTTCTTCCTCTTGAATTTCTTATGGTTTTGTTCTTTTAGTAATAAAGTTAAGAGGTTTTTGCTTAGACGTTTAAAGTTAAGAAATGTTTTTAGTTTGAAAACTAAAATTGAGTAAACAAAATATTAAGTTTTATTATGAAATTTCTTTTGTTTGCGGATAAAAATTTAGTCGAGGATTAATAAAGTGGTTTGCTTGGTTGAATTTAGGTTATACTATAAAAACTGTCTGACACAAAGATAAAAAGTTTAAAATATTTTTGAGAGTATTTATGCGATTGACATTTGGCACTTATTTTCCATACCTCCTTGCCATCTACCTCATAAGGGTATGAGTTCAAATTTGTTAATTATTTTTAACGCTGAAACATTTCCGGGACTTATAGAAATGCACAAATAAAATAATCGTAATAATATAATGAGAGCGGATAGGTCCTTTGATAGGACTACTGAATAAACTCAGGAGTTAGACTGTGCCCTTATCCCAACTTTCAGACAACGTTCAATCTTTGACAAATAACCAGCAACACTTGAAAAAAAAACTGTAATCTCATGAGAAATCGGAATATCATCTCCCGTTTTCATCATAAGTGAATCACAAGGGCACCAACTTCCACTTTAGGTAAAATAGACACGAGCCATTTTACCGTCTGCTCGTCGCCGCACTCTACTACCCTATGACTAGGTATGAAGTGAATACCCCTAAGCCTGATTCTGTAATCAGCACGTCTTATCGCTAATTGATTAACCAGTCCCATCTCGATTAACTCCAGCTGTTCCACGCTAAGTCTTGTCTGGAAATAATCTTCAACCAGAATTTCACCTTAGTCGCCTTAATTACGCTAGCAAAGATAGTTGCTTGGCCTGAGATGGAGTTGCTATCTCTCCTGACGGATGACTTCGGTTTTTTCCATTATCCTTCAGTATCGTGAACTCTATTTTGCTTAATGTTTTATGCACTTACGGCTGGGGTTTTTTGTTCCATAGCATTTATCTTTGAGTCCTCCGGAGACATCTTTAGTGTGGAAAATTATTTATAAAATATATACTGTATTAGTTTGTTACTTCAGTAGCCTTAGCTTTTTATGTTTTTTTTTGTTTTTGAGTTCAATACAATAGGTTATGGGCCTACTCTTTAATCTGTAAAATATTTGTTTTTTGCTGCGTGATGGATTAATGTTCAATTCAACGATGAGTAGCGGTCTTACAATCGAGAAACTTCGTGGAAGAGAAAATTACCATACCTGGAAATTTGTCGTAGAACTATATCTCATGAATCATGAACTATGGGATTGTGTTGTAGGTGATGTAGCTGATTTTCAAAACGGTTGCTAAGAGAAAGGTTAAGCTGATACAAATATGTAAATCAACGTTTTTTTTCGTTTTTTATGAGAGAAACGAAGACTGCGAAAATAGTCTGGCAGAAGATGGAAGCAGTTTTTGATGATAAGGGTCTTACAAGACGAGTTGGACTTTTACGAAAGCTTATCACGACAAGATTAGATGACAGTTCTTCAGTTGATGAAAATGTTACCACAATTATGATAACTGCTCAAATGTTGATGGGTTGGACTCAACATACCAGAGGAATGGGTTGGAACCATTTCGCTTGCGGTTCTTACGGAGTTCTATCAAGAATGAAGATGATGTCAAGAAAGATAATTCAGCAATGGCTCTGTATAGTGGGAATTCCAACAAGAAGTGGAAGAAAAACGAGAAACAACCTATGCAATCGCACACCAAAGGTAAATTTTTGACGAAAACGGTAGTGTTGGGTTTTTTTTCAATCCGATCAAAGTTGTTCTGTAGAATACTAGCTATTTTTTGTCTTTTGTTTTTTAATAATATTAAATTTCATGTTATTGAATACCGCAGGAGTAAGTGTAAGTCCTTCAAGTTAATACTTATCGGGACTTACGATTCTGAGGACTTTTAGTAAGTGAGGATTTTGTTTCATGGAGGTTATGGAATTTATAAATTATTGGTGGTTTCCGAAAGTATTTTCAGACAGTTCCGACCCTGTGTTGTTTCGTCAGGCTTTGGGTCCTCGACGGAGTTAAAACTTTACCCCGCAATGCTCGAATAAATGTTGTTTTTTCATAGGCTTTGTTTTATTTATTTTCATTAGACCATTGCCTGTTAGGGTGTTGTTGAGATGTAAGGTTCGTGGGTGATAACAGAAGTACATCTGTTGCACAGCTATTGCTTCAATGTTTGAATATTTTCAGGATGATTGGGTCCATTAGACATGTGAATGAAATGAAGCGGACATATGCATTTTTTTTTAAATATTAGTATTTTTTTGAACACTTGTGTAACTTTTGAAAATTTTGTTTGAAGTTTTTCATTGTTTGAATTTTTTTAGTCCCTTCCCTAGGCTCTCGCCGATTTCATGTGGTGATTACCACATATTTTATACTTTGTGAGGCGCCTGTCCTTGACGGGCCCGAAAACGTGTATTGTGCGATTTTCCTCAAATCGGCCGCTTTTTCGTTCAGCATGCTTCGAAAAAAGCTGATTTCACCGAATCTTGTAAAATTTTTATAGCTATGGGGCTTGGAAGTTTGATTTAGAACACGAGGATAACCTTGTCCGACAACAATTTGTCTGCTATTGTCTAGTCCGATAACCCAAACATCCAAAATATCAGTTGTCGGACTCGGCAATAGCCGACACATTATGGTCGAACAAGCTTACCCTCTTATTCTAAAACAAATTTCCAACCCCCTCCAATTAACAAAAAAGTGGTAGCAAATTTTCAAGATCGATAATTATTCGGAGCTTGCCGAACGAAAAAGCGGCCGATTTGAGGAAAATCGCAAAACAAAAGGCACCTCATGAAGTATAAAATATGCGGTAATCATCACATGAAATCGGGGTGGGCCCAGGCCCAGACTACTTGAATAATTTTTGGAAAATCTTTTGGTATTTGTGAAAACTTTTAATTATTTTGAAATTTGATTATTTTGGTATTTAGAAAATTTGTGAGCATCGTCATTTATTTTAATTTTAAAATTAAAAATTTTTTTTTGAAATTCAGTTTTAAGAAAATTGGGGTTGTATGTACCCGAACGTAGTTTTGTAAGTTTTCTTTTAATTTAATTAATTCTTCAACCTGAGACATTTTTTCTAACATTTTTGTTTAAATTTAATAGAATTTAGTTTTTTAAATAATTTAAATTTATTTTTTATAAGTTTTTATTGAATTTTTAAAATTTTGTTTTGCTGCTAATTGTGATATCTGTGTGTTATTGAACTTAAAAGTAGAGAAGTTCATGATTTGCTAAGTTAAAGAAACGGCATCTGTGATGTCGGGATGCCAGGATAATTTATAATGGTAAAAATAAAAAAGGAAACCAATATGGTCTTTACCCAGAAAATCTCTCTACAAATAGTAATTTATTTTACAAGACCATGATGGTTTATAACAATTCAAAAAAAGAAATTTAAAGAATTTAAATTTAGAAATAAAAATAAACTTAACATATTATATGTTGCTTGATGAGGTGATGAATTTTCCCTCCAAAATAAAGAAATGGTTGTTGAATAGAGGACTTTCGACCGTGTATGTCCCAGGCAAAAGATATTCAATATTTACCGCGTCCAGAGTCGTATATGTAACAGGAATTGCATTTATATCCGATTCTGAATACAACTTGATTTCAACTTCCTCTAGCATGCATTTATTCCTATTCTTCTAGGCTCAACAAAATGGAAAAAAACTTATTGTATGAAGAATCGGGCTACACTAAATGTGTACATATGAGAGTATTCATATCAGACACAAATGAATTCCCCTCTTAACTCTCCAGGCTTTCAATTTCATATAAACATTTTTATTTCACGTTTTAATTTATTATATATTTTTTGTTTGTTTTATTTCTACTATTTAATTCACGTGCAAACAAATCAAAACTATTTATTTATTTTGTCATAAATATTTTTCATGTCTCATCAATTCAATAATGTTATCTCCAAATAAGATAAATAACCGAAAATTAAAAATTTCTATATAATGTTTTTTTTTAATAGAATTTTTCCTTTTTAATTTTTCTCTTTTTTTTTATAAATGAACTTCAGCACTGTTCGAATAACATTTTTTTTATCAATTATTCGCTACATTAATAATTTTTAGTAGAAATATTGGTTATAGGCTAATTTATATCATCCAAACCTTTAATAATTTTCATCCTTAATGATTTTCAACAAAGAATTTTAAAAAACTTTAATAACTTTCAACTTTCAACAAAGGCTTTAATAATTTTTTTTTATCAAAATAAGAACTTTACTTCCGATCAAAGTCAATTTTAATTTGTTTTTCGTTAGATATCAAAACCAACTGCGATTTAAAATATCAATTACGACTCAAGTTGATAAAATATTAAATCACGAACTGGACGATATTTCAAAAAAAATGCAACTATAAATAGCATTTTCTTAACCTAAACGAGGGAGAAGGAAGTTGATTGCATAACCATCCTCTCGTTTTATAGCTTTCAATATTATTGATACTATTACACAAACAACAACATAAAACCACAGATTGTTTCATAAAAAAAATCCTCTTTGTTTTCACCTAAATGAACGATATAAACAAAAATGGCGGTCATCCTCTTTCAAAAACAATCATACCATCATTTAATTTGTTGAAAATATAAATTCATACATGGAAAGAAATTTAAAGTAAATATTTAGAGTTTTCAGGTTTTCATATAGAACGAAAAGAGTTCATGCATCTCATCTCTTTTGTTTCGTTTTTATATTAAACAAACGAAACAATAATCATAAAAAAACTAAAAATATCTATGTAGAAATGATGTAAATATATAACAATAACAAATTTACGGAATCATACATTTGATGGAGTGATTAAAAAGTTCTTTGTATTGATATTACATTAATGATAAATTATGTTAATGCAAAGCATGTAACGTTGTAGAATCAAGGATGGAAAATGGAAAGGTGTTTTGCGCCGGGGTTAGTCTTTACTGTTAGACGTAGCTACAAAGATCTAACTCCTTAGTCAACACCTTTACTCAGAACTCAAATTGTTCTGTATTAGATGGTAGAATTTTCCAAACGCTACATGTTGGACATCACACAATTAGTGGGCTTAGCAATCTATGAGAGGGTTTTAGAACGACGGTGAAAGTTCCCATAAAACCTGGCTGGTGGTGACGACACGCTAATTAATTCAGCTATCTAAGTTTTTTTTTATTTTCTTGTGAGTAAGGTTCGTCACAAGAGTTCATGCCAGCTTGAGCTAGCGGTGGGTGAATGTAAGTTTTGTGTGTGCGATCAACTGGTGGATCAAACACAATCTACCAGACGCCCTACTACAAAAAAGCAATTTGAAAGAACATTTAAATTAAAAAACATTGCAAGTTATTTACAATTTGGCATAACTCAATTTTGAATTAATTGTCAAAAAGTGAACTATTTCGACCTCTCCTTAGTTGCGAGACTGATTGTTTTGGTACGAATTTGCAATGTTTACATGCAGTTCATTTTTTACGCGCCTGAAATTTTTGCAAAATTTTTTTACGTACCTGAAATTGCAAGAAATTTTTTGTAGAGGAAGAAGAGGGGACCGGTAGAAACAACCGTTTTATTCCCAACAATTTATTTAAGTAACATAATTTTCCATTCATTTTACACAGTTTGAAATATTATCAAAAATGTGTAATAATCCTACAAAATTTGTTGCAGTCAGTTGTAATACAATTTACCCAGCCATGTAAATTTTATAGTTTTGATAACGCATTTCTCCGCATGGAGAGAACAGTTTTTGTTGAATTGTAACTTTTTTTAAATTTTTGTGCCTACTTCAGTCACTTAGATTGGCATATGAGCTAGCTTGCGAAATCACATAATGCTGGAATAAGCTGTGATATATCACTAGCCAAGGTGATATCTTAGGGGTATACTGGCGGATGAACTCTATTCAGTCATCGGTAGGACTTTCAATCTTGGCAGCTAAATATTTCTTGGTAAAGGCAAGTTTTTCTTGCGGCCTTTTATAATTGAGGAAGATAGTTCGTCATATGGTCATTGATTATGCCACTAGCTGGATCATTGGCAACCCCATTTTAGTTTTCTTCTCATGAAGATTCTTCATTTAATATGTGATAGAGTTTATTGTTTAGTAATCCATTCTGGTTATGACACCTACTGTAATTTCTACTACACACCAAACTTTATTGAAAACAAATGTGGCAACTAAACTTCAAATGAATAAACATTCTTATCAATATGGTTATCTGTGTTCACACTTTCTTAACAGAAAATAACTCCAATTTCTTATTTTATACAAAAAAAAATGTAAGCTTCTTTTAATTGCAATTTATTTTGACAAGTTAACAAAAAAATAATTAATAAATTATTCAAAGAAAATGATGATAAGCCATAACAGAAGAAAAATAAACAAATGTTTTTTTTCCTCGTTTAACAGCGTTTCCTGAGTAGTCTTAACATTTATTTCACAGGCTTAATTTATTTTATTATGACCTAATTTATCGTACACTGAAAACGTTAAGTCGTTACAAAGAAAAATTCAGATATTAAAAGAAATGTGTTGGTTAAGCTATAAAGTAAGGAAAAATTGAATGTCTGCAAAAAAAAAAACAAATTTTCGGGAATTTATGCGAATCATTGAGATGATAATAATTATAGATTTATTTTCCAAGAAAAGATACATAAAGGAATTATTTCATTTATAAGGAGGATTAAAGAAGGGATAGATATATTTTGTGTTGATTAATATGTCTTAACTTTTTACAACCATTTGTTAATGATTGGGTAATCCAAATAACCTTTGTTTAAGACTCGTTTATGGCGACCAAAACAAAATGACTGTCTGTCTGGTGCCGTGTAAAAATAAAGGATTTATTTTTTTATGAGGACTATTTTTTGTTGTTTAACAGAACATCTTGTTTGGATATTTGAAATTATGTGATGGGAAACTAGTTATCGTATGAAAATTTTGCGCTCAAAATGAAAACTGATTTGATTTCTTTTTGCAAAGCTTGATCGGTTTGAAAAATTGAATTGTAACATGTTTATAATTTTAGGTATCAAGCTCTTGATATTATATTTTTGACGTTTTGTTTCACTTGATAACGTTTCTTTCTTACCATGCATTGTGGATGATTTTAAAATGTTGTTCGATAGATTTAACTCCTATCAGCATTTTCAGTGTCCAGTTCTTTGAAGTTTCTCTAGTTCTGCTAGTTCTGCTCCCACCCTTTTTGCTTATTTTCGTATCCTTCAGATCGTTATACCATGAAAACTGAATGAAGCGGCTTTATTTTTACAAAATATTTCCGTGGAACTCTGTAAAGATGAGCTATAAAATCTAGTAAACATAAACTTATCAGCCTACTCTAACTATTAAGCCTCAAAACTAATTAATGAAAAAGGACAAAATATTGAGTTTTCATATCTATAATATCTCCTTTATCAAAGGAGTTTAAATAAAAAAATTAATTTACTGAATATCCTGATTTTTATATAAATATATCCTATCCTAATAGTCATATATAAATATTAAAAAATAAAATTACAAAGCTCTTAAGAAAGATTTAAGGATAACAAAAATAACAATATAATTCGTTATTAGCATTAAAATAAGATTTTTGAAGGATCATTCATTGTTGAACGTGAAGATAACGTCAAGAATTTATGATATTTGTGTGAAAATAAAAATTTTAAGGTGATGATTTTGCGAACAGGATTACTGAGATAATAAAATTTTAGGGTGGCTTTGCTCGATGAGCTTTTTATTAATTGAAAGTTGTTATGTTTTGGATTAGAGTAAATAGAGAGCTTTATCGCATGTGTTTTTCAAACAGCTGTGGTTGGAGTTGAAATTGGAATGAAATATAAATAATTCTTAGCTAATAGAACTTGACAGTTTGCCCAACAACTTTTTCTTACATCACTACTAAAAAAATTAAAAATACGCAAATTTTTAATTGGTTTTTCTAATATTATATATCAATCACAACTAAAACGTAAAAACAAAGTCATGAAAAATAATAAAATATTAAATATAATTATTCACTGATGATGACAGTTTTCTTATGCGATTATTCATGATACAACGTTAAAAAAATAACAACAGCAGGTACTACCATTCCTCTTTTATTTAAATTAATTTCTTTTTGCTTAAACTTCTGATAACAATTTTCTAGAGAAAACCATCAAACCTTTTTGCTCTATAAATTTTCAATTTTTTTTTGTTCAGTTATATTCTGTGGTTTTAATGCTTTTAAGTTATGCTTTTTAAATTGAAAACGGAACACCCTTTTTGTGTTACATTTTATGGAAAGAAAAAAAAATAGGAAAACGAATTAAAATCTATGTTCGAAGAAAAGAACAAATTAGGTGAGAATTCATTATTGAAGAAGAATAGATATTAAAAAAAAATATAAGCGTTTAGATAAGAGATAACGTGTTACTGTTTTTTAAATTATTCAAACTTTTGAAGTTAAGCAATAATAATAATTGTTTAACGTCAACAGTTAGTTATCTTGATTTGTTGTTATATCTTGCTCTGTAAAACGGAAATTAAAGTTTAAAGAACGTATTGTAAAATAATCCTGGGTTGTTGAATCCAAATCAATTGTCAAATTAATTAAATTCAAAATAGCGTATCCAAAATGACGGCAAACTTTAAAAAAAACGTGTCATACACGGGGTTTGCCAAAAATTCTGTTACCGGCCCGTGGAATATATTATATATATTAGATTGGTCGTTTAAGATCAAATTTTCTCAAACGCCTGCTGAAAAATTCTATTTGGTAAGAAAACATGAGAGCATCTTTTTTTTTTTTAAATAAAACGAACACGTGCCGCAAAATAATCGTAGTAGATTTTTTTATAAAATCGTATATATCTAATGAAATGTGCAGGTTTAAAAAAATTGTGAAAACATTTTTGTGGGAAATTTAATTGTCTACTAAACAGGTCCTAATAATTTTTTGCCTAGAACGTATATATCTGATTATATTGAAAAAAAACTCAAAATTCTTCGTAACTCGTAAAAACAAATATGACGAAAAATTGGTAATTTTGTTTTTCCTTTACACGGTTATTTTACATTCTTGTTACTCCATAGCAAAAGAAGAAAGTTAGTACTTTTTCGTCATATTTATTACTAGTGTTATTATGAGATATGAAAATTTACATGTTTTTTTTTTCAAAATACCATCAGAAATATACATTTTAGTCAAAAAATGTCCAAGTAATTTTTGTAGAGAATTATATTTCCTACAAAAATGATAATGGGATTTATTTTTTAGATTTGCATATATCATGAGATATTTAAAAAAATCTACGATTTTATCAAAAAATAAACTTCGATGATTTTGCCGCTGTGTGCAGCCAAAATGAAAAGTGATATCTTTTGTAATATGGTTAGTGTTATAGCCACATCGCTATAAAAACGACAGATGAAAGACGCGGCGCGGCGCTGTACCGTGCCAAAATACTTTAATAAGAAAACTAAAGAAATTGTTTTGCATCAAAAACAGAAACTTGTGATTCATCTTGTTTTTTATTTAACGAGTGTTAGCTCTTTTCATACAAACTTGAACCAACTATATAAAACCTATCTCTATAATTCATCCATCATAAAAATAACAAAAAAACCCCATCATACCGCATAAAACATGAGACATTAAATACAAAAAAAAGCTTATAAAAAATAATTCAGTAGTTCAGAATATAAAATGATAATGGAAATAAAATCAAACAAATATTTTCTTATCGTTCTAATCATAAAATTAAATTATTTTTGGAACCATAGAATTTTTGTTTTTATTTTTTATGTGAAAGTTGAACAAACGATTCAAACAAAAGCGTGTAATGTATAAAGGAAATTAGGAAAAGACAATATACATAAAAGAAAATAAGACAGAAAAATTCACTTTTTTTTTATTGAGAAAGAAAACAGTAAAGCGTAAAGAATGTTTTTCTGAAGATTACAGAATATTTATGTATGTTCTGTTGTGTACACATAACAACCATAATAATAGACAAAATGACAAATAACGAAAATTACATGAGAAAATGTAGACGACATATACATTAACTTATAACAGTTAATCGATTATCGTTTTATAATCCAAGGTTGTGGTGATAATAAAATATTGTTGAAAACTGATAAGCTAACTTGTTGAAATATTATTGAATGGATTTACGTTTTTAACGTTGCAACAACGAAAATAGTAATGCGGGAGATTTCCCGTCTACTACTTTACTCAGGACATGGTCAGACTAATCGTTTTGTAATGAACACCGTGCGCTCCCGATAATGACACCAGAATCGAAAACATTATGGGAGTTGCGTGCCTAGAGATTAAAATTCTAACTAGTCTCAGTCTGTGAGTTCGAATATGTCTCCTCAGCCCATCGCAAATGCTAAATTGTACGCAAACATTTAAACAAAACTAAAATAAATATGGAATCAAATGATCAAAGAACAAGGACTCTGAAGACGTAAAAAAACAGAGGAACACAGACTATCACCCACACCACATTAAATATAACAATTTTTAAAAATATATTTCGCTCACCCCATTATTTATAATTGATCTAAAGCACCATGCTTCTTTAACAGTAGCCAACCATTGTCACTTTTTAGTTGTTGCGCCAAAAGTAAAGGCGATTGTTGCATATAAATAATAATTTCAATGTAAAATAATTATTGCTCCAAAATTATAGGCGATCGTGGAAATATAATAATATTAATATCAATTGTTGCGCCAATGGTACAGGTGATTGTTGCACACTAATAAAATAAATGAACAATCGTAAGTGAACTAAACATACTCTGGCGACCCCCGTGTACGAACGAACCACGATCAACCCCCCTAATTCGAACACATCCACCCACTCACACTCACACACATATATCTATACCCACACACACATACACACACCCAGGCCCATACGCACATTCACACCACACCACTCATCAACTACTACATTCATACGCTCATACCCCAAAGGTAATCTAATGTATGCTCCATCCATAATCGTATGCCATGCCTTAGATAAAAGGCTAACCTTAAATTCGTCAGCACGATCTATTACTAATCCTTGTTGTGATACTGCGGCCAACACTATTGGGTATTCTTTATCACACTTAGCTGGTTGTAACAAACATCGTTTCACTGTAGCAGGAAGTCGTAATTCTGCATCTTGTCTAGAATGCAATGCATCATGCACCGCACGAAATTGTAATACCGATGAAATCCCATACTTTAAATAAGATTAAACGAGAAGCTGCACCGAATTATAATAATAATATAAAACCAGTCTTTATTATTCAATCACTTTGGATTAAAATTTGTTTACTTTAAATTATATCTAAGTAAACATAAAATTTAAATTAACTGTTGACGAATTGAATAAGCTTTCACAGATGCATTTGATTCATTATTGAATTGATTTAATCAAAATTTTGCTATTCATCGTTATTGTGGCCGAAATTTTGATTTTATTTATTTTACTAATGAGGCACCTTTTCCGATAATTGAACGTACTTTAATATTTAATATTATGATTAATGTGGTTTCTAGATTATCACGGTAATTGCACATTGTTTGTTCTAAACAATTTAGGTTAATGATGTTTTTGTTAGTTTATGGGGAGGAAAGTCAATATACTTACAATTAGATGTTCTAACCTGCCTGCTTTTCTCCTAATATAAATATTTTTCTAATTACCACGATGTACTAATTACGAAAACTATTTTAATATGTGTACACATACCACAATCAAGCTCACGAATGTTTAATAAAAATAGTTAATTAGTTTAGACGGAATTTACTCCCTATATTCTCTGAACTCAGATTTTTTACGATCAATTCTGGTTCCATTGGGTTCTGCCTGCCAGACATACGTGCATGCAACAAATCCATTTGCTCATACATACCCACATCCACATATCCGTATACACACACTCATACACCTACATACATAACCATAATCATTAATTCATAAAAATAAAATAAAAAATCAGATATGACTCACCCCAGAGTAAAATCTGATCCCGCTCCTCAGCTCCTGTTCCTTATTTAAGCATCATCCACATAATGTTCTGCAATAACAGGTTTAATGATAAATTGATAAAAATGATTGCTGGCCCCAAATTCCGGGTGTTGTTAGAATAGTAAACCAGTGATCGTTTATTACCAATAAGATTATGCGGTACTTGTCAGTTATCGGGCGTCTAGTGAATGGACGCTAGTTGATTATAAATTCAGTGGCTAGATGAATTAAGGATAATCTCGTCATGAACCGACCAACGTTGAATATCAATTGTTGACCACCTGACACGTAATGTCCCGTGTATCCAAACCAGAAATTACCATTGAGACACACCACATTCGGTGTGAGACCGGAGATTCAATCCGGATTAAGATAACACCCCGTTGAATGTTGTTTTCTTTTAATTTGTTTATTTTAATTTGGTTGGTTTCAGTTGTCAAAACCATACACGTTGACACTTGTGTTGTTCACCAAATCAGCACCAAAAATTCACAACCAAAAATGAGAACCGGTCCGACTGTAAGGCGGAAAATGGAAACACAAACACAAGGTTTATAATCGATAACTATTAATCTTTTTATATTCTTTAGTTTCTTTAATCGAAAATTTATCTGTACTTTAAGTTCTAAATAAGCACAATCTTAGAATTACTTGATATAAAACAGCGCCATATAAAAATTATTTTTGAATACCCTTAGAGTTTGCATTTAATTTCACCTAGTATTAATTTTATTCTAATCGATCACGGGAATCACAAACAAAAAAGTTTACAATAATCATTAAAATTTCCTATATTAACTAATCATATAATTCTAGAATAACTGCACGAATAAATTTTCTTAGACAGTCCCAATACACATAACAATATTTTGGCTTTTAGCTTGTTTCTAGTTATTTATTTTTTGTTCATTTTATCTTCGATTTTAACTTTCGATTTTTTTGTTTTATTTTATTTAGTAACTTTTTAGATTCATTAAACGATACACTGACTTTATCAGATATTAAGACAATTAAAAGAATGTTAATTTTACTCAAAGAATCAATGAACCTATCCGTTCAATGGATGTTCTCCCGCCAATGTTATTTCTATTAATCCCTTCAATTTCACCTGATCGTGCCGGCCAAGAAAGTTCACTCATCCGCTGAATAATCAAACAACACCAAACAATGAACTATTTTGGAACATATCCACACAATTTTTTTGTTTTAAAATTCTTCAGGTATCATGAAAAAAAATCCAATTTTCATGCCGTGCGATGACAACTCACTTGTCGAAAGAAAATCCAATTCAATGATAAAGAACGACTAAGAGGGCCTCTATACGCGGCTAGGCGTATTTATAGGCAAAAGAAGCGACCGTTTTTACATCACAAATCAATAAACAAAATAAGTCTGTTTATTGGACAATCTCGTTCGATAAATATGTGTACTATTAGTGTCTTCACTATTGTACTATAACTGGAAGGGAACTATAAACATCTATTATGAAACGAGACATCTATTATGAAACGATTATAGGAAATAACATTTATTAGTGTATCCACTAAGGAATTTTTATAACCACCGGGTATTAAAATTGGAAACTACAACAAAATTTATAGAAGAATAATGATTGTAAGATTTATATATGAGCATAGCGCGATTGTGTATTAATGATATAGCATAACCCCTTTAGGACAACTTTCCAGTTGTATATATTGGGACACAGCACACAACTATTTTAGGACAATCTTTTTTCTTACGGAAACTATTGTAGATGGCAATTACGGTTTGAGTTTAAGAAAATATGGTTAACGAAAAACGAAAATAATTATGAAAGTCTCCGTCAATGCAAATTCGATGCGTGTGAGAAAGTAGTGCATCTCCAAATCAGAGAACTACACAACTACTTCGTTGATCACCAGACTACTTCGTAACACATCAATTCATGGCAGATGTAAGAAATTATTACAGAGATATCTTTTTTGTAACAGCTTTTTGAATGTCAGCAGGGATGAAACAAGTATTTGCATCGCTATGGCTCTTTAGTAGAAAAACCAGCGTCTTTTTTAAACCGAGGTTCCCTGTATGAGAAAATCCTCAACCGATTCAGGTCCTCTGTCCTCATTCTTTCTGTATATGTTCAGATTAACAGCTCCAAAGCAGCAATTTCTCAAACCCTCTGCTATCCCCAAACGAGATTTCTTGTAAAACTGATAATAGCTCTCCTACCATCATCTTAGCATCTTCAGGATAAATTGTTCAGTTGGAACCAAAATATTTTGGATGGATCTGTTCCCGCATCCATAGGCATTTTTGGTATGGTATGGTTTTCAGACTTAAATTTTGTGATTTTTATAGGTAAAAAAAAATCTTTCGAAAAATCTTTCAGCCGTTTAAGTACTGTCCACACATTTCTTGTAGCATTATACGTTGTTTTTATCAGCTTAAAAGGTTGAAAGACAAGTACCTCACTTTTATATGTATCGCTATATCAGAATCCTTAAAGCTGACCAGAAGTGCCACCATAGAGTCAATCTAATGACCAGATTCCACTGCATTTTCTAATGGCTAAGATGAACCTGATCCGAGCAGAAATTAGTTAGGGAAATTATGAATAAAGTTGTGGACTAGAACAGTGGGCTTGAATTGGAATACCATTTTAGGGCTATCCTTATTTCCGGCATTGCTTTCTTTTTTTGTATTTGATCCCTAGTTTTGCAAACGGATCAGGACCTGATACAAAATTTCTTATTAGTGTGTGGCCTAATTAATTTTCTATGGTGATCTTGATCAAGGTTTGATCCGACTTTCCCAATAATGGCCTGATTGGGCAAAATCGTTACACCCATGATGAAGTCCCAATCAAACTAGGGCAAACCTGATTTGGGCCATATTTGCGCCCTAACAAATTTTATCTCGAGCAATTTCTCTTATCTGTGTTTTTATTTTGATTCTATGAATTTTTATTTGCCCGACAACATAGTGCAGCCATCGAGTTCAGTGTCGTTCCAGTCCTTTGCATCAAGCACTCATATTTTTGGAAATAATTTTTTTTAATTGGAGCTTCTATTTGCTTTCCACATTTGTTGTCCAGCCATGCGTTTGCTGCTGTTTTTGACTCGTTTTGACCTTAAAGTCTTCTTTGAATACATTGCCAAAAGCGTTTTCACTGAAAGAATCAATCAGCGTGTCTTCCAATTTATCCAGAGTTATAAAGATAAACTTTTTACCCACATTGCAGATAAACAAGTTTGTGCTAAGAATAAAATCAAGAAGTTACTCACATTGTGGATTAATAGCCTGCCGAGACCGGTTTCATCACATCCAAGGATCCGACCTACCATTTCCGTTTTTGAGATTTGTAATAAACACTGGACCTGCTAGTGACTCACCATCGGGAAGTAATCGTGGGGGGGACTGCATGTCTAGCAAGGTTTCTATTCCAGCGAGCTTCAGTCTTGTAAGTTGAAGAAGTAATTTTCCTTAATCCAGTACAAATGATTATACGTGCGACGGTGAATAGAAGCAGTAAGAAGAAAGAAGAAGAGCTCTGACCACCAAAACTCTAAAGAAGCCAAGATCATCACAACATCACCAATATGACTGTAATTTTGACATTAAAAATAAAAAAAACTACATAAATGTTTCACTCACCTCATGATTTTTCTGGGTTCACCTCTTCATGCCTTTGGAAACCTAATTACCAGATCTTCTTAATCATACGATGAATATATTAGAAATATAATAAATAATTTGTAACATCAAAGATGATGTCGGGATTTTTTAGAAATAATATAACTGATGTAACAAAATTTGTTGAAATTGTTGAAAACATAATAATTGATGTATCAAAAATGCTGTCGGTAATTATTCAAGTTGTTGGTAATATAACAATGGATAGAATAAAATGGTGGCATTTGTTAGAAAAAATATCTCTGAGATAACAAGAAATGATGTCGGAAACTATTTATGGAGTTGAGTGCTCTATGCTCCAGGTTTTCAACAAAAAAATCCATTTTCTGCTCATATTATTGTCAACTGAAAATCCAAGGATATATCAAGAAAACTTTATGAATCAACATCATACAAAATGAGAAACAAATGAATAAAAAATAATATTCCGGACCGGGTGAAGAGAAAATATGAATAAATAAAAAGACGATCAGTTGCATTGTATGCATTGGTTTACGTAGAAGACAGTTGTTTAGACAGATGAACTTTTACAGGAGAAACAGTTTTGTCACAGATTCATAACCATATTATTAACCATATTTTAGATTACAGTTCAAGAATGCGGTAGATGTTCAGGTTGGTAATATTCATGGCCGCCGCGTATGTTTCTGCATTGCTATAACTTGTTAGTAAAAAAGCTTTTTGTCATTCTGTTTCTAAATTTAACCACTGTTTGTTATAACTAAAAACGCTATAAGTTTTAATTTTTTACGAGTTCTAAGCCAGATATTAGTATATCTTTTTCAGGCATGATGTCTCCAAAGGCACATGTATATCTCACACGCAGTTCGATTTTTCTCAAATTCCAGAACCAACGGATATTACCATCTTCTATGTGATAAAGATTTATGAATTCATAAACAGACGTTTTGATTGGATAAGTCAATTAATTAAAGCTTTCGAACCCAGCAACGTTGCATTGACTTTGAAAATAAAAAAATTTAAAATGTGTTTTGTAATTTTCGGGATTTTGTTGTCTAGTATGCAGACAGACAAATACGTTCGTTGTTGACAAACAGACTCGTTAAGAAGTTTGGGCTGGAAAATGAAAAAAATCATGTGGGAGCAGGATTTTCAAAATTTTTATATGAATGTTTTAAATACTTTTTTTTTTATGGTCAGAAGGTCAGACGAGGTCAGAGAACAGATGGTTCGAAGATCAGAGTGGTTGATCAACTTCTGTCTGCGTTGTATCTGGCACGTTTGTCAAAAACAAGCCCAACAATTTTTCTCAATGATTACTATTATCTGATATTCTTGTTGGATGTTCTATCATTTGTGTTAACCCATGATAGTCTGCCATAGATAAACGATACACAACTTAATAAATACTGCACTTTTGGTTTAATTTTGAGAAATCTTTCTTTATAAAAATTGAAATAAATGAGTTAAACTTTTTATTCTGATAGATTTTTCCAGAATTCGCTCATTTTTTTATGCTTCACTAGACCAAAACTCCCAGCCGTTGCTGTGATGTAAAAAAATTAATACTAATTCTGATTATATTTTTTCATGCCCGAATTTCTTCTTACCTTGTACTTTTTATTCCGTAGTCAAAGCAAACTCAATCAACAACTTTATTTAAAGTTTAATGTAACAAAAAGTTTATTTCAAATTTTAAAAATTGTAGCTTCTCATCAAAAACGTTTTATACCATATTATACCATTCCATCAATCATTTGAAAATTACTCCTACTCTCTAAACATCATAAACATAGGATCACCCAAATTACCATTGAATTTTCAATTTCTTTCATAATTTATTTTCCTTTTTTATGAATAAAAAGAAAAACAAACTTTTCCAAGAGTTTTTCACCATAAAGCATTTATGATGATTTGTTATTTCTTAAGAAATTGCCAAAATTATCAATTTTATTTAAAGGGCACAAAAACTTATCTTTTCTTATGTTTATCTTTTTCATAGGTTTAATTTCTTGGGAGACAAAAAACGAAAACTTTAGAAAACTGCAATAAAACTTTTATTACTCTCATTTTCATTTATATTATTGTTAACAATATTACATTATTTACAAAAAAGGGTAAGTCATAACGATAATTATATGGGTCTAGTACAAATTATAAATCGCTTGTTGAATTGTACCACTGAAACCTTGGATCATCTTACACTTGATTGAACGTCCTTATTGCAGTTTTTAAACTAATGTGATAATTCAATAATTATAATGACATATGATACCCGAAATTGAATAATAGTAGTATCTGATCTATATGTATCCTATATGTAAGGTATGATAGCCTTTCTTTTCAACAGTGTATGCTATAACTGAGTTAGCAAAGGCCTATGAAGCAATTCTACCTTAAGTAACTGTAATTTTACAATGAATCTGTTCTTTTTATTGGAAAATCAATTAATTCTTGGATAATTAGAAATTCCAAATTTGCTGTCTTTGTCCAATTATTGAATCCATTATAGCGAATAACGGCCCCAGTTTATTTATTAATCCTAAATCAATTTAAATAATATTTTAATAAAAAAAATATGGAGGGGCTGAAATCTCAAGCTCTGAGATATCAAGACTTCGGTCTGGGTTAAGGATTTTGATATAGTTTTCGGCAACAAAACTTTTATGAGGACATGGTTTTTAGTTTTGGGCAGCGATGAATATCAAACATAACTCTTTGTTAAAGTACAAGTATTCAGAGATAGATTCTGTTTAAAAATTTATTACAAAACTAACACGAAACATCAATACGTTGCCGGATAATTGTAATCAAAATTCCAAAAATATTGTTAAATTAAATAAAATCAAACTTTTTCAAAATTCCAAAAATATTCTAAAAATTAGAATGAAATCAAATATTTAAACTTTTTCTAAATTCTGATGATATGCTAAAAATTCTTAAAAATTCGAACTTTTCCAAAATTCTAAAAATATTGCAAAAATTATTACAAAATCAAAAATTAAAACTTTTTTCAAAATTCCAAAAATTATAATAATATCAAAAATTAAAAATTTTTCAAAATTCTAAAAATATTTCAAAAATTCTTACAAAATCAAAAATTAAAACTTTTGCCGAAATTCTAAAAATATTGCAAAAATTATTACAAAATCAAAAATACAAACTTTTTCAAAATTCCAAAAATATTTCAAAAACTACAACAAATTCAAAAATTTCCATGTCCAATTTCATTTTAAATTACATTTACGTCATAAAAACAGCTACATTTTTTTTCCCAAAATATTGGCTAAAAAATTAAATGAAATCATTTTTTGACACACTTGACATTATATTTTGACAAACTTATAATGCCATAATTCTCTATAATAATAATAAAATATCATGTCATACGAACTATTAATTTTATTTTTTTCTAAAAAAATTGGGTAAAAAATAAATAAAAACCTTTCTTTTGACACACTTGACAACATTTTTTGACAAACTTATACTGCCATAATTCTCAATAATAATAATAAAATTTCATTTCAAACAAACAATTTATTTTTTTTCCAAAAAATTGGGTAAAAAGCTAAATAAAAATCTTTTGACACACTTGACAACATTTTGTTGACAAACTTATAATGCCATAATTCTCAATAATAATAATAAAATTTCATTTTAAACAAACAATTTTATTTCCAAAAAATTGGGAAAAAAAAAATAAAAATCTTTCTTTTGACACACTTGACAACACTTTTTTGACAAACTTATAATGCCATAATTCTCAATAATAATAATAAAACTTCATTTCAAACAAACAATTAATTTTATATTTTTTTTCCAAAAAATTAGGTAAAAAAATAAATAAAAATCTTTCTTTTGACACACTTGACAACTTTTTTTTGACAAACTTATAATGCAATAATCTAGTTTTTGATCTCACGTACCAATCCCGACCATCAAGATTCCTCCAAATTCAATGTTCCTACTCGTAATCACTTAAAATGAACGTTTTTTAAGCCAAAAATATGCAAATTTCCTTGTTTTGACACACATAATGATTTTTTTGACACACTTCCGGTACAGTTATCGAACACAGCGTCCTTTTGGACCTGTCCCTTGAGTATACCTATTTTTAGAAAAAAAAATTTTTGAAATCCCTCCAGTGGTTTTCCCTGCAGCGTAGGTAATGACGGCCGGCCGACAGACAGACATACATTTTTTTTTTTTTGCTTTTTTAGAATCAGGATGTCCTAAAACGTCGAGAAATGTCAAAAAAAGTGGGGGTAAGAATTTCACTTTGAGCTCATGAATGTAATACTTAGGTCTTTCAGACCGAAGTAAATGTAAATAACTCCACATAATGCATTTCCACCTGACTTGCATTGAAATTGTATATCATTGTATACTACCCAAAACAATTTTTAATAGCATCCGGCTCGAGGAACTATTTTTAAATTTTTTTAAGTAGTCGACTATAAATAAATGAAAAAAGCTGCAATGAAAAGCTGATACAACAAACATTATTGCAAACTTATTTAGACAAATAGCTTTTTTTATTTAGCTACAAGGCTTTCTGAGAAGTTTCCGAACCTAATAGGAACAGTTGGAAAATGTTAGGTTAAACGCCCAATAAATATCGTTTTATTTGCAAAATTTATTTTTAGTGCAAATAATTTTATTTTTTTTTGTACATCTCTGATTAAAACCAAAAACAATTGCACCATAACCACCATCTTCCGAAAATTGTATATAAACCTTTCATAAAGAATATAATTTTTGTACCGCTATACCAGAAACCTGTAATGGTCAAAACCTCCGTTTAGTACTGCGCATCGATTTTCTCTCAATTCCCTCCACTTTTAATTGCATCACGAAGTTGTGAAGGTTGGTTTATTCACCTGAAATTCAAACTTTTTTCACATATATCTTGCTTTGTATGATTAGAGTATGAAACTTAAAACATCATGATTAAAATTCATACAAAATAAAACGAAAAACTTGCTAAATCAGCAAAAGAAAAATAAGAATCCTAGGGTGTATGGACTATTAAGTCGATTTTCCATGACAAGAGGATCTTTTTCCTTGTTATATTTTTACTGGATTTATTTTGTGTATCTCTTTTTATCGTAGATTGTTCGAAACATTATTTTTTTCGAACAATCTGTTGGTTAAAAAATAACACACAGTACAACTAATTAACTAAACCAAAAAATATGTAGTCCCCAGAACAACCGTTTTTGGAACCAAGAGAGCGTCATCTTGTACTCGGAAGTCTGGTGGACCGTCGAACAGTTGGTCATAATTTGAACGGAACTCCTTCCTGCTGCTAACTTGCACCTGGTGTGAATTCTAGCTACCAACCTCTGTGAGAAGTTTTACTTTAAAGCTATAACTAGTGACCTCGACGTGATGAAATTTTAAATTTAAATTGAATCATTAAATGAGTGATCGTGACTCAGATACTAATTTAAAACAGAAACCAGGAAAACAACAAGTTCTGATGGAATTTTTGATCAATCGTCTTAAACTGAACTATCCATACCGGAATTTAGCTTGCCTGTACCTAAGAATCATACGATGGTAGGATAGATAAAAAAACTCATTCATTCAAACCATAGAGATTAAAATCAAAAATTCTCAAGCTTCTAAGACCAGTTATTAAAAATAGCTGGTAAATACGTAACACGCAGTGAAGCCAAAGCTTTTAAACAAGCTTTAAATCGCCCAACTACCTGTAAGTGTTAAGGCTGTTGTCGCTTCAATTGAGAAGGAAAACAATCTTACTACTAATCTTACTTACTACCGCCTGCATGCCTGCTGGAAGAAGGAAACAGTCCATCTACTCCTTCTTGTGGTTATCTTGATCGTTCCGTTATTGACGCATTAAATTAACCAAAACTTATTCAAGGTACTAAAAACTAATACAAAATTCACTTACAAACATTGTTGAAAATTACGCACTTCTCTAAATCATTTGAGATCTCGTCTTGGCCGTTATGGCAATACGAACCATCAGACCAGGAAATCACAACAATTTTCTAAATGCTTAATGATGTGTGTGAAGTGCTCTAGGAAGCAGACTTAGTTGTACGTCTGGTGCAAACACTCAAATCTTCAGTTCCTTGTCAACATTGATGCTTACTCCAATGTCAACCTTTTTCGAATTTAAATTAAGACATATAGAATGACCTCACAGCTGGTAATGGATCAAAAATCCACACGTATGGTTCTAAGATTTTGAACGTTGATTAAGGTCACTGCACGAATTACGGTACTTATTAGTCATAGGATCAGCTAGTGAATATATTATAGGTGCGGATCTTCTGACTAAGCTTTGTTTAATGGTCGACCTAAGGCGCAAGCGATTATTAGAGTTAATACTTAACGTAGTGGTTAATACTATTTCGTGTTTAGATAACGTGCCATTATTACAGTTGTTTAAAGTTCTGGGAATCTACGAAAAATGATTTGAGATTTTCTATAGCTTGCCCCAGTCAAACACATCGTAGTACACTAAGGTAGAACAACTATATTTTACGACGACGGCAGATAAAATCCAAAAAGTAAAGAATTAGTTTTCACACATGGCTTAGTTATGACTGTTTAATGCTTCCCCGTCTTGTGTAACATCTCCAATGCATATAGTTACGAAGAAAGAACAGAATATCTGGAGACTCTGTGGAGACTACCTACGTTTGAACAATGTTACCATCGTATTTAAGGTTTTTCATTATTTTATAGACGAAGTGATTATATGTGTTTACTTCGTTTTTGTGCACATCGACGACGATTTGGTGGTAAACAAGGATAATTGTTGAAGCACCAAAAAAGCTTAGCCATACTTTTCAAAAGATTTACTGATTTCGATTTAAAAATCAAACTTTGTTGCACATTCTCTTGATTGTCATGATTACCATGAAATCACAAGGGATGGAGTAAAACCATCCTCAAATCGAATCATGTGAAACGATTCGACTTTTATAAAAATAATTTGGAAATCCTGACCCAGGAAATCTCTTATTTATCACAGAAAAAGCTATCTCGAAATTAAATTAAATATTAAATGCAACAAGGACTAAATAATTTAATACAAAAAAGAACTAAAACACAAAAATTATATAAATCAAATAAAGCTTACATTAATTAGTTGTCTTCTTCCAAAACCGGTCCTGTGGAACATAAGTTGATTGAAGGCTGTTACAAATTCAAGAATTTTACTTGAGCCAAAATAACACTGCTCCATTTGATTTAAATTTACACAATAATCTGGCCAAACAAAAATGGTCCAGTATAAATATTAAAACTCTTCAGTATTTTGTTTCTTTTTTACTGTTTTTTTTTGTTTAAAAATTATAAATTTAAACTTATATATATCATCTAATCAAACAACTGTTCTAAAACTCAATAAATTTGAACAGCTGTATTACATCTACATGTGATACTATGAATCAGCCTACATAGAAAAAAACCTCTATTCAAACACAAACAAGTATCATTAATTAGTATTGAGTGCAATTAACTAAAAAATGTTAAAATATTATTGATATATATGTATATGATCGCTTTTATGTCTGTTTCATTTTCAGACCGTAATTGAAATTGGCAAATTATTAGCGAATTTCTATATATATGAATATTCTTACTTTTATAAAAATATTCGAAATAGTCAGTCGTTACACATGGTAATCCCAGATTTTTCTTAGCCTACCTTCTACCCCAGATTTTCCTTAGCTAGGTTCAACGATTCGTGGGCATGGTTAATTATTTCCATAGATATATATCCCTCTTGACAACCTTCAGGATTTTTCTTTAAAAAACTCTCACATACAGAGCAAAAAAACTCTACTTTTGACCGCTAGTTATTAGATATTTCTCAGCTGCAAATCACTTTCGTTACTTTGTAGAGGGTTGTTCACAATATGCACTAACTTCAAACCTTTGGTAAATCAATCTTTTTAAAGATAAAGAGAAGTCACAACCAGGCACTGCATTTTTGGTTCAGGGAAAATTCTGGCCATCAATGATTATTGACGTTGGATTTTGATTTAAAACATGCTTCCATGTCAAAAATTCAAGGTTTACTGCCACATTTTTTCTAATTTCTGATATCTACCAGTTTCCATGATCAGATTAAGACATAAAAAAAATCGATGTGGTAGGATACTTATCACCATCTCATAGATAGTACTACGTCCGTACGAATATTGAAAGTTTCATCGGATTTTCTGAACATATCCCATTAGAAAATGGAACTGCTGAAACAGTTTCTAAGCCCTTCGTGGCCTATCGTATTTCCCGATTTAGTGTGCCGTTAAATATATTTGATCGGGGAGCTAGTTTTAAATGAAAGTTATTTCAAGAACTGATGATTAATATCGTTGATTTGTAAAAGACTAAAGATGACAACTTAAGCGTCTAAAGCCAATGGAGTAGTGGAACGATTCCACAGACAGCATAAATCATCACTAAAAGCTCATAGAAATACAGTAAATTGGTTTGATACGCTCACGATCGTCATGTTAGGCATTTGGGCTTCGGTCAAAGCTGATTTAGGATATGTTCCAACGAGAAAAAAATACTGTGGAGCTGTTTAAATATCCAATAGAACCATCAGATTCGGTTGACCATTTAAATCAATGGACGCAATCTCTAATCTTTAGTGGATAAATTAAAATCCAGTTTATTACCACCATATGAGGGGTCATACAGATTAATCATGCATTATCTGAAGAGTTTTTTTTATTTAAATATAAAGAAAGAACAAAAGTTTTACTCACAAACACAATTTGAGAAATATCTAAATCAAAAACGGTACTTTAAAAAATTACAATAAAAATTATATTGGACTAGAAAAAATTCACTTTTCATATGCAAATTCACCTTCGGCCCACGGTCAAAAATAGATTTTTTCAAAATTTTCACTCTCAATCCTCTCCAAATAACATTTCCAATTAAATTATCAGCCGACCGCTATAGTTTTCATTCAATCTTTACATCAATTCCTATAATCGTGAATATTAAAATTTTTTTTCTTTAGTAATGTTCAAAGTTAAGCTGGGTTGACTAGAAACAAGTTTCACATTTTTTAAAATAAGTTGAAAACTGTGCTTTCGAAAAATAGAAAAAAAATTGTTTGCACTTTGTCAAGGTCAAAAATAATTTTTTTACGAAACCCCTTCCAAATAAAATTTCAAATGATGAGTTGACCGCTATAATATTCATCAATCCCTACAACATTTCCAATAACCGAGAATTTTTTCCAATTTTTGTCTTGTGTAATATTCGGAGTTAAAAGATAGGCGAAAGGAAAAATCTTTCACATTTTTGAAAATAGGTCAAAAAATGTGCTTTTGAATATTATAAGATCAAAAATCAAAGTCAAATCAAGATCAATAGTAGTTTAATCAATGAGTGAATAATGAAGTAGTTTATTCTCAAGCAAAAGTTTAAAGTTTGAGCGAGGCACGAGCGAGAATTTTAATTTGCGAGAGAATAAAATTCATTATTCACGAATCGATTACAATACTTTATTCTCTGACAAAGATTTTATTATAAAAAAGAATTGTGTATTATAAAAAATAAAAACATTTTCTTCAATTAAAACAATAAATCTTTATTGTTTTAATTGATAAATCAAATTTCTTAATAAAAAAACCCTGATGATAAAAAACGCCCTTCTCATACAATCAACCAAGTTCAACTAAACGATATAAGAGAATTACTCAAAATTTGATTTTTGAACAAAACTTATCAAAGCAATTGTGATTATAATTTGAAAATAATTTTAATGAAATCAAAACAATTTGACCAATTGGAATCATACCAATTGAATAAAATGTTCATTAGGCACTAGGTTAAGTTCATTAGGCTATAGGTTAGAAAACAATACAATAATACATACTATTATTATCGAAAAAACATACAAATAAAGCTGATATAATTAAATGGAAGAGAATAAATATAATTTTTTTTCGAAATTTCTACTTCCAACTACATCAAAATAACATTTCAAATGATGAATCGACTGCTATGTTTTCATTCACTCTTTACGAAATTTACTACATTGTGAATTTTTTCAATTTTTTCCTTTTGTAATATTCGATGTTAAAGGATTGGAGACAAGAAATTTTTTTTACTTTCTAAATAATCCGAAAGCTGTGTTTTCTAGAATTACAAAAAAATTGTTTTGTTCCAGAAAAATATCACCTTTAATATAACACCGCATTCGTCAAAGTTTAAAATAGTTTTTTTTCAAAATTTTCACTCCCAACCCCCTCCATATAACATTTCAAATGATGAGCCGACCGCTATAATTTTCATTCAATTTTTACAACATTTCCTATGACCGTGAATTTTTTTAAATTGTTTCTTCTGTAAGGTTCTAACTTAAGGGAAACGGGGCAGGAAATTCATTTTCACATTTTTTAAAGTAAGTCGAAAACTGTGAAAATTACAAGAAAAATTGTTTTGGGCTAAAAAAATTCCCCCTTTCATGTCCCATATGTTAATGCCAAAACTAATTTTTTTTTCAAATATCCACTCTCAACGCCCTCTAGCAGCCCTCCCCCCCCCCCCTTATTCAATTAATCTCCACCGAGACAATAATGACATTTTCTCGTGGATAACTGGTTGCGGAATAAATGTTGTTAATCTCCCAATTAAAAAATGTGACGGCGTAATTGTCTGTCCATCAGTTGTTGAGTATATTGGCCGAGAACTCGAGATTCCTTAGATCTGAACCAACAGCGTTTCCAGCTCTTCAAAGCTCTTCATGATTGTTGTTCCAAATCCCGTCTCAAGTAAAACTTCTTGTTTTTTACAGCAGTTTCCCTAAGACTACTTGGAGCTGCAGGTGGTGTCATATGCCATGCTATTCAATCTTGGACTAGAAATTTAGAAACAAAACTTTTTTGTTGAAAAAATTCGAACAAATCGTGCAATTGATTCCCAGCACCGATTCAAATGCTTCCATTCTCCATGAATAAGTCAAAACATAGGCTACACCGTACAGTTCCGTGCTCTCTAACCAACATTGGTCCAGCATAATTAACCCCAACCTTTGAGAAAGGATATGCTATCGTTACTCTTGCGCCAGACAGCAAATCCATTAACTGTGTGAAAATTGCCTGGTTATGCCTAAAACAAACCAAACATTTATTGATTATTCGTTTTATCCACTGGTCAATGCCTAGGGTTCATAAAAATTCTTGAATAGAATTCTTCAGAAGTGTCATCCAGCATGAACTAATTTTAAATGTTTTCTTGCATCAAACTTTTTACTAACAAACTTTTACTGGATACGATTATCGGATGCTTTGCATTGTACTGTTAACTGGAATTTTCTGCAGGATTATCTGGAGCCTTAACATGACGCCGTTGATTTTGAGACGTGTTTTCCAATTTCTACGACACTCTATTCGCAACATATGTGTTCCATTTACGTGGATGGGATGATGCTAGCACGATTGTAGAATCAGTCCATGCTGTGAAATTTACTTGATATTCCTTTAGCGATTCCTTACCACATTAAATCGTTTAACTAGAAGTTGGACTGCACATAGTTCCAGTCGTGGAACGTTATTGCTGAAATAATGTTATATGCTGTGGTTATTTTATTGCTGATTCTACAATATATTATAGCTCCGTATGCTAATAAGAGGCATCGGAAAATTCATGCAGTTTAATTTCTTTAATTTCATTTGTTATCAGTCATCTAGGAGTTTGAATGTTGTCTACAAATGGATAGCTTTGCTTGATTACGATTAATTTCTTGATTTTTTCTACGGCTAGAGCATCATCCCAACTGATTTTCAATAACCAAAGTCTCTGAAAAAATATTTTTATCATTATCATTATTGGTGCATGCCAACGAAGAGGGTCGAACAACTTTGAAGCTTTCGACAAAATACTACGTTTTGTGAACAAATATACTACGTTTTGTGAACAACACAGAGGTTTCTTCTAACGAAATGTTAAAGAAAAACACATCCCTTTTAGGATTCCAATGTAATCCAAGTGTTTTGATATAAGAATCTGGATCTAATTCTAAATTGTTTAATTCTCGATCCTCTATCGGTATAGCATTTAGAATTTCTTTGCTTTTGGACGATCATTTTCTAAGTTTGAAACCAGCTTTATGAAACCGATTTAAAAAACTTCTGTTGAATATTTAGTCCGTCTGCAATCTCATTCACTTCGGTTAGAATGTTGTCGACATAAAAGTCATTCATTATAGTTTTTGCTGTCTCATCCTGCTCTTTGGCTACTTCTTCTGAAATCTGCTGCGAAACGCGTGTTTCTAAAAGTTGGGCACTAGCAGTACCGTTTGCTACAGTAATTAACTTATAATCCTGTATTTATTGTTGAGGTGATTCCCTTCAGACTATTTCCTGAAAAACAGCATTCTTTTCTTCCACTAAAATTTGCCTGCATATTTTCTCCAGGTCTGACTGACCTAAATACTTTTGTATGAAACCGAAATCTCAGCAAATAGAAATTAAACTTCTTTGAATGGTAGGAACAACCATTAGAAAATCATTGTAACTCGTTCCAGAGCTAGATTTCAATTAGGCGTCAAAACCACTCTTAACGTTGTTGTGATACTGTTTTCTTTCATAACACCATGGTGTGGCAGATATTTGAATTCATCTCTTTCAAATCGACGATCCACAGTAAACAAACGTGGCGAAAGGACTAAATGTCTTCATGTGCCAATTTCAATATTCTTTTGTTTGAATAGCAGTTTACTTTAAATCTTCCACAAATGTCCGGATCTGGTTTTAGGATGTTGAAAAAATGTTCATAGACAATAAGTAGATCAACTTTCCCTGGCATATGGAAATGTGGATCTTCTAAAGTCTAAATGAATGATAGATGAGATGTCAATTCCTACCAATGGAAGTTGTGATGTTACCCGTTACATAACAACAGCTTGTACCAATATAATTTATAATTTTTATTGATACTTCAAGAATTTAATAAAAATAAAATAGTATATAAAAATAAAGTATAACCTTAATCTTATAGTTGATTGTTGACTTCAATGTTGAAAGTAACTTTCGTCCTTGTATGTCACTTGTTTTTCTTCTAATTTTTATTTTAAACAGTATTTTAAACATTAAGTTTTCCAGAGACGCAAAGTATATCTCTCAATAGTATTAATTTTTCTTCCGCCCTATAACACTGCCCCCTTACATGGATGAATATTGGTTTTAGGAATACTCACAGTTTCCAGTATGTTGACTAAAACATTCAACATAGCAACAGCTGGCAACTTTTTAATGGTTATGTCAAATTGATTTCGTGAAACAAATAAAATCCACTTATTTGACTAACTTATAGTGCAACTGAATTAAAAAAAAATTACCTTTACGAATCACTTTGTAATACACATCATTTTCAATTAAATTTTTATTTTAATATAAATTATTTTTAATTTTTTTTTGGTTTACATATCTTTCATTAGTTTTCCAAATAACAAAATCTTTAGAACGATAAAATTACAGCTAACATCAACAGTTTCTTTTTTGTTCATACATTTTTCTAAAGTTTACATATTAGAACTGTTTTGTTTTTCTTAATTAAAAAAAATGGTTGGTACTTTATATCAACGAGCCTGAAGCAAAAACTCGGATTTTACTTCTTTTTAGTTACTAAAGTCCACCATGAACTAAATAATTTTCGATTTTAAGATTTTTTTCTTTCAAAATAACAACCGCGGATTAATATTTTCAATTCTATTATTTACACAACAATCAAAGAAAAACCGATATTAATTTTTTTATTAATTTCTTTTGGATTTAATATTAAATACCAACTGACTTAAACTTTCTATTTTTTTATTATTTTTCGATTTAATATCAAAAATCAATTGAATTTTAATTGGACAATGTACTAGCATATATAATATTCTTATTGTTAGGAGTAAACAAGACAATAGCTGATTCATTGCAAGGCCGTCTCTTTCTTTCGTTATACTATCAAAGTGAAAAACTAGTTTCTGTTGAGGTTTTGAAGCATTTTTATAGAAAAACAATTGAGAGAAGAGAAAAGATCTAATATTCCTGTTGCATTTTTTCTCATTTAAATATGTAACAGATAAAAAAAATTTACAAAGGAAAATTCATGTGATATCATATTTTTCTATTGCAATGTGTGTCGTCGTCTCGTTATTTCTCTATTTACGTTTGATTACAAACTACTTCGGTCTGAAAGACCTAAGTATTACATTCATGAGCCAAAAGTGAAATTCTTACCCAACTTTATTGGCATTTCTCGACGTTTTAGGACCTACTGATTCTAAAAAATCAAAAAGAAAAAATGTATGTCTGTCTGCCGGCCAGCCGGCCACCGTCATTACCTACGCTGCAGGGAAAACCGCTGGAGGGATTTCAAAAATTTTTTTTTCTAAAAATAGGTATACTTAAGGGACAGGTTCGAAAGGACGCTGTGTTCGATAACTGTACCGGAAGTGTGTCAAAAAAATCAATATGTGTGTCAAAAATAGCCAATTTTCATATTTTTGGCTTAAAAAACGTTTTTTCAATATTTTCAGAATTTTTGAAAAAGTTTAATCTTTGATTTTATAATAATTTTTGGAATATTTTTGGAATTTTAAAAAAAGTTTGATTTTAAAACTTTTACAATATTTTTGGAATTTTGAAAGAAATATGAATTTGTGATTTTGTAATATTTTCTCGCAACGCTAAATGGAGAGGATTTTGAGTAGTTTGTTGAGTGTATCATCTTTTCACTAAATTATATTAATTTGTGATCTGTTATAATTTTCCGGCAACGTATTGATGTTTCGTGTTAGTTTTGTAATAAATTTTTAAACAGAGATAAAAAATACTTGTACTTTAACAAAGAGTTATGTTTGAAATACATCGCTGCCCAAAACTAAACACCATATCCTCATATAAGTTTTTTGTCGAAAACTATATCAAAATCCTTAACCCAGACCAAATTCTTGATATATCAGAGCTGTGAGATTTCAGCTCCTCCATATTTTTTATATATTTCAGTGTGCAATGCTCGATTTTATTCATGTACATTGTGATCTGTCAAATTGAAATTACGATGTGACACAACATATAGGTTGGTAGTTCAAGGATAGAATGTGCAAGATGAATTAACTAGAACCCAATCTTTGCGGATAATGCACCCGGTCTAAGTGTCTGATCTGTCAAGCCTTAGATTCAAGTCAATCCACCCTACACAGAACCAAATTGGGAGCACAACAGTTATTCGGCTTCAAACCCCATTGCTTTCAAGGTCCTTATCTCTTCATCGCACTGTCAATTTCTTAAGGCCGTTGCACTTACAGTTTTCTGCTTTGGTTTAATGTTACGATCTCTAATTTTACGAAATGCCTCCAAATAATTCAAGTCGGTGATCGTAATGTGCTTAAGCAAATTGAAGGCTTCATTCTTTAAAGTGGAAATTATTAAAAAATAATTGAAACTTTTGCGTGCGGATGGATGATTGTTTCTCATCTGCATAAGAATTAAGGCCCGTCTACGGTTCTGGTAATACAACATCAAACAGATAGTAAGGCTGGTCTCCAGGCCGCAGCAACATAACAATAAATAAAACTCTCAATGCTGGTCTCGTGAGATGAAATCTTAACATAGTCGATATTTTATTGATTTTTTCTTAATATTTCAATCTTTTTCGATTTTTCTAAATCAAACTCGATGCCTTAAATAAAATGTGTTACTATCTTCTTATCTATGTCTGAAAAATATAGAGAAAAATCAATCTTTGTAATTACAGGTAAGCCTTGAATTATGCGACACTTGAATTATGCAATTTTGGTTATATGTGGTTCAAAATTTGCGTCAAAATTTTAAATTATGCGCAAAATTTTAGTTTAGTGCGATTAAACTTTTCGCTACAACTTTTAATACACCTAACAAATACGTATTCATTTTATGTACGCACATTCCCCCGATTTTGCATTATCTTCCCTGTGCTTTATTCTAAAAAATATGTACATGTTTACATGTTTTTATATCCTCAGTATAATATATTTGGGTACAATAACACCGCTGAGCGCATGTTGTTGTGAAACCTAGGCCATGAAATGTTACTATTTATGTAACTTTGATGGACAGCTGCACAACTATTCTTACCACAACAGTAGATGATAGTTAAAGCGGACAAATACCTGAAAGATTACACACATATATCAATTCTTAAAGCAGATGAAAAACGTGATCTACGCTTTTCGAAAAAGTCGAAATTTGACCTTGACCATTTTTGATTTTCCTGAAACTTGGCATATAAGTAGTATGGATAAAATAAAAAATACAAATTATTTTAAAATTTTTTTAAAGTGTATAGTTTGAGCATAGGGGGCGGGGCACCCCAACATGCATGAAAAATGAAAATTCTGAAAATCCGATGTAACTTTGAAATTAAATTACTCAAGAACGGCTATTCCGATTTCAGTAAACTTTTATTTGCTTGATAGATGATTAATTAGTCGTTTGAAAAAAAATTAATTTATTGTTTTTATAATTAATTTTTAAATAAAAATATTAAAAATCTTTTTTAAAGATAGGGCTAGTGTCAAAGATCAATTGGAATTTAATTAATTTTTTTTCTGAAATATCTTTATTCTAAAATATATCAAATTTACAAAGAGGCTAAAATTTTTGTTCTTGAGATATTTAATTTTAAAGATTTTTAGTCCGATTAAAATTCTAATTGTTCATTATTTTCTCGAACTTCAGTGGTTAAAATTTTTTGATGATAAAAATTGTTCGAAAAAATGATGAACAAGTTTGTAAGTATAATTATCTAGGACTAGTCCTTGATAGTAAACTTAATTGGTCACCGCATATTGAAAAAGTAAAAAAATCTATATTACCATACATTTTTGCCATCAATCGTACAAAACACCTTCTGCCCAAGAAGTCATTGCTTCTTTTGTACTATGCTTACATTCAATCTAGATTGATATATTTAAGTCCAGTCTGGAGTGGCTGTGCAAAATACAAGATTGAAGAATTGGAAATATTACAGAAGCGAGTACTGAAGAGTATATTATGTGTATCTGTAACGTACCCGTCCGCAGATTTATTCAAGGAGTTTTTGTCATTTAGTCTTCTTTTAAAAAGAGATCTACTACTTTTGATTCACAAAATTGTAAATAACCAAATAAAGCACAATTTAAACATAATTCCTTTATCGTCTGTTCACAGATATGAGACAAGACGCCTTTCTCAGTTTCAAACAGAGTTTTTCTCTAGCTCTGCCTCTCGAAATAATGTGTTTTATCGTGGATTAGTCCAATATCCGCCATACACTAAATCAAAAAACCTTTAAGTCAAAATTAATGGATTTCCTAAAACAATCCAGCTGATGCTTCCTTGGTTTAATTTGATAGATTGGCAATTTATTTATTTGAAAATTAAAATTGTTTAAAATTGTTTAATATTATTAATTTATTATATTGTTGAAATTATTAAATTATAAACTAATTAAAAACTATTAATTGTGTGTTGAGTATCGTAGAATTACAATACATGTTATTATTTGAATTTTGTAACTGAACCAAAGCTAAAGTTAAGTTTATTATTGTAGAACTTTAGTATTTATGTAAGCTTAATTATAGTATACGTCTATACTTAATAATTTTAATTCATTGTACATAATTCCTTGCAGTTGCTATATAACCTTAATGGTTCGAGCAGCTTATAAAAAAAGAGAAAATATGCTAAGCAAATATACAATGTATAATCAATATTGTCTAATAAAAAAAAAAAAAAAAAAAAAAAAAAAAAAAAACAAATACAATTTTGGATGGACTAAAAATCTTTAAAATTAAATATCTCAAGAACAAGAATTTAAGCCTCTTTGTAAATTTAATATATATTTGAGAATAAAGATAGAACTATTTTCAGAAAAAAAAATTAATTAAATTCCAATTGATCTTTGACCCTAGCGCCATCTTTAAAAAAGTTTTTTTAATATTTTTATTTAAAAATTAATTATAAAAACAATAAATTAATTTTTTTTCAAACGACTAATTAATTAGTCAAGATTTTTTAGTCAAGAAGAAGGACTTGCAATGGGTTCACCATTAAGTGGATTATTAGCCAATATATACCTTAACTATTTTGAAAATAAATTTATTTTTTCTAACTTAAATAAATATCAAAATTTGATTATTTCATATTCAAGATACGTTGATGACATATTTTTATTATTTAATGGAACTTCACGGCAAATTGAAATTTTCAAAAATTATTTGAATAAAATTAACAAAAAGATACAATTTACTCTTGAAATTGAAAAAGACAACATGTTAAACTTTTTGGATTTAACCATATCAAAGAATAATAACAATTTTGAGTTTAAAATTTATAGAAAACCTACTACAACTGATATTACAATTAACTCTAGCTCACACCATCCATATTCTCAAAAAATGTCAGCTTATAATTCATTTATAAATAGATTACTTACTATTCCAATGAATCATTTAAATTTCCAGAATGAATTAAACACAATCAAATTTATTGCTATTAATAACGGATACAACCCAAATATTATTGATAAAATATTAAGTCGAAATTCAAAAAGAATAAATAACAATAGTTCTATAAACAGATTGAATACTAATACAGATGTAAAATATATTTCTATAAATTACACTAATTTACTACCCAACATAATTGTTAATCAATTTAAAAAATATAAATTTAAAATTTCTTTCAAAACAATAAACAGTCTATATAAAAACTTCAAATTCAAAGAAAAACCTAAACTAGAAGAATGCACTGGCATTTATCAAATAAATTGTGATTCCTGTGATAAATTTTATATTGGCCAAACAGGTAGAAAATTCATTACCAGATTTTTAGAACATTTACCTAAACGAAAAAACATTCAAAATATAAAATCTATTTTTGCTCAACATCTAGTCGATGAAAATCATTCATATACAAGTTTTGAAAATAATTTTGAAGTTTTACATTTTTGTAACAAAGGTCCTCTCATGGATTCAATGGAAGAGTTTGAAATATATAAAGCTACTAAGAAGTCACCATTTTTAATTTTGAATGAACAACTATCATTTTGTTCTAATATTTTGTACAATTTAATTATAAATTAACATTTTTCTTTATTGTTTTTGTTCTTATCATATTTTACAATTTTAATCTTTTCAATTTTTATTTTTAAAAAACTTTTTATGTTTAATTTAGTATGCATATTTTTTGAAACAAACAAATTTTCAAATAATATTGTCATAAATATAAAAAATTTCACTGATGATAGATATATATATCTGAAACCGGTCTGATTTTTATATTTTATAAAAGTTGTTAGAAAAATAAAACATTTTTATTAAATCAACAAATTTAATAATTATTTGACTAATTAATCATCTATCAAACAGAAAAAAGTTTGATGAAATTGGTATAGCCGTTCTTGAGCAATTTAATTTCAAAGTTACATAGGATTGGCAGAATTTTCATTTTTCATGCATGTTGGGGTGCCTCCTATGCTCAAACTATGCACTTTAAAAAAATTTTAAAATAAGTTGTATTTTTTATTTTGTCCATACTACTTATATGCCAATTTTCAGGAAAATCAAAAATGGTCAAGTTTTCACAACTCTGTCTAGAACACGTACAAAAAGTACAAAGATTTTAATCCGCATGAGGTCGCATTTATTTATTTCTATAAAGTAATGGATCAAGCGGTCTTATAGCAAAATCTTTCCTTAATGACCTTTGGTTTTTGTCAAGTGTTCAAACATTTAAATATGAAAAAATTATCCCTTCTTGTGGTTCTACAAAATGTGTGTCCCAGAAGCTAAAAAAAAGATTTTAAAACGTTGATCACCATTGATAATACTTTTGGTATTCAACGGACCTTAACCATTCTAACATTAAATTTATTTTTTACCACCTAATAAAACTATTCTGCAGCCATTAGAGTAGAGGACTACAAATTTTAGCAGAGATTAATATATTTAGAGTAGAGATTAAAATATTTTTGCGAGTAGCATTTGCATATTCCTGGATAAATTAGATAACTCTTGAGATACAAAAGTAAGCATGCCATGGAAGAATTATACCATGAGAAAATGCATAAAGTTCATTGTAAATTCTATTATAGAATTAAAGCCATTTACACTTAAGAGCTGCTGGACAAAAACAATGGCTTGGGAGAGTCGATATATTAAATCTCGTAACAAAAGCTCAAGTTGAACTAAGGAATTTTGCACATTTGAAATGAATTTGACAAAAAAACTTGTTCCGATATGCAAGAATTTATGAGTTAAATAAAAACGATCAATTTAATTTAATTGATGATTTGAAAATCTTTGAAAACTAAGATTCGCGTGACTAGAATGACCACGATGAGAATGACGATGCCAGATAGGGTTCCCAACTTATAATTTTCCAAAGAAAGGACATTTACAAAACTACGAAAAAAATTTAATTTTATATGCATAGGCATTTATTGTATTTCTATTTCAACACAGATTCATCATATATATACATATATTATTTTACAAATTTAAGTTAATTAATTCACAGATTTTAAATCTATTATTCGTCAGCAGACAGCAATAACAACTGATCAAATGCAATAAAAATATAAAAAAAATCAAACTATGTACATATGTAAATAAATTCAGTACTTTTACATATGTAAGTATTTTGAATTCACAGCACGCAATTTTTATCATAAGTAAAATACAAATGATGAAAAACGTGTTCCAGACAGAGTTGTGAAAACTTGGCCATTTTCGATTTTCCTGAAACTTGGCATATAAGTAGTATGGACAAAATAAAAAATACAGCTTATTTAAAAATTTTTTAAAATGCATAGTTTGAGCATAGGGGGCACCCCAAAATGCATGAAAAGTGAAAATTCTGCCAATCCGATGTAACTTTGAAATTAAATTGCTCAAGAACGGCTATACCGATTTCATCAAACTTTTTTTTGTTTGATAGATGATTGATTAATCGTTTGAAAAAAAATTAATTTATTGTTTTTACAATTAATTTTTAAATAAAAATATTAAAAAAACTTTTTTAAAGATGGCGCTAGGGTCAAAGATCAATTGGAATTTAATTAATTTTTTTTCTGCAAATAGTTCTATCCTTACTCTAAAATAAATCAATTTTACAAAGAGGCTAAAATTCTTGCTCTTGAGATATTTAATTTTAAAGATTTTCAGTACGGCTGAAATTCGAATTTTTCTTCATTTTTTCAAACAACTTCCATTAACAAAAAATTTTAAAATCAATTAAATTTTAACTTTTTTTATTTTTAAAATATAGTTCTAACCTTCCTTTAAAATATATCAAATTTACAAAGAGGCGTTAATTCGTGTTCTTCAGATATTTAATTTTAAAGATTTTTAGTCCGATTAAAATTCTAATTGTTTATTATTTTCTCGAACTTCAGTGGTTAAAAATTTTTGATGATAATAATTGTTCGAAAAAATAATGAACAATTAAAAGAAGGAGACTCATATTTTTTGAGTTGTATATTCGTTAATTCAAATATGATTTCCAATTAGAATTATTTAAATAACATACATACGGGCGCTTGTATAAAATTTCGAATTTAAATTCGAAAGCTACAAGGAAAAATATGAGCAATTATATATATATTTAGTTTTTTGACTCCTATTCAAAAATTGCATTAAAATTAAAATAAAAAAAGGACATTTTAGCTTAATAAAGGACATTGTGTCACACAGAAAGTGGAAAGGACAAAATATAAAAAAGAAGGACTGTCCTTCCCAAAAAAGGACGGTTGGGAACCCTGATGCCAGAACCCGAAACGACGTTATATTTAACTCAAATATGCTATCGGACTGTATTGCTATTGCCATTCCACAACAATTTTTTTGAAAACGTTGCCTGATATGGAAAGGGGTTTAAAATTTAAGCGTGGATTTCAATGATTTTGGTTCCATACTTTGAATCAAATAAACAGACAGATCTCTCTAAAAAGCAATTATTACTAACAAATTTCATAAGTTTCAAAACTAGTATCTGCTCCTACAGTAAATGTCTGCGGTATAGAAGGCGCCATAAAAACATCTACAATACAACAGAAACTGACGACTAAATTTTTGTCACAAAAGCGAGGACGATAATGTAAAATTGGCGAATTAAAAATGTCAAATTAGAGATTTATTCTATACAATATAACTATATTATCGGTTTTACGTGTTCTAATACATAAACAATTTGGTTTTCAAGTGAATAAAAAATATTTTTATTTACAAATAATAGTAAAACTAGCTTTTCATGATCATAAATATTTTTCTTTGATATAAAACCCGCAATTTTGTATGGACTCTTAGTCACGAATTATGCATTTTTGAATTGTGCGCTGTTTTGACGGTCCCAAACCACCGCATAATTCAAGGGACACCTGTATTTTGTTCTCAGTAGGTGAACAAATACATTTTATAACTTTAGAAAATTTCAGGTTGATAGCACTTATAGTTTATTGATACGACTGTGGATGGATAAATGTAGAAATTTATTGTGTAGAAATTCGGATGGACCGAAGTCTCACCAATGGGGCACCGTTCTTGTTTTTTCAAAGTACGGAACACTAAAAATATAGAACCAACCTATAAAAAATAAACCAACCTGAACTTTCCACATACGATATAAAAGTTTATAAGAATATTTTAACTAATATCTTAGATATCCGAAATACCCTTTTATATTTTGAAACTACAAGTGTAAAATTTTTGTCTTCAAATTATCAAAACTGCATAAGTCATTGAATTAAAACACGTGTAAAGTTTTAGGATTGTGCCTCAAAGTACACACTTTTGATTCTTGGAAGAAAAACAATAACCAGAGTTCACCTGGGGTTGCAAATTTTTTCTGTTAAATTCCATCCCGAAGCGTATAATGAAACCCTAATTTGCATATAATTTGCATATTTTCATCGAAGGTTTGGCAATTTTCATTTATAAATTTTGAATTATCAACATAAATATTCCTACGTTGCACAAGTAGACAACATGCCTCAACAAATACTTTATAGTCGAATCGACAAACGATGAAAAAAGTCTAAAAAAATTGAACGAATCAAATTTAAAATGATATCTAAATTTAATCTAATAAACATCTTTCAGAACTCTAGTTATCAAAATTCTATCCTTAAATACAAATAATAACAGGAAATTGGACACAATATAGGATATCATCTCATCTTTTTGTTCTAATAATAAGATTTTTACTATTAAACTCAATTTAGTCTTTTCCTTACTAATCCACAAAAAAATACGATATAAATTTTTCTTATGTTTTTTTAAAGAAAATCCTCTTATAAACTGAAACATATTCTAGAAAACAAAATAATATAATTTTTTTTTTACTCCTAAAATAAAAAAAATAATGATAATACTGTTCCTATTCAAACACAGATGGCAGAACAAATATTAAAAAGAAAATAAGCTTTCACTATTAAAGACGAAGCAAATACTTTTCTACGTTTTGTTATATAATTGAAAAAAAACTGTTATGTTATATTATAGTGTTATAATAATGTTTAAAATATTTTTTATTCGCCTACATATTAAAGTGTTACTTTATTACTGTGATTTGCGGCTTTAAAGTATCACTTTTCAACTATTTATTTTGTTGTCATAGTTACGTCCAAAAAAGTAAAAAGCGTTTGTATTTGTTTAAATTCTATGAAAAATAAAATTTTTTATCAAAGCAACCCTTTAGTTCAAAATTTGATTATCCAATTAAAATAGTTGTTATCATTTGTTGTCATAGCTACACAATAATTTGGAAAAAATAAAAAATATTTTGTCAAAGGTTACTTGTTCCACATATTTTTATTTTAAAATTTATGAAAATTTATAATTTTAATTTAGAATAAACAACTTTTCTTAAAATATTTTGCTTGCGGCGAATAAAAAATAGTATATGATGCACGGACGTAAGCTATTTTGGACTTAATGTGGGTACAAATCTCGGCTAGCGCCTCGATTTGCAAACTCCACATCCGTCCAAAATCTTTAGCTTTACGCCCTAGCATCATAATGTACTATTATTATCGTCAGTATGATTATTTCTATTATTCGATTAGAGCTTTTTTTAAAATATTACTTTTTAACCTTACATGTTTAGAGCTTTGAAATGACCCTACTGAAACATAGATGGTGTATTAAAAGAAATTTTACAAAAATTTCCCAACCGTTAAAATTAACTCATTTCATTTCATATTTTCATAGAATTAGCTCTCTTCTATACAACTTTAATTTTTATAAAAACTGAGAATATCTATTTTAATTTTTAGCATATTTTCCAATGACGTCATTGCGCATTGCGACATCCAGCATGCGTTTTATTTAAACATTGAAAAATCAACTCAACATTTTAATATCAAAATTCAAACAAAAATCATCTTATCGTTTCACTCTTTCAGCGCTAAAATAACCGGTATACTTATGTTTGTTTCTTTTCATACAGGTTAATGATTTTGTTGTTTCTCTTCAACGTCATCATAAAAGAGAAGAGAATTTTTTTTTTAGTTTTTCCATATTGCGCTATTTTTTGTTTATATTTTTAGATCTAAGTGAAAATGCAGCGTTATAACGGTATAAAAGTCTATAGGATATATTTTTTTTATGATGATTTTATTTTGAATTATTTATGAAAGAGAAAAACAAGAGAAATTTGAAGAAAAGCGAGAAAAGTGTTAAACTTTTGTTAAAGAAAATATTTTTGAAAGAAAAATAAATAAAATGAATAAAGTTTTCTTTATGGTTTTTCTTAATGGTTCAATGAAATACAAATGTGTGTCATTGTATGTTATGTTAATCTTTCTAAAAGTTCCAATGTCAACGGAAACAGAGGCTAATTGATTTTTGTTTGTTCTTTCTTATATTAAAAGTAATTTGTATATGATATATAACAAAAGCTTTTTTTATTGTTCATGGTGAGGACGCCTGGTGGTTTGCATGGTTTGTGTTGAAAATATTATTTGGTTATTTGGTTTGTTATTTTTAATTAAGTTAGAAAATTAGCTGACATGTCTTGGGTATTAATCGTTTGTGTTATGGTCACAGTAGGACATTTTGATCTATTTGAAACATATGATGACGTTATTTTTCCTATGTAGATTTGTGATATTCGTGTTTGTAGGATTTAAGGTTTTCTTTTCAAATCGAAGTATTAAGAGATTATAAAACATTATTCGTTTTATTTTTTCCACCGAAAAGGTATTAAGACATTGTCACATATATGAAAACTATAAAACTCGAAACTTGCAAAGGGAAAAACCGTTATCACTAATGTTTTATGCGGCGAAGCAATTATATGTTAAAAAATCGTCTGCTTAAGATAAGATGCTTTGCGTTGTACAGTAAGTTGGATTTTTTAAACGGGCCTTACTCGTAAAAGTCCTGCACTACTAAGAAATAGATTAAGTGTTTTGAAAGTATTTTCTTTTCAGTGAAAAAAATTCTTCTTTTTAAGCCCAACCCACTAATATGTCTAGCGAAATTAAATGCGATGATTTTGATACTCGATTGGGCATTCTTCTCTGGTATGGTGCTCTTTTTATAGTATACCATACATATGAGTCTTAAAATTTGTGTGTAACTTGAAACTCTTACCCAAATGCAGCGATAAACAACGTTACCTTAATTATTGTTAACAAACTGCATTTTGGAGACGCTTATTCTCTACTGGATACCCTTATTGCTTTCAATAGTTTTCTTTGGATCATTAGATTTTGAAAGCGAATTTGAACCACACATTACATCACTAAAATCTAAATCGGTTGAATTATCTGAAGATCTAACATGTCATTATTTGCTTTGAAAAGTATTTCACAAAATCTCCGAGCCTGTGTGACATATATGTTTCATCTACCTGACTGGGACGATAATGCAAAGATATGTTGTGAAATTCACTTTATATTTCTATTCTGCTGCAATATTAATCAATATTATTAAAAGTTGTTTTGCCCATAGTTCCTACAATAGCGCACAATTTTAATTGATTCAAGCTATCTTTGTTTTTGTTGCAATAATGTAAGATTAGATTATATTAGATTAAATTAATTAAATTAATATTAGATTATTAAAATTTGGTGGTTATATTTTGTACTGCGTCCAAATGATCTGTGGGAGTGGGTTAAGTTTATGCAGGTCATTTCCATCATGGTACCACTCCCCAGTTGAAACCTTCTCGTGTAGATCAAGGCTCCATATTCTTTGAGAAGAGTCTTTCAAAAGACAAAATTTAAATTCGTCTCTCTGCTCCACCCCAATGTAATTTAGGTGTTTTTTAGTTAACAGTGTCCTGTAAGAACCCTTGTACTACGGTTTTTGGCCCATCCACGTACCATTTGATAACATCGTTACCCAGATGGTACTTAGTGTACTCACTACTCTACTCCCCCTTATTGCGCAATTTCGAGGCATATTTCTTATCGAAGTTGTAATGCTTAATCATTTCGTCTTTAGGAAGCTCAAGCAATGGATTATCCCTTGAAAGACTATTACAATACTCAGATGTTTTACTCTTTTCCTTACCCATACCCTGCATGGTAAACCTCAGTATGGATTCCCTAGCTACGCCCTTAATCTGTAAATGGAGTGGAACCAGTCCTAAAAGCAAATCCATGGACGCGGTAGGACATGTCCTCATTGTCCCGGTTATGCAGATACAGGCCAGTCTCTGCACCTTTTCCAATTCAGTTTTCCCAGCATTAAGGGAAAGGCACTTTTTGCTCCATGTAATCAATCCGTAAGTGATGGATGGTCTCACCATCATAGTGTACATCCACCCTCAGAATACCTGGGCTGCACCCCAATGTTTTACCCAAAAGGTTTTTGCATACCATTAGAGCTCTTACGACTTTGGTTACTACTGCTTTCATGTGGCTTGTCCACGGGAGTTTGCTTTCAAGAATTACTCCTATATATTTAATCTCCTGTGCAGATTCATTTATGGAGCCCCTTATTATGATGGGTTTCATCTTAAGATTTCGTGGTTTTACTCAAATTGAGTGATCCAGTCCCCTCTGTACTCTATCAAAAAGTGTTTCTTCGAACTAACCTCTGGCGATAGTGGCAATGTCATCCGCGTACCTAAGACAATTAATACAGTTAGGTTACTTTATATAGTGTAATGAAGCGCTGATTCATTGGCGAACCAAAGAAGCGACATAGCAGGTCGCGTACTAAGCGAGGCTGTTTTTTTGCCCCCGACTAGAGGCAGCCTTGGGATCGAGTTTGAATTCCTGCTACTCCAGCACAAATGATCAGATTGTACGCGAAATACATGATAAATACGGAATTGATAAAAAGCAAGTGAAAAATGAGACTCTGGCGACCCCCTTAAGCGAAAGAACCACGATCACCACGTCCGACCCCTACAATGCATATCACATCACATCACTCTCTCACTTTATACACTTGCACACTATCACATCTCACACACTCTCACATCTCATAAACTAAATTTATCGTGACACAATTAAAATTGTTTGTTGAACAACCTCTCGCTAGTATTTTCAAACCTAATTTTCCTTCATTTGTTTGTATATGAAACAAAAACCAGCGAAACATTAATATCTTTACGGATCTGGTTTAGACCAAGATACCATGGATGACGATTATCAAAAGACATCACTTCCTGAAATCCACAATTAAGCAAAATGATGAAATTTGATGGTAAATTCTTATGTTACCTGAAAAGTATTAACCGTCACTACAGTTTATTTATTTGTAATACTATACGATGAGGTTGGGGATGAATAATTTCGGACCTATGAAATGTTTTATCCTATTTTCAGGCAATGGTTATTGAATTGGAATATTGCAAACAATTTCTAAATCGTTATCTTCAAAAAAAAATCGTTATCTTCAATAATAAAATCATCATCAGAGGTAATTGATTGATTTTAAGTTAAATTCACCGATTATAATATTGTGGTGATACACGAATAATCACAAATTGCTTTGAATATAGGATAGTCGGTTATTTTGGATGACGTACATGTTAGCAATTTACCAGTTAAAACAGGAGAGAAATAGATGCCAGAACGATGAAGGACAACTCTTGATTTCACCATTAGCCTTCTGAATAATATCAGCTTTCTCGCGATTTCAATAAACTGGAGAAGCAACTCGACGGTATAGAGTATGCAATTTTTGTGACTCACAATAAGGTTGGTGGTTACGTACATGCCATACTTGATGTTCAGTTGCACACCATAAAGAAAAACTTTACATTTATTTCGAGGAAACCTATAATATTAAGATTGTATTCGTAACACATTTTATCAACTTTTGGAAAATATGTTATTGATAATTCAAAAGCAGGCATATTTCTTCCCAACTAATCTTCCAGTAGTCTTTTCCCCGAACATCGAGCAATATCATTATCATTACCAATTGACTCAATTATATATAATTGAAATTTAAATATTTTTTTGTTTTATTTTCGTATAAGTATAACTTTAATTAAATAATCATGGTTGGAAATTAATCAATGGTTTCACGTAAAAACAATATTTATAAACATTTAGGATTGTTTCATCCTATAGTATTGTGCACACGTACGCGCACTCACGCAATCTTTCATACATACCTAGACACCCTCGCATCCATATTCTAAATAAAAAAAAACTCACCCCATGATGTTTTTGGAACGCACTCCTCTATCCCATAGCCACGCCTATTCATTCATCGTTGGCCGGATCTACACTATGTCACAGCTGTTGATGGATTATGTTCCGTTTTAGTGCTAGTAAGTATCCGTTGCTTAATATATCTTTCTCGTAAACCAATCACATTCACCCAGCAAAGTATTGATGGAAAGTTCTCATACAAAACGAAACTGGTTGAGCTGTCGAACTGGTGAATACGCCAAATATTTTGGGAGTTAACTTTCCCCTTCAATTTGACTAACTCCAGAAAAAATGAGTTAATTACTTTTCTTTAAGGGTGTCAATCTTGATGCGCCGAAAGACACGACATTAAGTTAGAATAATTCACCTTTTGTTTTTATCAAAGAAATCAAACACATCCGGATTCAATTTATTATTAATATGACTATAGTTTTCAATTGATATTGTAAGTAACAAATGGTTGGTTACGAAATTAAATTAACTCACAAAAAAAATTAATCACACAATTCAGCTACTGTAATGAAGAGCTTTCTCATTGGCGAACCAATGAGAATGGCATAGCAGGATGCGTACCTAGAGTAATTTTACGCCTTAACGACTAAAGCCCAGTCCTCGTGGATTTGATGGAGTAATACCTGCTGCTTCAACACAAATGCAGAAATGTACGCAATTTACGAAAAGTTAAAGAAGTGGAAAAAAATACAAGTGGAAAATGGAGACTCTGGCAACCCCGTTTGCGAAAGACATACGATCAGCGCGTCCAACCCACACCATCATTCCCAGACGCCCACACACTAACACTTCACACATGCTAACATTCACCCACACACTCAGACTGCGAAGCAAGACAATTAAGCTCTAAGACCCGCAGCAAGTATCGCAAGTGGTAGTAAACAAAATTGAGCTGTATTGCTGTCACATGAGCAACATGGTACAGCCCACAAACCACTGCCATTGCTGGTAAACCGTGGATCAAATCTTAGAGCACTGGAGAACGTCACACGCCATATTGAAAGTCCTTATTGGTTATTTCCCTTTTTCTTTAGTAATAACATTATCAAAAATTTATAAAACCATAAGTAACTCCCTAAACAAAATATTTACAACTCAACACAAATATAAGTTTAGTTGTAAGTTGAACAAACATGTCCAAACCAGTTTATTTCAATACCTGTAGTTTACAGTTGGTTAATGTATCATAGAATTAATAAACCTACAACATGACCAGAATTTGTTTTTTATTGTTTTTAATTTTTTTTTTGTATTACAGGTTATTTGAGAATGATTTTTTTTTTGGAACATATAACTTCATCCATTTGGGTAATATAATAAAAGAAAAAGGCATTTGGTATGTTAAGTTTTACCTCGGAGCAAAAACATTTAGATTAGCATCCTTTCCAATTCAGACTAAATGTGTCTCGCTAAACGCACCGCCAGTTCGCACACACACGCAATGACTAGCACGCCCCTATTCAATCACTGATACGCCCTTTCACACACATTCACACTTCTACGCTAAACAAAGAAAATAAAAATAAACCAAGTTCACTCACCCCATGATTAATCATCCAGTCTTCAAAGTCCTTCGGCCTTAGCCCTCCATCAGTGATGATTCATCAGTGATGATGGTTTTAAAGACGAAAAACAAGCATATTTTTGAGACTTTTTTTCGGTGACATGAGTAATATAATTTTGTTAAATTTAATTACATATTATTGTACAACTTTTGAAGTATGTCAGAAAAAATTTTCAATGAAAAATATTGATAAAAAGCCGGTGACGTTGAATCTCCAGAGGCGTCTTGAAAAAAAGTGGTTTTGCGGTGAACATCATAACTCGTTACCGGATCATCTGAATCAACAAAGTTGATATGCATTTTAAAGGTGATGTATTTCTCGAGGTAATCAGGAAGAGTTTTTTTGTTTTTGGATTGACTTAAAATTTGTACACATTATTCGCGACATATTGTTCACTCAGAAAAAAAAATTAAAAAAATGCAAAAAAAAAATAATTTTAAAACCATACCTCAGAACCCCCTCCCCCCCCTTAAGTGAATAAAGAAATTCAAATAGTTAACACAGACTCTTGCTTTTAATATGGACGTTGGAATGCAGCAAATTTTGGGGTGCAATTGTAACACATTCCTACCTTGTATTTTATTTGTTTGTCTAGGATGAACAGCAAATTACCTTGGTCCCTTGGATTTAAACGACTTAAGATTTAAAACATGGTGTATAATTTTATGGTCCTGATTATTTTAAATATAATATTATGACAGACTTATAAATGGTGGCTTCAGACCAGCCCAAAAAGTGCGTACCTAGTAAAAGTCCTGGAAGTTCTGCAATAATTGTTGTCTACTGTCCGTTTTGTTGTTGGTAATAACTCGGTATGATGGTTCTAGGTGATAATACTTTCTTAGATCTGAATTCCACATAGGTCTTGTGATTTTCATTGCATGTCAATCAGTTCATACTAATAAGTTTGTAGGACTAAATTTCTTTCTATGTCTCTTGTTTTTTTTTTACTTTTCTGAAAAGTTACATTCCTGGAGAGATGTTTGGAGTGGGTTTCACTATTAGTGGTTTCAATAAAAATATCCGATAGCATATTTATTTTATATTAAATATTGCGTAAATTTGGGAGGGCCTGAGCCCATTAACGTGGCAGAGTCAAATGCTAATGTGTGACCTAAAGCATCTTATTTGTGTCTAGCTATAATCCTGGGTTTATTACAAAAATTATAACAAACTGATTTGTATCGAAGGTATCACCAAGAAGAATCCTTTTTTGTACATTGTATCGGTGTTTCTCCATATAATGTGATGTTTTTTTGCCCATAGAAATTATGTCACAAAGGCTACTAACACTATCAGGAGTAGTTTTAACTCCATCCTGATAGTTCAAAATGAGCCAAAAATTCTGATTGTTGATTTTTAATATAACGAACACTATCGAGCGTATTGCCCAACGTCCAAGCTTAGTCATCACGCAGTTGCAAGAAGAAGAATCTGGCTTGCTCTATTACCCCGTTCATTTATGTTTATCAAAACAATCATAGAAGAATAACAAATTCAATTAGAATTTGGGTTTTGAGATTAGCATTACATCCACTGATCTATTCGATGACGCATAAAGTGTGTTTTATTTTTTATTGAGTAAAAATTATTGACAGTAGAATATTTCCAAAACAGGGGAAAGTGCCTCTCCCCATCTCATACTCAGATAAATATTTTACGATTTTATATTAACCAATAAAGCATTAACTTGTCAAAATTAACGAGCATAACCGCTTTCTTTATTTATATAATCTACTGTTGCTCCACTAAATTACAAAGTTTTATTGCAGAATTAAAATTTAAATAAATTAATTATCAATAATATTCTAATAATAACAGTAATTTACAGTTACTGCACCAATTGAATATTTACAAAAAAAATTAATAATAAATAAACACTCTCTCTGGCATCTTCCCAAAACGTTGTGGTGTCTATACATTTCAATCAACGTAAGTCTATTAAAATTCTTCAAAAATTAAAAATCTTTCAATACTCAAATATTTAGTAAAAAAAAAAACACTAAAACTTAGTACATTTATTCACTGGGGAAAAAATCGTATTATCGGGAAAGAGAACAAATACTTTTGTTATCACAAATAATAGATAAAACGCAAGCTTATTGGTATAATGTCAATTAAGTTCGATAACTCAAACAACAAGATGTCATTTTCTTTATATCGATCATCTGAAGAATAATTAATTAATGGATAAAATAAAATATTGCCTAAATTTGTATCCTAAGCACGTGCAAGTTTTTCTAGTAGCTCCCTTTTCGTTTATTTTACGATACTAAAATTTCATATAACACGATATCAGTCTGTTCTCATCTTAAAAATTTAGAAATTTAATAAAAATAAATATGTTTTTTATACCTAAATTTGCATAAAAAATTGAAGAAATAAATACTAGCGTTGAACTGAGGGTTCGTTATTGTTATAACAGGTGATTTAACAAATTGCCAACACGTGTATATTTACGAATCAATTTTATAACACAAGTTCAATATTACATCGACTTATAGAAAATGCAAGTGTAAAAGTTTAAAAATATTTTATAAATGTTGACAAAAGCTAGTAAAGTTATAAGTGAAAAACTCCTGAGAGCACCAAGGATTTGTAGTTACATTCCAGTTTTATGTTTGCTTCAAAAAGTGCGCATGGTGGGTATTTGCATTTTTTTTAGTTTTTGATCTACAACTATAGATAAGTTCCAAGACTAGTGCTGAAAAAAAATATCGATATATTGATACAAAGATACAAAGATATATCGATATATTGATATCTCAATATATCGATATCGATGTATGTCGACATATTAATATATCGATATATCGAAATTTTTCAATATATCAATTTATCGATATGTCGATATTTATCGAAGGTGATTGATATATCGAAATTTATCGATATATCGATAACTTTCGATATATCTATATTTATCGATGTATCGGTTTTATTGATATTTTTTTATATCGATATTTTCGATAACTTTTTAAATATTATCCTGCCCTAGTTGTGACAAAACCTCGTACTTCAATCCCTTTTATTCACATATGACCTTACGTGAAAAACTAAATATCCCTGGTCAACTGTTGCCCCCTTAAATTTTATCTATGGGATATTCCTTGATGGTGGAATGTTATTGCTTGTTTGAAAAAATAAGTTTTCTCATAATTTTTCAAAATAATTTTGTGTGGGTTTTAAGTATTAAGGAGGACAATGGGTCACATGATCAAGAAATATACCTCTAGCTGAATTATTGGGAATCATGTTTTAAATTTGTTTCTGAAAATTTGTAAAACAAATTGGATTTTTAAAAATTTGAGTTTTTAAAAAAGTTTTGTGAATGGAAAGAATCGAAATGACTATGGGTATTGGGTTCCATAGCTGTTCCGAAAGTGAAAAAAAAAACAGCTGCATGCTTTTTTCTGAAAAACGTTCGTTTCAAGCAATAATGGGCAGTAGCTTTGAATGTGGAGAGATCTTGATGATTTGCATCTGCATGTGAGACCAGGAGTTTGATTAGTGTATTATAAAAGTGTCAAAAAAACCGTTAGCTGTCAAAAGAGTGATTTTCATGTCATGTCAAAAGAGTGATTTTCATACATTTAGTTACCTAATTTATTGACAAACTTATAATGGGAAACATTTCAGCAATTCAGCACAAAAGGAATTGTGTGAATGATATTGTTACAATCAACATCTGATACTGTTTCTAAGAAAAAAGTCGACGAAAAAAACATTAAATAAAATACATGCCAAAAATAACGTAGGTTATTCTAAAAGAATTTCGAGTTTTCTAATAGTACAGTACAGTAGATATATGCAAAAAAAGTGATTGGTGAAACTAATTCCCACAAAGACGATGATTGAGTTTTCAAGTTCGTTGTTGGTATCTTTTTGACATACTAAATAAAGTTTGACATACTACTAAAGTCTAGAAAAATATCAGTGTGCAAAATGCGTTTTTGCCGCCATCTTGAAATTTTTTATAAAATCATAAGCGACTGCGTGTGATATCAAATTACGGAAAATTTGATGAAGGAAAAGATTGTAGTCCCTTGGCCCACGCCGATTTCATGTGATGATTACCACATATTTTATACTTCCTGAGGCGCCTGTCCTTGATGAGCCCCAAAACTTTTGTTCTGCGATTTTCCTCAAATCAGCCGCTTTTTCGTTCGGCAAGCTCCAAAAAACGCCGATTGCCCACGATCATGTAAATTTGCTACCACATTTTTTTTTTCAGCTGTGGGGATGGATATTTGTTTTAGAACACAAGGGTAAGCTTGTCGGACCAAAATGTGTCTGCTATATTGTCGAGTCCAACAACTGACATTTTGGTATGTTTGGGTTGTCGGACTAGAAAATAGGAGACAAATTTTCATCGGACAAGATTACCCTCGTGTTCTAAATCAAATTTCCAATCCTTATAGTTAAAAAAAAAATAAACAAGATCCTGGGAATCGGCATTTTTCGCAGCTTGCCAAACGGAAAATAGACCGAATCGAAAAAAATGGTAAAACAAAAGTTTTCGGACTCTTCAAAGACAGGCGCCTCACAAAGAATAAAAAATGTGGTAATCATAATAAAAATGTGTTTTATAATACAAATCCATCATACTGAATTTCATCAATCTTGCATCTTACATAAGAGAAAAGCTATATCTAATAGTCTTCTTCAGTTTCTTCTAAATAACCTTCTTTCAGTTGATGATGTAAGTACAGATGAAAGCAGTATGTGTCCTCTAACAGCTCTTGATTAAGCTTTACCTGTAAGCAAGCATATGTGCGACTGTGTTTACTGGGCAAATAGTCTTTAAGGTCTCTTCTATTCTAAATCCACATAACAGTTGACCAATAGCATGAGGATGTAATCTTAGGTTACCCAATATTAATAAATGCCAATTTATTTCTATTAATAAGGATTTGCGGTCAGTTCACAGAAAACCCAATTCACGGAAAACCAATTCACACAAAAACAATTCACAGAAAAACAAATCACAGGAAAACAATTCAAAGAAAAAAATTCACAGAAATGGAGTTTCGCCGCCGTTTTGTCGCCGCGGCTTTAAGGAAAATATTTTTTCCCCAAACTCCATTTCTGTGAACTAAGATAAGATAAGAAAAACTAAACTAAGATTCAAGATAAGAAAATATTTACAGAAAAAAAACAAAGAAAAACAACAAAAAATGGTATCCGGACAGTTCACAGAAAACTAAATTCACGGAAAACCAATTCACAGAAAACCAATTCACAGGAATTGACTGATTGATTGATTGATTCATAAAAATCTATCAACGACGAAACAGGTTTTATTCTTTTCAGTTTTTGTATTAATAATATTCATTTTTTATGAGGGATAAAACGAACACTGTGGCGTATGTTAAAACTAAAAATTTTAAATAAAAATATTTATCTAGTAGTTGAGAAAAATGAAAAACAAAAAAGTTAGTTTTAGTAGCTTTTCAAAAAATTTAATAATCTTTGCTCAGATTTTAAATCTTCAATATTTTTTGTCCGTGAATATGTAAAATATTTTATCCACGACTACTAAGGAATATATACTTTCCATGCGTATATCTTTCATTGTAATTGTATTCATTCCAATTTATATAAAAAATTCTCTTTTATTTATTTCATTCCACTTTATTTATAAAAAATTCCTCTAACAAACTAAAAACTTGATTTGTTGGCATAGTAATATAAACAAGTTTAAACAAGAACAATACATATATAAATCTAAAATAAACAACAAACGTTTAGTTCTATGATAAATTAATTTCAATATGGCGATATAAAGATTTAAATGAAAACTTTATATTATTTCAAATATTTTTAAAGTCGTCGGAACTGGGATGATTCCCTCCAATCGCTACGCTCGTTCCGGGAAACTTCGTCCTCGTGAAAAATTGCCTTCATTCTAAGCTCATACAAGAATCTACTATTTTCTACTACCCAATATAAAAAACCTACTTTCGATGTTTGTTCATTGCATCGAAAACTTCTTTTTCGTCAACGGTGATAAAAAAACCTATACGAATTACTTTCGTACCTAGTGACGAAAGTAATTTTTTAAAAGCCATCTTTTTTATAATTTCTTAACTAGAATAAACCATCTTAGAATACCGGTTAAGACAACCAATTGATTGATTGAATTGAATGAAATAATTTTGTTAGTGTTAATTTGTCTCTGTTTGGAGGAAGACGTTCATTTATTTTTGAATTTTTACGGACAATTTACATTAAAATTGTAAAAATAATAATAGTTAAATATATAATATTCATATATTCTTTTTAAATAGTATGATAAAAAACAGTTGGTGTTAGGATATTTTTAAAAAATATTATTTCACCTATTTATTTAACAAAAATGAAAATAAAATATTTATTTTACGTAAAATAATTTAGGTTGTGTAAAAATATATCAAGAATTTACGTAGCGTCGTTCCCATTCAAAAACTAAATCAAAACTGATATTTTTATTTTAGAAATCTGAAATCTGAAATCGGAATTTGATTTTGTTTATGACAAAGTACAAACTGTCTTTAGTTATAAGCCTACTAGACGCTAGACGCGATATTAAAAAAAACAATAAACCTACAGAGATGTGTTATTTAATGATTTTAAGAACTTTATAGAGTAAATAGAATAATAATATAGGATTTTGTAGCGTAAATAGAATAAAAATATAACATCATGAATAACTATATGTATGGATATGCAAAAAATTCACGAAAAAAACAATAAAGGTTCAAACACAATAGATCCGTTCCGTTCCGCTCATTTTTTATCCGCCTCAATCCGTTCGTTTTACAAAACACAATACAACCGCTCCGTCTTTAACTATCCAAAAACTTATATTTTATTTATATTTATATTTTTATGTATTATTTTATAGATTTGCTAAATTATATTCATATTTTATTAAATTTTTTGAAATCTGCTTATTTATATAAATATGTAAAAAAATAAACAATATTTGAGGTTATGTCTTCAGTAAAAGTTTGAATTTGTGTTTAGTGCCCGTCCCGCTTTTTTCCCCTCCGTTCCCGCTTTTTTCCCCTCTACTCCCAATATATTTATAATAAAATTAATATAAAAGCCTACAATGTACTATTATATCATTATTCACATAAAAATACACCAATTTTTTATATTCTAACACAAATTAGTTTTAGAAAACTTAAATAAAGAATTGAATAACTCAAAGACGCCAATCTAATTGAATATTACTATTGCAGTTTGTTCGCATTTTCCACCAACCAAAAAATGGTAACGAGATTCATAGAACTAGATTTAAATTTGATTTGGTTGAATAAATTAATTAATCAATTTATCGTATGGGTGGCGTGAACATGATTAAGTTTTAGCAAGGTTCACAATCGGTTCATGTCAAGAGTATGTTCAATTATAGCAAGTGATTTTTTTTATTTGTAGAAATTAATTATTTAGATTTAAATATATTAACAACCTCCACAGAGATGACATTAGTGTATGAAAGCCACCAAGACAAATTGAAATATTTGGGAATTCTTCTGGTTTACTGCAAATGGCCTTAATCCACAGGCACTGTTCAAATGTTACAACTGGTAAACCTATGTTGAGTTTTTCTGCTTCCGAACATATAAACTTCAATGTGGTATAAACACAGCCGTGAGTTGCTGATTTCATGTCAATTATAGGTAGACATTTTGTGGATACTATTCCTATGGGCTCATCACTGATTACAACATTCTGCATGTTTCCATTCTAACCAGAACGTGGTGTCTTCAATAACTGCCTGGTGTTCCACAAAAGATCCAGTAGATTTGTTTCAATGGGATTTGAAAGTATTTCATCAAATATAATTTTTTTCCTGCTTGATTTAAGAGACTCAAAGAATCTAATTTCTATTCTTCCTTCTGTAGAAATATCAGTAGCCTTAAGCAGGAGTTTCAAACGCAGGATCTTCCTTTCTGACAATAAATTTGACTTTTCACCACGTTGTCCGATTTTGCACATTATAATTCTCATTCTGTTGAAAGTGTTGTGACCATCGATGGTAGCAATATTGTGGTCCACTTTATCGGGTATCCACTGACAGAAATGACCTGGTGGTTTCAAAATTCGGTGTCCTGTCCATAACTGCAGACTGCAAGTACTTTTTTATTTCAACATACGATACGGGAAACCCATGCCTGTGAAGCTCATCTACAAGTAAACGAGAACCAAGTCTCGATGAAGTCTCTCCACATTAACACCAAGGACTTGTAAGTGATCTAGGTCTCGACGCTTGCATTAAAGCCTGTCCAATGGAAATCTTATTTAAATCACATGCTTTAGTACCAATGATGATATCCAAAAATTTTGCAAAACAGATAGCAAGAACTTTTTATTTTCCTGTTCAGATGCACTTTCCATTGACGAGAGATAGCACTCCATTGAAGTTGACAGTAGTTTGATTTCTGTTTTCTGCTTCAATTAAACCATATTTTTTTAATTCACGGTCTTCTTGTTTCTTTGGTTTCTGGTAATCTTAGAGAATATTAGTCTCCGTTTGACCCATAGTTACCATATTAGGCACCCCATCTTAGCTTTGGCAGCAAGTGATGATGACTTTATAGTTCATTACTAACAGGGAGGAAGTTTTTCATTTTAGTAGCCAGTTGCTGGACAGAAACCAGCTCATCATTTCCTTGAAACCACCTACATACTTCCAAAAAATGCATCATGTTTTTCTTTATTTGCAGAACGACCAAGAGGCTTGCAATGTAATTCGTCTAGGGATCAGGTCACCTTTTCGAAAATTTACGATGTATGCTTGGTGATAAATGGGATCTGTTGCTGGTTAATCATGAACTGATAGCAAGCGTGAATGAACATTGGCTGACCATAAATCATTTCTGGTGCTACATGCCTTTATGACTGAATTTTGAAACATTACTTTACGGATTTTCATTACGCCAGATTTAAGCCGTTTCTCACTGTCAGTAATAAGCGACCACAAAACAAATAGTGTTTTTTAATTTTTATTGTTGGTATGTCGGACTGTAATACTCTACTGCAGCTGGCTAGTGCTTCATCTTGGTTATGCCACTTCAATTTTGTGTCACTCTGGATATTATTGAGATTTGTGTACAGACGGCGGCATTTGACATGAACACTCACAGGGTGATCAGGCAATGATTCAAATAACTCATGAAAATTTTTTTTTCGAATTTTACTGGCACTGATGATACCTTCTTTACCTTTAGTAGACAACTTAACACACTTTGAAGTTTTGTTTTCAGACCACAAGATACAGTTCCATTCTGGCATTTTCAATTTCTTAGAAGACGTCAATACTTGAAGAAATCACCTAAAAAACGGAATTTAAATATTTTTGGACGCTTAGATTTAAATAGGGATAGATTTATCACACACATAGATATTTATAGCTAGAATTTTTTCGGGAGGGGTATAAAATTTTCGGGGAGGATTTGATTCAAATTTCCACTAAAACACATAAAAACTGTGATTATTGCGGTAAATTTTTAGTACTTTGGGTAGTTTCGATAATTGAACTTCGATAGTTTAAATAAAGAAAATTAGTTTTAAGTGGAACATTAAATTGTGTAAATAAAAGTAAAGTGAATTTAAATAGTTCAATTGTTAATAAAAAGTTTTAAGTGTAATTAAATAGAAACATCTTGTGTTTTATTTTGAACGCTGTTTGTTTGAATCCTGTAAATTTCTAGAGTTTCTAGATCTATTGAATATTCTAGATAAATTATATTGTTGCCTGTTGTTGTGAAACAATAAGCGGGTTGAATACTTCATAAAATCTGGGATTTTCGCTTACTAATCAGTGATCGAATTCAGATAAAGATTTGGGAATTACATTTTTCGAATTGAGTGCTAGGCCGATTTGAGGGAAGTAAAAAATGTTACAATATTAATTTAAATTTAATATGAAATTGGACAAAGTTGAAACGAACTCTATATACTGTAGTAATTGATTTGGCTTTTATCAGTTTTAAAACAAAAAACAAAATAATAAACCAAGACTTTCTTTATTTGTCAGCGTTACTCCCCTTGTTTTGTTTCTTTGGATTATATGTCACTTTCAGTGTTTTTGTATATCCCACTTCTGACATCAATGTTTTGAAAACCATCCAGAACATTTTTTGTTTGATTAATGTATTCAAAATATTTTTCAACATTGTTTTTAATTACAACTTATTTTTCTTTTCAGGTAAGCTTAATAATTTATTATAAAAATGATTATGGAACAATAGATCACGGAAAGGAATCGATTTTAATACTTTGTGTATTATTGTGACTCTTACAAATAGAAATATTGAAGGCGTTTCTGTTGAAATCAGTGAGTAGTTAATTTAAATTAAAACCAACACATAAGCTTTAAGCTTTCACTTTTAAAATTAATAAATGAAAGATTTTCTTATGTTTGATGGAATAGCTGGCTATTGTTTCTTTTTGGTTTACTTTATGAAGTAAACGTTTAAAGTGGAATCCACGTTTGAAGCAAATTTAATGGTCTAATAATATTTTATATACTAATTGATTTTTGCTTATTAAAACTTTCATACCTTTGTGCCTTATTGTGTGCCTAAATAGCTTCATAAGTCAATGTGTTATTTTTTTATATCATTTACAGAATAACCAAAACATATATGTAAGATACCATTTATGTTCTCTTTAACGAACTAGTTTTAATAAAATTATTTGAGCAAATATTTAATACATAATTTTGCATGCCCTGTTAAGACGTTCATTTTCAGGGTAGGGGACAAATTCAGTCCTCTCTCGTTGTGTATAGTTATTTTCTCGTTGTGATGTTACGCAGTGTTGATGGTTGCTTTTTGTTCGCTTTCTCAGTCATTGCGTTATACTTGTGACGACCTCATTCACTATATCTTAGTTGCATCTCAGTTGAGCTCCGGTTGAAAAGCGGTTCAATAAGACGAAAACTTTAGATTTGTAACCGTCCTCATTCAACTATCACGTGCTTTGCGTTCATGGTGTTTCCCTTACAGGTAACGTGCTTAAATTTGTATCAGTACTCATGAAATGAGCTATGGTCTGGATCGTTAGCGGCAACAAATGGGAATGTTTTCAAATCTCAATAACATTTACAATCTCATCAAACCGAAACATATGCGCAAGTCAATAGAGTTTGCCGTTGCCGCTGCTGAGTTTCAAATGGGTTCCGTATACATCCATATTGATATGCTTACACTACCAAGAAGTTTTTAATCGGTTGTCTAGGTCAGTTAAGGTTTGCATTATCCTAGTAAGAACAATTCTCCCTCGTTTGGGCTTGTCTCCATCATAAATAATATAAAGTTGAAGTTGTGGGCTGAAACGACTACCCGGACGAGAAAGGTGCCCCTCAAGCGGTGTCCAATATGTATAGTGGACTGCAAGATAATAGTTTTTTTGTACCTTTTCACCCCCTAGGCATATACAGCATGATAATTTTAGCACTGCGTTTAAGACCTCTTCGATTGTGACTGCTGAAGTTGAATTAACTGTGAAAAAGACCAAACAAATTTTCTGCTATTATGCCAAACCACACTGATGCAACTGATTGACTCGTTTTACACATGTTGATGATTGGATCTAATTTCAAATGTAAGAGTATCGCATGTCTAAATATCAACTTCCCTCTTCTTGGCTTTCACCCAGTTTCCATCATTGACTGAGGCTCTATATTTTTCAAAGATCAACGTTCCTTTCGAGTTTCTTACTTTCTGTGTCATTAGGTCTTGTGCCGTCTCGTTGTGATTAAAATTGATCGGAAGGCACTTAATCATGACGAGCAGAAATGGATCGTGACTATAGTAAAGACATCTAAAACAGTAAATTTAAGTGATTTCCTCTTGCAGTTTGTATCTTACCCATCCAATTCAAGTCTGAACAGGTGCTACAAGTGTATTTGCTGATCATTCAGAAAGACTGATAACTATCGTCTGACTCCTGTCTTGCATTTTTCTTAAAATTTAATAAACTTTAGTTTGGATAGTTTCAGATGAATCTTTACACGTTGTTACCCCGTCAATATCGAGGCACACTTAGAGTTTTTTAACATACCAATCTGGCACTCACTGGATCTTTAAAAGCAAGTTCGTCATGTTCTTAAGCTCTTAAGAAAAGGCTTTTTTTTCTATCGTTTTTTGTTTTTTGACGTTTTATCAGAGTTTTCTACTCCGTTTGGATCTTAACGTAGAAAATACATTTTACTCCTGCTGTTGTCTCATATTGATCATTCTTTGCATGTTTTTTCACCTAGATCCTTTTAAAATCTTGTTGGATGTTTTTTTTATCGCCGAAGGTAGTTGAACACCCTTGTCCTTACAATTTCTACTCTCTTAGTGGTTTCATCAACGTTTGATTTAGAAGGTGATGAAGTCTTTCTTCCTTTATTAATCTACACTCTCTCTTTTAATCAAAGAATTGGGTTTTCGGAAAAACTTAAAAATTTGAAATTGGAAACATTCGACTATCATTTTTATTGGTGATGCCGTATTCGGTAAGTGAAAAGAGATCGCGATTTTATGAATGTCTTCTTCTGTCACAGATTAATGATGATTTTACGTAGCCCACTCAATCAACAACTGCAAAATGGCGCATATGTTTCCTTTAAACTGAGCACACTGTTCCCAATTTTAAATATTTATTAGGAAAAATTTCAAGTGTTTTGTCATTAAAATTTGTAGAAACAGCATTAAATTTTTATCGTTTTTTTAATGTTCATCCCACAGATGTTGTATTAGTTGTTAGTTGTTTATTAGCATAATCACGCGTTTTTTTTGGGAGAAATTTTAATTGTAAACATTCGTTTATGCTAAGCAATAAAAGTTACAAGTTTGATTGATAAGTCATTAGCGTTATAAAAGTTCGTTTATAAAAAAAACTATTCATCAAAACATTGGATTGTCTAAACCCGTTGTCGTCCTTAATTTGAAAGTATAAAAGTTGTATCTAGTTTTGTCTGATTTTTTAGATAAAGGTTTTGCTATTAGTAAACTATCGTTGTAATAAATGTATTTACTTTAAGTTTAGTTAACATGTACACATTTTTCCAATTGTTGGTAATAAAATAGGAGTTAATTCACGATATTAAAACAAAACATAATTAATTTTTTTTACTACAACGGTGGTAGAACAGCATGATATTTCGAATGAAATTACTGAAAAGTACTGAAAAAGTGCGTACAAAATATCACTAATCAGGATTATTATAGTTTTTGTTTGATGAAGATATATCGGCAATTTATTCCAGAGTTATTACTATTAAATGAAAACAGTTGCTATTATTATTACAATTTTATAACAGATCATTTCCGAAGTTGACTGATTTCAAAATTATCTTGAATCATATTAGATTAGAATATATGGTGGTGAAATACTGTACTGCGAAAAATATCTATTGTAATCCACCTACCTAGATAATTTTTCGTTATTATTATTGACCTAGGTTGAGAAAAATTACTTCTCATTGGGGCGTTCGAGTAAATAATGACGATTGCTCAAGTTAGTAGTTAAAAAATTATTTTTGATAAATATCGCGAACTTCAAAAATATAATATTTTTGATTTGAAATCAAAAACGGACTGAATGACTTTTTCCAAAAATGCCATCCTAAAATAGCAATTTTTTTACTAAAGATCTAAACAAGACAAAAGTTGTTCATTGCAATCAGTTTCTTTCATTTGTTATGTAATATTTTATATTACCAGTTTGCAGGGTAGTCCATCTACTATACTATCCTCTTCTTGTTGGTTTAGTTAACATGCAAGACTCGAATCGAAATATGAACACCCTCTTTTGATAGCAACAAAACATTGAAACATTCGTTGTATTTGTGTGAACGTCACATACAAAATTTAGTTATTGCAGGATGCGTAGTTGATAGTGTAGTTGAAATATTATTATTCAAACGGCCGTTATAACGGATCTAAAAAACAGACTTTTCTAGTATAAAGCCTCTAATTTCTTAACCATGTGTCGGATTGGGTTGATTTACAAACTCGTTCAAGATATTGATAAAACACACATTTCAAAAAAAAGTTTTTCATCTGGCTCTACCAATACGACCATGAGAATGTCAGTTGTTGCAAAAAAAAATTTTTTTGCAATTTTTTTTTGTGGGAGGTGCTCACTCAGGAACCTGTAACTGCAGAATTCTATTTTTAGAATAAATTGATATAATAATGGCCGTTATAACGGTTTTAAAAAATCAATTTTTTTTTAAAAGCCTCTTGTTTCTTAACCACGTGTCGTTTGGCTGATTCACGAACTTGTCCAAGATATTAATAGAACACACATGCACAGAAATTTTTTGGATCTACGTCAACAAATACGACCGTGGAGTGCCGGTCGTTTTCGTTATATCTCATATCGTTTATATATATATATATATATATATAATATATATATATATATATATATATATATATATATATATATATATATATATATATATATATATATATATATATATATATATATATATATATATATATATATATATATATATATATATATATATATATATATATATATATATATATATATATATATATATATATATATATATATATATATATATATATATATATATATATATATGAGCAATTCACGAAGATTCAACAACGTTTTGACTTGACCCCTTTTAATTTTGATTATGTTTTGTTTATAGATAGTCTTTGATGAATAAAAAATACAAATTCTTTAGAATTTTTTTTTTCGACCAGGGGTCTTCACAGGGTGCCCCTCAATTTTTTGTTATTTTGTGATGTGAGTGCATTTTGACGAGCGATTGTAGAAAAACTACTCATCGATTTTCATAAATGATATGTCGTTGAATAGGTATTAGAACAAAGTTTTTAAAAATGTACACTGTTAATTTTTTGAAATAATTTTTAACGGTGTAACATAAGAAAAAAATGGTGTAATTGAAAAAAAGATGGCATAGCCTTTTTTTTTTTTAAACTAAATTGAAGCTTATTTTATATCTAAAAGCTTGTGAAAGTTTAGGACTAGCATCATTTTTTGTTTTAGAGATAAAATTCGTTGTGCATATGACTGTCGAGAATCAGTTTTTTTTTGTTCTGAAGGAAAATTAAAAAATGGCGATTTTTAGATTCAGATTTTTTTTTTATGTTAAATATCAAATATTTTATTATTAAATGAACTTTTTAAAAAGCAATTTCAGTCAAGTTCAGCAAAATTTTGCGACATTTTGACTCGTCCCTTTTTAATTTGGTTTATTTTTAGTTTATAGATAGCCTTTGATAAATGAAAAATACGGCTTTAAGTAGAATTTTTTTAAATATAGACCAAAATAAACCAAATTAAAAAGGGTCGAGTCAAAATGTCGCAAAATTTTGCTGAACTTGACTGAAATTGCTTTTTAAAAAGTTCATGTAATAATAAAATATTTGATATTTAACATAAAAAAAAATCTGAATCTAAAAATCGCTATTTTTATAATTTTGCTTCAGAACAAAAAAAACTGATTCCTGACAGTCATATGCACAACGAATTTTATCTCTAAAACAAAAAATGATGCTAGTCCTAAACTGTCACAAGTTGTTAGATATAAAATAAGCTCAATTTAGTTTAAAAAAAAAAAAAAAAGGCTATGCCATCTTTTTTTAATTACACCATTTTTTTCTTATGTTACACCGTTAAAAATTATTTCAAAAAATGAACAGTGTACATTTTTAAAAACTTTGTTCTAATACCTATTCAACGACATATCATTTATGAAAATCGATTGAGTAGTTTTTCTACAATCGCTCGTCAAAATGCACTCACATCACAAAATAACAAAAATTGAGGGGCACCCTGTGAAGACCCCTGGTCGAAAAAGAAAATTCTAAGAGAAATTGTATTTTTTATTTATCAAAGACTATCTATAAACAAAAAATAATCAAAATTAAAAGGGGTCAAGTCAACACGTTGTTGAAATATATATATATATATATATATATATATATATATATATATATATATATATATATATATATATATATATATATATATAGATATATATATTTATATATATATATATATATATATATATATATATATATATATATATATATATATATATATATATATATATATATATATATATATATATATATATATATATATATATATATATATATATATATATATATATATATATATATATATATATATATATATATATATATATATATATATATATATATATATATATATATATATATATATATATATATATATATATAAATTTTTTTTTTCGTCTCCGCTTATAGTCGTTTGGCACCAAAATTTTTCCAAAATTCCGAGATGAGGCATATTGCAATAGGTAGGTTTTCATATGAAATCTACCTAAACTAAGATTTTTGAAAGGTCAGTTTTTACATTTGCATTGCACATAAAACCATTGAAACAGGTCAGCCATTCTCTTGTAATTTGATTTCTAAGCTACCTTGAATTTGAATTTCCTGAATTACTTTGGACCACCCTGTTCTCAAACTAAACCAATTGCATTAATATGCAATCTTGTGCAGAAATAAGCAACCTTTCACTAGGAACTACTTCAATTTTATAAAGCAAATAAAATCTTTGTAATTTGCATAAAATGTTCAAGTATAACTCCACCTATACCATTAAATAACAAAAATGTATTGTCCTCATGTTCTTCCTATTATTTACTACAGACTGTATGCAAAATTATTTAAAAATAATTTTAATTAAAATTTAAAATAGTCTAAGAGATTCTTACACCGTCATTAAAAGTTATAAAATTTTATCTGTTCAATTTAATTTTTTTTTACTGGCATAGAAAAACTTTAACGATACATCTTAAAACGAACTTATAAAATCAGACATACAAATAAGTGTTTTTGGCGCAAACATATATGATATATCCCTCTGAAAAAAAAAATGTTAAAAAAAAAAATATAAAAACGATGAAATAGAAAACGACCTAGAAAATCACACAAAAAATTAAAAATAATAAAATTTTCACAAAAAAAAATGAAAATATTTTTTTTGGTTTTTCACTGAAAAATCAGTACAATATCTTATTTTATATGAAATGAGAAAAATTAATTTTTTTTTTAGAATTTATTGGTTTAAATTTAAAAATTAAAAAAAAAATAATTAGTATTACCTAATTATTTTTATTTTCTTATGTTTAAATTTAATTAGTTTTTTTTTATTTTTGTGAATTTAGAAATAATTTTTAATTTCTCAATAACGTTAAGTTAATTTTATTTAGTGTTTAATTATGAAATCTTTTCGTTGAATTAATTTAAGTGCTTAATCTATGTTGTGTTATGTAAAAATATAAATTAAATTTAATTTTATTTAGTTCAAAGTTTTTGTTGTTGGTTTTTGGTGAATGTGCATATTATTAGCTATAAATGCTGGAAAATAAAATTTAAAAAAAAATGTTAGTTTAAAGTGCAGTTAAGTGTAGTTTTTTTAATATAGGTAAAATAGAAAAAAAAAATTCTTAGAAGATGTAAAAATAATAATAAGTATATTAAATGCAGTGGAGAAATTTGCTCTGGTATTGTTTGAAAATCCAATGGATTATATTAATGGCTTATTTTTCAACACAAAGTGGCACCACGCAATCAACTAATATAAGGTAAATTAGTAAAATTTATAGTCAACAATTGTTCTTTTTCTTGTTAATGACGTCAGTAGTTGTTTTATAAAGAATTTTTTTTTTAACTTTTTGCGATTTTAGTTTTATATTTGTTTTGAGGTTATAGAAATATGTTTTGATTTGAAACGTTTGGATGGGGTTTAGTAGCAATAAATATTTCAAAACTACCAAATTACTATTAATTTATTAATTCCAAATTACGAGATATAAGGGCATAACACCCCAGCCAACAAAGGTGGGCAAATTGTCTATCTTGTCAATTTTAAAAGTTTTTTTTACTTGATAATTTTTTACAGTCTACATTTATGAAACTTTTTTGTGGTTGAATTTTCTAGTACATGAGATGGGTTGATATTATGATAGTAAAAGCATCACCCATATAGTTTTGCCACCTGTCAATATATCATATTGACTGTCCATATTTGAAGCATTGCCTTATTGTTATAAATAATATTGATATTGGACATATTGATTGTCAATATGTCCAATATTATGAATATTTAAATATTTGATTTGAATTCATTCTACACATTTGTTTTAGTTGCTTAAAAAATTCTATTTGTTAACACTGTTTTTTTTAAATAATTGATTATATTTTTCACACCGTCAGTGAAAGTGTAAGTTCACCGAATGAACCGAACGTAATTTTTAAAAATGGTTTTTTATAGTTTTAAAATTGTTGTTATTTTTTGTTTTTATTGGTTTTCGTTTTTAGTTTTTGTTTTTTATAAACTACTCCGATTTATATTTTTGGTTTAAAGATACGCCACATACACCCCATTACCGGTGATATTAATACACAGCAATATCACGATAAATAGGGGTTGACATGTTTTGACGTATTAGAGAAAATGCAAGTTACCGAAACAATTAATTGAAAATCTTGCTTCAAAACTTACTGAGTAGATAAAATTTTAATTATTTAATTTGATAATTAATATTAAAAATTTAGACTCGTCATTCGTCCAGACATGTATGCATTTCTTTGGTACAAATTAGGAGCTTAAACGAGTTTTTGAGTAGATCATCAATAGAAAGCCGAAAGCTTAGAAATAAGTCAAATAGAAACACAATTTATTCGAGGTATTGTAGTGAAAAATAAAAACGCGCCTATAAATTTCACTAATCCATTCGAATCAGTGGTACTGTGGGTTCCAATTCAACATGAAACCAAAGAAGAAGAATTTTTCATGAAGAACTGAAACTTTATTGAGAGAAACTTAGATATATTAGGTATATTGCTCACTTCATTGGAGCAGAAGCTATTGATTTTGTTTTTGACCATATTCTGTACTCTTATTTAACAAATCTTAGAGAAACTTTATCTTTCAAATGTGACTTTAACTTTTCTAGCTCACTATTTTTTTCAAAATGAGCAAAACCAGGGAGCAGTAACTGGAAACTAGATAAAATACCCTCGTTGTTATGAAATCTGCCCATCAAATTTTGTATCAATGTTTCTTAGCAGGGAACAAGGAAAGTTATTCGCAATATTTTTGGTTTGGCATATGTAAGCTTGGCTTGGTGTTACTCTTAGAGTAGACTGTACCGAATATATCGTTACTTAGTTTTGATGTTCACTCGTAAACTTCCTTAAAATATTCAAAAGCTATTTTTCTTATTTGGCGAGGAAAATCCAACTGTTACTTTGTATGGTTGATGGTGGCAGTTAATCCAAAAGATTTTTCTTACTGAAATTCTGATAGTGAGAGCCTTAATTTTAATAGCTGTTTACTGAAGGCAAGGCATATTAAAAAGCTTGTTTTCTAAACTGCAGCTTAAGTTGATGCTTTTGCGAAAATTGGCCATCGTTTTAAGGTAGTTAGGAAACTCAATTAAGAGAGCAAGCCCTTGTAAAACTTCCTCGATATTTAGACTCGATTATTTTCCACTTTTCTATACCCTGCATGCTGAATCTCAGAATGGTTTACCTTGCTACGCCCTTAACAAGTGGAATGGAACAAGTGTAATGTTATTTGTACAAGTACATATATATAGGTACAGTTGTATTCAACTTGTTGTACCAACAGTGTTTGTGGTTCCTTACCTGTGGATGGTTCTCAATAATTATTGATTAAAACACTTTAGATTCACTTAGTTAACTATAAATAACATTAACTATTAATATTAGTTTTATTATTATTTTTATAGAAAAAGTTACAACTTAAAGATTTATTCGAATTAATTGAATCACTGATTAGATTTTGGACAACTTAAATTTACACTTTAAAACTAAACTAACTGTACTTCTTCGAAAACAAAAAATCAACTCTCTCCTCAAAACTAAAAACCAATCATTTATAATATTTTATTTACCCAAAATCAAAAAAAACTCAACAAAAATTGATGTATGCAATTTTTGCATAATTAACAATTTAACGAATTTAATTATTTATACAATTTTGTTGATTTTGGATAATTTAAATTTTTAAGTAATTTCTTAACCTATATTGTTACTGCTAACTTAACTTAACCTATATTGTTTATTTTATAGTATAAACCAAAGGAGATTTATACAACATTCCTCCGCCCTCCGAAAGAACCTATCAACAATTCTTTATGTTTACATAATAACTTATAATGTGAACATAAAGTGAACATAAAGTGAACAACCTTGCGAGGGTTGTTTTTAAAATTAAATTTTCATTAAAACTATCTATTTTATACTTTTATTTTGATTATAACTATCTGATTACTTTCCTTCACAAAATTAATTAAATATATTTATACTTGTATAAATTTCTTAAAATTTACCATCGACTGGTGGCAGGGGCTCCTTTCAATCCAAATGGCATTCTGTTGAATTCAAAATGTCCTAAAGTACTACTGAAAGCCGTTTTTTCTCTATCCTTAGGTTCAACTAGTATCTGATGATATCCGCTAGCTAGATCAAGGGTGGTGAAATATCTAGAGTGACCAAGTTGGTCCAAAATTTCTTCTATGCGCGGAAGGGGAAATGCGTCACCTATTGTTATCAGATTAAGCTTCCTAAAATCAACAACCACTCGAAATCGTTTATTGCCGGACTTATCAGGACGTTTTGAAACAATAAGCAAAGGAGCATTGTAAGGACTCTTACTATGAACTATTATATTATTTTCGAGCATTTCCGAAATTTGTTTATTTATTTCTTCCTGTTGTGTTTGTGGAATTCTATACATTTTTTGGTTGATAGGGGCTTTATCTGGTAACGTGGGTATTGTATGTGTTATTGCTGATGAATAAGAAATTTTACCTCCTTCTAAGTGAAATAAGTCTTGATGATTTACTATTAATTGTACAATAGAGTCTCTTTCTTCTTTATTAAGATCATTATCTAGATTAAGATTATTTAAAATTCTATTTATTCTATCACTATTTCTATTGCAATCTAAATTTTCTGATATTTCTGGTATTTCAAAAAAGTTATCCGAACTATCATTTTCTGGCACATAATTTTCTAAATCTACTTCAAAATTATTTATATTTATTACACTTATGGGTACTACATTGTTTTGTATTTTAACAACCACATTAGAGGTGTATACACCTGGTAGCACTTCTTTAGAGAAACAAACGACTTCTTTATCATTATCGTCATTGATTTTAAAATACAATATTTTTTTTGATCGTGGTGGAATTGTTTTTATTTGAGTAGCAACGATATTTGGTAGAATAGATGAGTTTGAATTATCCTTAACTAACGCTTTATTATTTTCTATTTGAACATTTTTGTAACTTGTACTGAGGATTTCTCTGAAACTGCCTCTATGATGTATCTGATTCGAATTTGTTATCCCATCATTTCGAATGATTCTAGGATTGGTTAAATTCTCGCTACTAGGCCCTGATACATTCGGTACTACTTTGTTCAATTCAACTAACGGTTGTTTTTCGTTAAGGTGTCCAATCTGATTATCTACCACTTGACTTGCTCTGAGTCTATCAAGTTGTCGATTTGGTACTGTTTTGAATTCATTGTTACAAATGGCTTTGATAGCCGTACTATCATTTAGTTCCGATTTATTATTTTTTTCAATTTCTCCTACACTTCGTGGTTTGCATGAAAAGGGGAAAATTACTTGATTTTGATTCCTTGTGCTTAATACTATTAGTTTATTGCTAACAAAATCTACTATTGAATTTCGAGCTAAAACATCTCGTCCTAAAATACCATCACTTTGAAAATTCATATCCTCAATTACATGAAACTTAATTGGTAGTAAATTATTTGAAATTGCGCCTATTACTGTACCTAATGTATAATTTGTTTGATTGTGAATACCTCTAATAATTGCTTTTTCTGTAGTATTTAAAATATGTTTTTGGTTTATACTGGATCTTTTAATTAAAGAAACTTCAGCTCCAGTGTCAATCAAAAGTGTAGTAATTATATTTTTTCCTATATCTAAATTAACACTAATTTCTGGACAGTTGCCAGTTGATTTAGTAGCATCATATATGCCTAAGTTAAAATTTTCATGTTCCCGATTATTTAGGTATTTGTTTGGGCTTTGAATTGTGGGTTGCAATTCAGCCCTAGTTAGTTTAAATCATTATTAATATTTTCAGGTGGTTGTTCATTGGAATTTGTATAATTTGAGGAGGTGAATGTTTTAATTTGTTGGGTGTTTAGAGTTTCGTAATACTGAACATGTTTTGGTGCGTATGAGATGCGGGGACCTGAATTACTTAAATTTGGAACTTGAGTACGAATTGTATGTGGAATCTGTTGGTACTGAAAATTTCGTTGTCCTTGCGGATTTTGGTTATGTGTGTAATTTACTGGGTTATTAAATTGTAAATTACTTGGCAAATTCCAGTTGTTAGCTGGCCTATATTGGATACTATGCGGTATCTGTGGTTGATTATAGTGCATAGCGTTGAAATACGTATTTTGTTGAGGGGCTACATTACGAAAAGTTTGAGAATTTGTAGGCTGGAGTAACTGTTCTTTGTAACTAGTTTGTTGGGCTAAATTCGATCGTAATCTTTTTCGACAGTCTGTTAATGTATGTCCGTAGTTTTTACAATATCTACAACTAATATCATTTCTCGGCAAGGTGTTGGAAAACTGTTGTAAATTAGGTTGATTTGCATTATATGAATTTGTGGTTGTATTATATATTTCTGTGTTAGTATGTATGTTTCGGTTTGGCTGTAAACTGTTTTGCATATTATTAAATTTTTCCAGTTCTATTGCGTATTCTAACACTGTTTCAAATTCCGTTTCCGCTAATGAAATTTGAAGAGCTACTTCTCGTTCTCTTAAACCAAGTTTAAAACATTTTATGGCCTGCTTTTCGAGTTCGTGCAACCCGGCAGAACAACTATCACTATAACCACATTTTAAAAGTAAAGCGTTTGCTTTTCTTAATAATCTGTTGATTTTATCTCCGAATTCGGTAACAGATTCGTGGGTACTTTGAACCATTAACCCCATTTTCCCATACAACTCAAAATAGCTAGAGTCTTCCTTTAGTCCTCGGGAAAGATATTTATAAAGTTCTTTCAAACTTGTGAAATTAATACCACTTATAAGTTTCAGGGCGTTGCCCGACAACCGTGTCCTAACTGACTGTAAAAAGTGGGTTCTGTATTCGCTTGGTAGGGTGTGGTACGCGCGATCGATGTTAATTTTGTTGATTTTGGATAATTTAAATTTTTAAGTAATTTCTTAACCTATATTGTTACTGCTAACTTAACTTAACCTATATTGTTAATTTTATAGTATAAACCAAAGGAGATTTATACAACACAAGTACTAACAGCATCTCCATTGATGGTAGGATAGATTTTCATTACCTCCGTTATGCAGATACAAGCCAGCATCTGCTCCTTTTCCCATTTTGTCATCCCAGCTTTAAGTTGGGCTCTTTTGTTCCATGCGACTGCTCCATAAGTGATGGCTGGTGTCACTATCATGGTATACATCCACCTTAGGATAGCGGGCCTGCACCTCAAGGTTTAACCTACAAGATTTTTACATACCTTCAGAGCTCTTACGGCTTTGCATACCTCCGCTTCCATGTGGTTTCTCCACAGGAGTTTGATATCAAGAATTACTCCCAGATATTTGGTCTCCTGTGCAATTAAGGACCTTTTTATTAGGATTAGCTTCATACTGAGTTTTCTTTTCTTGGTGAGTGGGACTACCGTAGTTTTACTCAGATTGAGTTTTAGTGCCACAGATGTACACCAGGTGTCTACCAGATTCAGTCCCCTCTGTACAATATCACAGAGTGTTTCTTCGAACTTCCCTCTGGCGATAATGACAATGTCATCCGCGTACCCAAGACATGTAATACCCCGGTTTCTTAATACAACTAGAATTTCATCCACCACCAGACTCCACATGAGGCGTGATAAGACCTTACCTTGCGGAGAGACCGTAGTGGTGCCAAGGCTGATTTTACAATCACCAAACTTGGTTTCTGCTACTCTAGTTCTCAGCATCTCACACATCCAGTCAGTTGTAATAATGTCAACCTTTTGCCCGGCTCTAAACTCTTAACTGCTCCGTGTGAAGTGTTTTCGAAAGCTCCTTCATTGTCCAAAAAGGCACAGACAGCTGATGGGTCTATGAGACTTCGGCTGGGTGACATCTTTCTTACCTACCTTTGGAATAAGTATCACTTTTGCCGTTCTCCATGGTTTTGATACATGCCCAAGTTCCAGACTGCTCCTGAAGATGCCCCAGGAGGTGTGGTAATAGCCACTTCTGCCCCTTCTGCAGGAAAACTGGAACGATTCCGTCCACTCCTGGTGATTTGTATGGCTGGAACATGCCTATAGCCCACTTGATACGGTCCTCCGTAAACAGTGAAGCAGCCACCCTCCAGTCTTCTTTGCTTGGTCTTTTACTTTTCTTCTAACTCGCATCTTCTGCACACATGCTTTTACCTCCCGGAAAGTGTGTTTCTAGAAGAAGAACAGCTCTCTGTTGCTCATCCTCCGTATGTGTTCCATCCGACCTTCTCAACGAAGTATTAATCTCGACACCGTCTTTGGCCAAAGCTTTATGCAGCCTAGCCGCTACAGGTCTTGCAGAGATATTTTCACAGAAGGTTCCTCCTGATTTCCTTATTGTAGGTGGTAAGCACCCTAGTATACTCTTCCCAGTTTTCGGATTGTTTTGCTCTATTAAAGTGCTTCCGTACTTCTGTTCTTAATTTTGATATCTCCTTGCTCCACCAAAACGCTTCCCTCTGTTCTTTTTCCTTAGTAATTGGGCAGCTGACTTTAAACGCCTTGGTAATTGCCAGATTTACCTCCGCTACAGCTTGTTCCAGTGGAGCATAGTGTTTTACTGTCTCTCTAACAGTTACAAGCTGTAGACCTTCTTTTAGATTCTCTTCAAATTTATCCCACCTTGTGTTCCTAGGGTTCCGAACCGGGGGTAATTCCTCTTTCGTACTATCCAATTCAAACAGAATCATTCTATGATCCGACAAGGAGGGTTCATTTGCGACTCTCCAGTTCTTTATGAACTGCCCTACATTGGTACTTCCTACTGTTAAATCTAACACTTCCTGTCTTGCCCTTGTGACAAAAGTAGGTGTGTTTCCGACGTTATACACGTTTAGGTTTTCTTTAATTAAAAATTCTAATACAGACTAGCCTCTTTGGTTTGAATCCGTACTTCCCGATGTTGCGCTGTGTGCATTTGCATCACATCCGATTATGAGAGGCCACTTCTTCTTGGTGCACCATTCCTCCAGCCCATGTACCTCTGTATGTGGCATCTGTGTCCTACCCTCTGCAAATTATGCTGATGCTACCACTACCTGGCGGCAAATGCCTCTGCGTGTGATGGTAGTTGATATGGATACACAGACAAATATGATTAATGTTTTTCCTAATCATAATGCACGCTCTAGGTGAGTTTGCATTAGTTTCCCATACTACCGTTGCCTCGCTGTTTGCAAGGTCCTTCACTTTGTTGTTGTGGATCCAGGGTCCTGTATCAGCAAAGGACACAACAGTTGACGCTGATATGGCGTGGTAGACATGCACTTGGGTCACGCGCAATCAACCTGCCACCTACCACATAGAAACCATTGTTATTGTAACTACTATCAAAGATATATATTGTTTATGAACATTTAAATTAACCGATTGGATAGCGTGTAGGACAAACGGTCGAAGAACCAGAGTTTGAAACTTGATGCGACCGTTAACAGAAACTTAAATTTAAACACAATATAATAACATAGCAATGCCAATAATTACGTTAAAAAAGTGTAGACATATAAAAAACATTATAATATATTTCTCACATTTTTTAAAAGCTTCTATAACACTTCTAAAATCATTGCTTAAACGAGCTATTAGAAGTTCTTTGCCAAAGCTATAACTTGTGAAACCATGAATTCTATTAAGCTTGCATAATTGCATACAAAAAACTGTGCTGAAGTTACTGCCGTTAAATATTAGCGAAGTTATTGCCATTATTTAAATCATAGCTTTATTAAAGATTAGAAAATTTCTCCAAATGACCATTATTGAATCCACTTAGAAGTTTTAAAGAAAGTATAAAGGTGGTTAAGCTTGTTTCGCTTCTTTTAAAACACTAAACTTGGACTGTTTAGTGTTTTAAAAGAAGTTAAAATGCTTGGTAAGTCTCTCCCTAAATGAATTTTTGAAACAATTTAAATGTGAACCACTGTCTGTAAGCATCAATTCCAGTAACCCAAGAATACATAATATTTTCAAAAGCTTTATAGTTTCGAGGGACTTCATTCCTAGGACCTAGGACCTAGGTCTTAAAAGATATCTATGAGTATTGTGGCAAATATTTTAATCTCTATTACACAACACTTTTTATTAAAAATAAATATTCAAAGAGTTAGCATTTGTGTTATGTTTTCAAATCGGATCACAATATCTACTGTTTGTATCTACGACTAACAAAAAGATGATTGTAAACGAATGAAAAACATCCACATGTATTCGTTAATAGCAATGTGTCATAGACCAACAAAGTAATCAGCAAGGCGACTAGGGATGTGTCATAGACCAACAATGTAATCAATAAAACGATGGATACAATGACAAATTGAACGATCAAACCATTTCCTTAGACACGGTAGCACACCTTTTCGTGCTCCCCGTTAAAATAATCCATCAACAACATTTATTTCGAGATCAACTGTTCTAGGTCAACTGCCAACTAATACCTTAATAAATTAAGACTACGCCGGTGAGAATGGCTGCGTTCACTGATTTTTTGCCACATATGGTTGAATTAAATGCCTTTCGACCTTCCGCTTCTTCCATTTCATGTCGGTAACATGGTCAAGAAAAAAAAATCGATTGAAGAGCACGCGAAACTTAATAAAGGTTAAGGTGCAGTTAAGATTGATTTATATTCTTTGACCATCTCAATGTGTTTTCTTTTTTTTGGTTAATATAATGAAAAGTCATTCGAAAAATTAAGTAATTTTATGTTTAATGTTAACGTAATAATTTTTTCCATTTTCAATCTATACTCCTTTTCGATACTCGATATTGCATGTATAAATTAGACTGGTCGTTAAAAATTAAATTTTTTCAGATAGCCAAATTCTTTTTGGTGAAAAAAACACGAGGGCATTTTTTTTTAAATAAAAAGAACACGTGCCGCAATTTCATCGAAGTTTTGAAAAAATCCTAAATTTTTATGAAAATCCCATCAAATATGCAAATAGGTTTAAAAAAATCATGCTAACATGTTTGTAGGGAAATTAATTCTCTAAAAAAATAATCCTGGTCATTTTTTTCCTAAAACGTTTATTTCTGATGATATTTAGATAAAAGCCTCGCAACTCGTCGTAATTCGTAAAAACAAATATGACAAAAAATCACTAATTTTGTTTTTTTTTCACGATTACAATTTTATTCTTGTTATTCCATAGCAGAAGAAAAAAATTAGTACTTTTTCGTCATCCTTATTATATATGTTTTTTATGAGTTACGAAGATTTAAATTTATTTTTAAAAATATCATCAGAATTTAGGAAAAAACTGATCATCACTTTTTTTGTAGGGAATTGTATTTTAGGTTTGCATATTTCATGCTATATTTAAAAAAATCTCCGATTTTATCAAAAAATCAACTTCGATAATTTTGCGGCACAAGTTCTTTTTATTTTAAAAAAAATGCTCTCGTGTTTTTTCAGCAAAAAAAATTTTTTCAGGGGGCGTCTGAGAAAATTTTATTTTTAATGACCAGCTTAGTATGCATATAAAATGACAGATTAACATTACAATCGAACTACCAGCAGTCGATGTGCTCTTGCATATGGAACGTTTTTATGGTATAAATATACTAAAATAGTCAATGCTGTCCGATGAAGCCAAGAATATTTTTTTTCGCCGAGCGACAATGTTTCTGGTGCACAATATTTTTCACTTCGTCCACCAAATGTGGAAATGCGCCATCTGTCAGCATTGGTCAGCAGGTGTCCTGCACCTGAATTAAATTTTAATTCACTCAATCTTAGAGTCAGGTTTTACTTGAAAACTTAACTAAATCGATTAAATTTATATGAATGATCACGATAGAATGTTCTCCAATTTATCAACCGTTTTGGCAGTCTGTCGGTTATAGTTGGGACTCCGATGTGTTAACGGTTGTAAATGTTTTGAATCCCTTGTTTCTCAAACTAAGGTACATCAACACACGTCCTGTTTAATTAGTAGTCTGTGATATTCGGAACGAAACAGCTGTAATATATAAGAAAACCTAGGTATGACATACAAACTTTGTATATTTAAAGATGAGCTACCAATACGACAGCGTTGTGATTGATAGCATGGAGAACGATCTCTCATATATAATGCCTTAACATCCAACGTGAAACACGAATAAATTTTATTGGTGTTTCACGAACCAGACTGGTGTTTTCACTACACAGGTGTTTGATATCTTTAAGCAAAGTGAATATTGTTGTTTCTGTAGTTTACGTTACTTCAACATAGACTAAATTTCATAAATGCATTATTTTAAATCTTCAGCATTCAACCCTGCAAATAAGCTGTAGGTGGTTAATTTTACTTGAACATTTGTTGAGCGTACTTTTAATCACCCGAATAGAAAATAGTTAGTGATAACCTGAACACAGCCAGGGCGTGATGAGGGTCAGATAGAGCAAACCCTATTAGGGCAATCAGATGTGGGTCTGTTCCGGGCCTGAATCAGAATATCCTTTTAGGTTTAGCCTTATTTGAATACATTCGGCCCTGATTTGGTTTTCCGTATTTGACTCCTAGTTGTGCAATCTGATCATGGCCTTAAACAAAATGCCTTACTAGGGTTTGTCGTATTTAATTTTGTAAGGTGAATTTGATCAGGACCTGATTCCACTATCCCAACCAGAGCCGAGTTGGAAAAAAGCAAAGGGCAAACCTAGGGCAAACCTGATCAGGACCCTATTTGAGCCATAACACATTTCTGTTCGCGCAGTTTAATTGGCGTGATATTCATAAAATTGGTTAAAATTCATAATTTTAGTTTCATAGAATTACATGTTCCATGTTGTTCCAGTTTGATCGTGAAGATTTATCTTGAGTTGTTATATGGAACACATTTGACAGATTTTTATTAAAGACTCCTCCGTACGCAAATCTTTATTTAGATCAATTCTAAAATAGACGTTTATTGCTTCAGCTTGTTCTCGATCAAAACCAAACTTTCTTCACTCTACGATTGTGTAGAGTGAATCCGAGCTCTGGAACCTACTTTGATACATAAATGAAAAACATTATTTTAACTTTTTGTTCAGCTGACTCCTTAATGGCTCAGAAAGAGGGTTAAAAGAAACAATGGTCTATAAAAAAAGGTTCGTCAAACATATTTCATTCCATTACCATATGACATATTGAGTTGGAGGAAAAAGTTAAGAAAAGAATTTCTAGTGAAAATTTTTGTTTTGAATCTAATTATCCAAAATCAACTTTTCTTTCGTTCCGCTGTAAATTAGTTTAAGTTTATCTCAAAATTGATTGTGGATTTTGTTGTCACTATAAATTTTATATCTTTATTTTCATACAATTTGAATATTATCTCCAGATTATCCAGAAAATGAAGTTTATTAATTTGTTGATTATGGTGAAGACAAAAATTCCAATTTACTGCTCGTCATCAAAAAATACAATAATTTTTCCAGGTTCTTCAGTTTCGTCCTAGTTTTAGCCACAGGAAAGATTCGTGACACAAATTACTCGATCTGCAAACTGCTTCAACCGAACTTTCAGTGGAAAGTTTTGGTTTACCTAGACCGTGGTGTTTGTTAATATTTTGCACAATTTTTTTTTGTTGGCATGTCATCATGTCTGGATTAATTTTTAATTTTTTTTTGCTGGCTTGTCTACCTTTGATTTAGCCTTTTTTAGTTAACGTTTTTAGAAGTAGAAAATCATTCTATGACCTAATTCTTTCATATACTTGTGATCAAATTAAACCTGTTGTTGGTGCTGCAAAACTCGAACTACCTATGGTCACAAATATATCTAACTCCAAGACCTTGAAATCCCATTCAATTATTTCTTTTAACTTCTAGAAAATTTTCCATTTATAAATGTATTCGTGAGCTAACTGGGGAACATTTCCTTAAAATCAGCCTAATACCAATATTTACCGTATCCATAGGGGAACAACCAAACTCCTTCGGTTTAATATATAACTTATATATTATTTAGTTCCAACTAACAAATTTGATTAAGCTAGCAATAGATGAAAATTCAGTTTATATGACACTCAGATTATGGCGACCTTTCTAAAATTTGTTAATGGGAAACAAAAAACTATTTTATTTGAACACGTATGAAAAAATGATTTCTCCAGAAACTTAAAAGTTTTTATTCAGCTTTCGAAACCCAGGGCTGTGACATATTATCGAAAATGCTAATATTTCTCGATTTACCATGATCAACTCAAAATTTGATAAACCACAGATTCGAAAAAAAAAAACACCTACTAAAAACCATTTGTAGCAGATTTCATACATTTCATCGAAATTTGATTAGATTTTAGATAGATTCATTTCAAGATATGAAACGCGGAAGGGAGATGGTGTCAAAATTAATTAAAATTTAAAATTCGTTGCAATATAATTTGCTTTAATGCCTCCATTTTTTGAATCTTTTCCTCATTAAAGAACAAATTTCTATCGAAAATTTGGAAAATTCAACACAAGTTATTAAATGATGAACACCTGTCCAAGTAAACATAAATTTATGAAGAGAATAATCAATATTTGTTCTGATTTTCAAAATTTTTTACATATAAAGATTTCTTAGATGAACTCTAAATCTACAGACATTTTTAAAATTTATCGAAATCCATTAAATGTGAAAAATGATGTAATTTGATTGAAGCAACCGAAAATTTTTCTAGCCTTATAGGGCAAAAATCAATTTATGTTCTTCTGAAATCATCTACATATATGTAAAAATATGGAGGGGCTGAAATCTCACTGCTCTGAGATATCAAGACTTTGGTCTGGGTAAAGGATTTTGATATAGTTTTTAGCAAAAAACTTTCCTAAAGACATGGTTTTTAGTTTTGGGCAGCGATGTATATCAAACATAACTCTTTGTTAAAGTACAAGTATTTTTTATATCTGTTTAAAAATTTATTACAAAACTAACACGAAACATTTCCAAAAATATTGTTAAATTAAATAAAATCAAACTTTTTCAAAATTCCAAAAATATTCCAAAAACTAGAATGAAATCAAATATTTAAACTTTTTCTAAATTCCGATAATATTCCAAAAATTCTTAAAAATTCAAACTTTTCCAAAATTCTAAAAATATTGCAAAAATTATTACAAAATCAAAAATCAAAACTTTTTTCAAAATTCCAAAAATTATAATAAAATCAAAAATTTAAAATTTTTCAAAATTCTAAAAATATTCCAAAAATTCTTACAAACTCAAAAATTAAAACTTTTGACGAAATTCTAAAAATATTGCAAAAATTATTACAAAATCAAAAATACAAACTTTTTCAAAATTCCAAAAAAATTTCAAAAACTATAACAAATTCAAAAATTTCCATGTCCAATTTCATTTTCAATTACATTTACGTCATAAAAACAACTAAATTTTTTTTCCAAAAAATTGGCTAAAAAATAAATGAAATCATTTTTTGACACACTTGACAACATTTTTTTGACAAACTTATAATGCAATAATCTTTTGGTCTCACATACCAATCGCGACTATCAAGATTTCTCCAATTTCAATGTTCCTACTCGTAATCACTTAAAATGAACGTTTTTTAAGCAAAAAATATGCAAATTTCCTTGTTTTGACACAATTAACGATTTTTTTGACACACTTCCGGTACAGTTTTAAGACACATCGTCCTTTCAGCTCTTCAATTGAGTAAACCTATTTTTAGAAAAAAAAAATTTCAAATCCGTCCAGCGGTTTTCTAGATTTCGTATGATTTCGTATGACAGACATTCATTTTTTTTTTGCTTTTTTAGAATCAGTAGGTCCTAAAACGTCGAGAAATGCCAAAAAAAGTGGGAGGTAAGAATTTGACTTTGAGCTCATTAGGTCTTTCAGACCGAAGTAATTCGATGTCATCCGATGAAAAATCAATCATGACTTGATTCAACCATAAAATTGTATTCAAAGTTAGTTTAATTGAAGTTTCTGATCACTAAATAAATCTCTTATATATCAGTTTTCATCAAAATCTCCATACAATTGATACAATTTAAAACACCAGAATATATCTTAAGAGCACTTATTGTAATTAAGATTTGAAACAAATTTTTCATCACAAACATTAAAAAATGAATTAAAATTCTTTTGAAGCTTAACATCTGATTCTCATCGACTCAACTTTAATAAATAAGATATAACACTTGTAATATTCTTGACTTGTTTCAATCGAATAATAAAATCTATTTGACCCTTGATACCATAAGCCATGAATAAAACAAAATTCAAAAATATTTATTTATCATTTTTTTTGCTTTGATTTTTTGAGTTGCTTTTTTTTTGGAAAATTGCCATTTAGAATTTTTTTTTACGTTTTCTTTTATTGTTTAAACCACAATAGAACCGATTATCATTGAAACATTTATTTATTGAAATTTTCAAAAAAAAAATGTTTATTCTTAAAGTCCAAAAGAATTTACAAATTATAGAAATATGTTTGTACTAAATTGTCTATTTTTAGATGATTTACGAGCACAGATAAACATACACAGATGTCTTCGATAATGTTTTGTTATGATTATTAATGTTGTTAGCTGTTTGTAAGCTGATTTTTGATGGTCCTTTAAACATACGCTTTGTTTTTAATCAAAAAAATTCTTTATAAAATTCTAGTCAATTCCAAAATTGATAACAATAATTATCTTTATTTTATTTTACCTATTCAATTCAAATTATTACCACAAATCCCTAAACATTGTTGATATTTCCAGAAAATGGGCCAGCAAAACTACACTTCCTTTTTTTTATTTTCCTAAACAACTCAAAAACTAGGACATCAATTGTTTATTCAAATGAATATGAATAGCTGATATTATGACAAACAAATCAAAAAGGTCAATGACCCTTATAGCCTTATTCCTTCTCATAATTGCCAAATACGTTTTTCAGTTTTTTGGGAAACCATTAAAAACCATATTATTCCATTTCAATAGCAAGAGATTGGACTCTTAAATACGTTAAGATCCATCGATTGTGACAATTTTCAGTTAATCAAGTGATCCGTTTGTGATAAAACGTTGGACAAATACGAATACAGACAACGAATACAAATACGAATACGAATACAAATACAGACTGTCAGTAAAAAACCAGATTCAGCCAAAGTCCTGATAATAGAAATTTGCAAACATGTTAGTATTAGCATATTTAATAAGCTTCAGAAGTAATCATAGGGACTAAGAAACTCATAGATGGGATCGCCTGATTTAGATTCTAAGAAATTGGTTCAAAGTCGTATATGGTTTCTGAAAATGTGAAGTGAGCGAAGTTCTCTGTTGTGCTAAGTCTTATTTCTGCACGCAAGATATTCATGACTGCAGTTGGGTCGATTTGAAAAGCAATTTAAGACATAAGCGGTGATTTCAAGCAGACCATTACCGATATAAAAGCCATCGACCGCATTTTTCTGGTTTAATGTGTTGTGTTTTTTCCCTACTTTTCTTTTCATTTTCTTTTTCACTTGTCAATTTTTACTCTCATAGAGAAGCTAAAGGAAGACACGCCTTAAGCAGAAGAAATCATTTATTGATGTAAGAAGGCTGGAGCAAATTGATATCAAGAATATATCCAATATGTGTTGTTATCAAGAATGTAATCTTTGCTTGCTTTTCTTTCTTTTTTAAACTAAGCTTTGACGGCTTGATAGCTAACAACAAACTTGACTATTTTTTGAGTTTTATTGATGGTTTTATGATGCTGTGGCATATTAAAAATTTCTTTGATGAGAAAATTGATGCCGTGAGAAACTCGATTGGTATCGTATCCAAAATGTATGATTGTTTTGGTGCAATTAATTTTAAAACTGCTCTCATCACTGTTGCATTATCCGTGATCAAACAAATGAACTTGGCAGGTGCTTCTAAAAATGCAATGCTCACTTCAGTGGTTGTCAGTCCATTCTGTTTTTTATTTACTTGTACAGATGACGTAGTCAGTTTCAGTAGAATCCTTTCTTTGGCTGGCATCTGTCAAAGAAGATCCAACGGAACTGTAGTAAGCTATTTGTTTTATTTTTACGAAACTTTACATTTCTTGTGTATTAACAAGCTGTGAATGATGAATAAATCACTATCAAGATCTTTAGAGGAACTTCGTGTTATGAAATGATTCCAGCACGTTTCAATCTGTGAATTCGACCATACTATTCATTTCCATAGCCCACTATAAATGCAGAATTGCACGCAAAAGTTTCACAAGAAAACGTCTTCAAATGAATACAGAATAGAGCCTCTGACTACCTCAAAAGTTGGAAGAACCAAAACCTTCTCACACCACCCCGACTAAAATTACTACATTTAAAAATATATTAAAATGTTTCACTCATCCTAGGATTGCATAATATCAAATTCTTCGGGTAAGTCTATACAAACGTTGTGAATTAACTACAAACCAATATATTAAAACGTTGAGGCTTTGATCCCGGCGAGTGTTGAATTAAAAGTAGCACCAATTGTCCTGGTGATTGTTGGAAATGAAAAATTAAATTAAAACACGACAGGATGGTTTGAAATATGAAAACATGATTTATTTAATTATTTATTGATTTAGTTCTTATGAAAGAAATAACTGGTCAGTTAATAAATTTTTTTAAAAAATACCAGAAACCGTAGCAGATTTTGTTATGAAACCTGAATTCGCTAGTGAACCTCTAGCAGGAAACAAACGAAGGGATTGCGTGCCAAATGAGGTTGTAATCCAAAAATCTTCTGTCATGTGAATTCGAGTAAAGTTATTCCCTCCTTCTTCAGTACAAATAAACAGAATTACACTTAAATAATACGATTTAAACGGATAGAAGGAAAAGCAGAGACTCTGATTACCTCAAAGGCCGAAGAAGCCAAAATATCACCATAACGACTACATTAAAAAATCTAATAAAGATTTCACTCACCCCATAATTGGTCTGATCCAACTCCTCATTCCGTTGAAATTCACCTCTTATCCTCACCAACTTAATCATATGATGAATAAATCAGGAATACAATAAGTGAAGAAAAATGAATGCTGTTGGCAGTCTTCGAATTTGTTAACGATATAATATCCAATTTAACAACTGATGTAATAGAATGTTTCGACAATCGTTGAGTTTGTTATAGATATAATATGATGTCAGCATTCGTTAAAATTTGTTAGCAGTAAAACAAAAGATGCAACAAAAATGACGTTGGTTATTGTTGAAATTTGTTAAAGAAAAAAAATATCACAACAAAAGTAACAAAATGTGGTCTCCCATTGTCGAAATCTCCAGAAAACGAATAACTCACGTGCTTGATACCCAATTTTGACAATTTTAATTGCAATTTATTTACCATTTAATTTATTTATATTCATTTCACTTCAGAGAATCCAAGAAAATGCATTTATTACTATCCTGTTCCCTTTTTTCTTAAAACACGAGAGAAGAAAGTGCATTTAACCAAACAAACCCAAGAATAAAATAGCCATGTCACAATATCTATAATAAACTAACGAAGAATTACACAACAAAACAATATGATTAGTGTTTTGAAATATAACAACAAACCATATTATCAATTGTAATAATGTTCAAACAAAGTGATATAATTCCTATCCTATAGCGTACGGATCAAAAAACCCAAAACTCTTTTTTCTTTATAAAATATTTATCTATTTTCAAAATTATAATCTAATGGAAATCCCAAAAAATTACCTATTTTTAAAATCTTTTCACCAACTAATTTACTCAAACACTCAAACGTAAATATATCAATAAATTTCATGAGTCAACAACATCCAAAAAGAGATAGAAAATAACATTTGTAAAGGAGAACTGAGTCCATTGGAAGACCATTGGAAACGGTATGGCAGGCCACGCACCTAGTTCAATTTTGAACCCTAAGCGACCTTCAACCTGGGGAAACAAGAGAGAATCTACCTGCCGCCCAGTACAAATTAACGGAGTTGTGCGCAAAATACGTATACGGATCCAAAAATGAAAGACAAAAAAGTGAAAAGAGGAGACTCTGGGGGCCCAATCGCCGAAGAAGCCGCAACATTCCCGTTCACCCACATTTACTCTACTGCACTCACACGCGCACAGTCATACACACATATCTACAAAAATATACATACACACACCTGCACATCCATGCACATATAATTATACAAAACTTAAATCCACTCACCCAAAAATAGTTATTGTTTATTTAAAAAAAAATAATTATATAAACGTTGACTTAAAGCTTTTTTTGAGGTAAAAATAAATTTTGTATTTTTAAATAATAGTAAGTGGTTTAGATCTTCTGTTGTAATACAATATTTAAGACATTCAATTTTTGAGCATTATTTCAATCAATCCGCTATGTTTATTTCAAATACTTTATATTAGGATTCGGTAGATTAATAAGTGTTTGTGCAACATTGACCTGTTCAATTAAATTTTCCATAACATTAGAATTTTGTAATGTTCTCAACTTGTTCATATATTTTCCAAAATAATTTGGTTTCAAAGACTTTCGAGCTCGTTTTATTTGTTATAACGCCATTTCTTCTTCAGTAGGTAGAGTAACGGTCAATTTATCAAAATTAACGTTAAAAGTATCAACTGCAATCCAAAATCCTTTGATAGAGCATTTCTTATACACGCGGAAAATGATCTCTTCGATTGGATTTTTTTCTTTGGAAATGGCAGTTTAATATCGACGAGGCACGGTTATGAATTTGAAATCATTCACATTAAATTGATTTATGCTTTTCAAAATTAACAACTGATCGGCATCGCTTAAAACATTTGGGGTTATTTCCATGCATTCTAAAAATTCTATATGCTCCATAGTTGGAACCCTTATTAAACAAAAAAAAGATTCCATAAAAAATGTTGTTTTGGGCTTGTTGATCCAAACTGGTTGTTATGCAATATTTATTGCTCCGGTTGATAATAAAAATGGAAAACGTCCATTTCTTTTGTGTCGGTATGAATTTTGTTTATCCCTAACAACTGTTTCACGACACCATGTTTGATATCTAGAAAATTTTTTATTTAATAGAATTTCTCCTGATTCTGATGATATAATAAATTGTAAATAATTCAATAATAACAAATAATTATTTCTAATACCGTAGGCATACCACTCCATGATACAATCGTTTGCCCAATTTTCGACTATAAAATCTCCAACTTTGTTTTCTAATTGATAAAAGTCATATTTTACACTTAGCTTTTTTATTTATTTAGCGTATGGTTTTTATGACACATTAAAAAATAAAACTTAAAATAGGTAGATTTTTCTTTGACTTCTACCTAAAACAAAACATGAAAACTCATTAAATGAGCTTACAATCAATTTGATTGCGCGTCTTTTAGTTGAAAAGTAGAAAGTAAAAATATTTGAACATTGGGCAGTACATTTGAACATTAGATGTTTACATGGAGTGAGTCTATCCATGCTACTACGTCGGGCGTTGCCAAATGGATGTCTGCGATGTTGCCATTGTATCATCGAATCGGACACACAGTTGCTATGTGTTTTATGGTTTGTTGTGGAGCTCCGCAGTCACACTTAGCTTTAGTAATGATAAACAGTTACATTTATCTCACATGTACCACGATAACAGTAATTCAAAATTTCCAAAAATATCTCGTAATTTTCATTTGGCAATGGTATTAATTTTAATCCCAAAGTTTTGTTCAAACTGGTTTCTACATATCGGACTCCGCTTACACAGTTCGTTGCTGTAAGCGTACATTATTTTATCTCTTATTATAAAATGTACGAAATAAATTGGTATCCAGAAATCACAATTCACTATCTCTTCTTGAAGTTTTATTATGTGTCGACACGTTGCTAATTTTGTTGTTTTTTTTTCTTTTTCTTTTCTTTAACCTTGAAACTGCTCTCAATATCGCTCACTCTAGTGTCTGTTCTAGTCACAAGCAGCCCCTTTACATGATCAAAACTCAAACAATTGTGTATTTTATCTCCATGTTGGATTGCAACATTTAAAATGTTAATTAAACAACAAGAAGATTGATTCTGATGCGGGTTTGTATTTGGAGCACAACACCAAAAAAATTTAATTACAGTACATTGAATTACACTATTCTACGTTCATTAGTAATAATCTTTATAAAAAATGTTTTCTTTTGGTTTTGTTTTATTTAAATAAATGTGCTAAGAATCATTTTGAAATTACTCTAATAAAAAGGTCTAACCGCAGTTTTCAATTAATACACAAACAGAAAAAAAAATGTCATATCTTGAACATCTTAATATTTTAATTTCAATAAATTAACACAAAATTTTATTTAAGAGTTACAAAAAACAAATATGTTATTTGTTTTCTTACTTATTTCCCAATCACTACACCCCACAAGAAGACGTCAAAAAGTAATAATCTAATAAGAGACAATTCATGGGTGGAGTCGAGTATTTATAATCAAAACATAAAGGTCGATTGCAACGATCGAAAGGAAACGATTAGTTTTTTTATGTTTCCATCAACTTAATGTACCCACTAAAAAGTTGGTTTGTTTAATTTCTATTTTTGTTCGTTTAAACTCATTTCACCATAACACATTCTGGACTGGGTGATGAGAAAAAATTAAACTTAGAAAAAAACGATCAGTTGTGAGTCTAAGATTGTTTGAAAGCCTTGGTCCAAGAATAAGATAAATCGTTTTAAACGCTGGGTCATGAATAATATAGAGTATTTCAACAAATAAATTTCTGTTCATCCCGACCAATAACATTTCTATTTCACTAATAATTTCCCTAGGTCAGTTATCAAGAATATTTTATTTCTTTTACTGAAATATGAATTAAAAAAATTATAATCTAATAAATGTTTTAAAATTTTTTGGTTAAAGATAATTATGTCAATTTTTTAGTTATGTTGGCCAAAAATTTTTAAACGAATTTTCCTCGATCGGTGATAAATTCTAATAATTTTTAAAAAATTTCTTAAGCAAGTGGCATAGATAATAACCTTCGACCTACAACCTCGGGCTATTACCAATCAACTTGCTTCCGAAATGTTAGCAAAAAATTATTTCGAATTATCATCGCCTTAGGCAAATTACTACTACTAAACATTTTTTATTTTAATTTAACCCAATGAAATTTTCTAAAATGTAATGACATCATTCAATTTGACCAATTTTATTTGAATTATACTAATCACAAATAATTATTCGTCTGGCCTACTGCAATATCAGTACATTATCAAATAATTATTAAATAATTAACTGATATCGCAGTAGGCCGGACCTATAATTCATAAAAAATATATAAAGAAATGAAAAATGGCAAGACATTTTCTAAACGAATTCCCCTCGTTCGTGATAAATTCTCATAATTTTTTGGAAAATTCCTCAAACAAGTGGTATTGATATACTAAGATACTTGCTTTCAAAATTTTTGGCAAAAAATTATTTCGAATTATCACCACCCATTGGAAATTACAACTGATAATTTTAAATATTTAGTTATATAAATATAATATAATAAATAAACTTTTATTATTTTAAATAAATGCATAATCATATTACAAATTTTTTAGCTTTGGGTTTTGTGTGACAGCAAAACAGAAACAGTTCTAATCATCTCATATAATTTCAGAAAAATGGCCATTGTACAAAATTTATTATTATTGTTTAAAAATCTCAGTTATTAAAAAAATCAAATTCAAATAGATATCATTAAACCGCTAAAACTGCATTTTACCAACTGTCGTATATGATTATGTTTCACTTGATTATTATGTTTATTTTAGTCGTCGAGTGTTAAATAGAAAAATTTATTCACAATAATTCAACACTAAATATTTTAAGGTGTGAAACAAATTTAATTACCTCGTCACCGATCGCTTTGACGTAACTGGCATAAACATGATATATATGATAAAAAACTGTAATCTTCCCTCTTTTGTTTTTGAGTAAGAATGATATATATATATATATATATATATATATATATATATATATATATATATATATATATATATATATATATATATATATATATATATATATACATATATATATATATATATATATATATATATATATATATATATATATATATATATACATATATATACATATATATATATATATATATATATATATATATATATATATATATATATATATATATATATATATATACATATATATATATATATATATATATATATATATATATATATATATATATATATATATATATATCAGGCAACTTTTATCAGGAATAACATATGAGGCAACCTAAAATATTTAAATAAGCTATTTAAAATATAGTAATACAACGTATTCTTAAAAATATAAATACATATCTTGTCTGTCTATAAATATTCATTTTTTATTTGAAATCAAAGAAATAATTTAAAAAATTAAAGACACCGAGTGAATAGTATTACGTCATTTAAAATAGATTCAAGTTAAACTGATTTATAAATAGAAAATGGGCAATCGTTTGATTTTGGTTGTCCTAACTTCAAACTAAAAAATTAAATTTCATTAAAATTACATAAAAAATATGCATATTCTAATAAGTAATAATGAATTTATTTGAAGTGAATGTTTGTGCTCAATTTTAAATTTGTTACAGTCGAGAAGTGGTTATACATCAACCATCATTAAAAATTGTATCTGAAGAGTTGCAAATCAATACAACAAACTATGATTCGTACTTTTGCGGTTATAAATGAAATTCTGCATACATGCATACATGCATACGCCTCACGAAGTATAAAATTTGTGGTTAATCGTCAAATGAAATCAGCATGAGCCCAGGGACTATTTTTTATTGTTCGTTTGTATTAAGTACAGTTGGATCCACGCGTGTGTTTGTATATGCTCATTTATAAGAATAGAAGAAATAAACCAAAAAGTTCTTCTATTTTTGAAAGCGATAGTACATCTTTTTTTGGATTGATGAGCAGATTTTGTTCGTTGAGTTTTAATATTTTTGTTAAAATAAGGATATTAAAAGAGTGAGTGTTAGACTTTCAGACATTTTTATTGAGACTAACAATTCGGGCACTTCGGTTACCTCTACCATTTCTTAAGGGAAGGAAAGAGTAGAAAGACAACAGAGAAGGAACTTTGTTAGTCTTTTGTTGTTTTATGTCAGTTCCATTCCATTGCGCCCTGTGCTATATCGTTAGCCCTTAGGTCTTGACGAGATAGAAACTGCTATGCTGATCTAAATATTTGCTCCAAATTGCTTTCGTGTTTTATTTTAGTTTAGCATAGTCTTGTGTGTAGATTGTTGTTCTAACTGTACAGTTATGCCATACAGTTATGCCAAGATATAAAATTTAAAAAAGCCAAAAAAAAAACAATATGACCTCTGCCTAGAAAAATCTCCAATGAAATAGTTCACCTATCGGACGATGATGGCCACAAAACAATTCATAAAAAAAACTAAAGAATTTAATAATAATATAATAACAAAAATAAACTTAACTTATGGTAGTTGATTGATGTTGTACTAGCTGTTCCAGATAAAAAAATATGGTAGATAAATGGTTGAATTGTTGCCCAAAAATCCGGATTCCGATAATTAATAGGTTGCAACGATATACCCTGTATCTGTTGTATTATAGGATTATTGTTACTTTTAAAAACAAAATGCCATCATATTTATACAAATTCAATTATCCAACTTATATTCCACATATTTTTCTTTTATCAAAACAAATTTTATCCTTTAAATTAGAATTTTCACTAGAAAGCTACTAATATGTATATCTCTCCTATTTGATTTACACAAAGAAAACCAATCAATTTAATTTTTTTCTTAAAACAACACCGAATAAAAGAACATCCATTACACGTTTCATAAATATATTATTGTTTTTCTTTTTATATACATTATTTTTTTTATATATAGCAAATAATTATTTCATGAATAAAACAAATGACAAACACCACAGATAATAAATTTTTTTTTCTCGTATTGTTTCTTTTAAATCCAAAATCAATTTATTTTAATTTATATAAAAACAAACTTTCAGAAATATATTCTATTCAACAGAGAAAATTGATTTATATCCAAAAATATAAATCACGACTCGAGATTTTAGAATATGAACTTAATTTAAAATATAAATTACGACTACTCACAAAATATTTGGAAAAAATCCTCTATATATACATATTTGATTAACCTAAACGAGAGAAACAAAGTTGATTACACAAACATTCTCTCGTGGTGTAGCTGTCGATATCATCAATACAATTACATCAAAATAATAACATAAATCCACAGGTTGATTTACCAAATGCATATTTTTTTGTTTTTAACTAATTAAAAATAATATGGGACAGCCTTTAATAAAGCATTTATCTCATTAGCACCATCTCATTTGTTGCTAATATCACTATTCCAGCTGGCTTCTTTCCATCATAAATACATCGAAACGTTTTAAATTAGAAACGATCATATATATTTGGAGCTCTATTTTCACGTTTTAACACAAGGAAACAATATAAAACAGGAAAAGATCATATTTTCTCAATTCTTTTGTTTCATTTAATAAAAAAAAAATTAAAAAACTCAAAACATTTATATGTATACAGAAAATGCAAATATATAATAATCTATATTTGGGAAGATATAACCTTGATAATTCGAGGGTGAGCTAAAAGTTACTTGTACTGCCTGATTATATTAATGAAAAAATGTTATGTTATTGAAAAATGTAATGTTATGCTACGGATGGAACATGGAAAAGTGTTTCGCTCCGGAGTTAGTCTTTGCTGTCAGATATAACTGTCAAGCCTTAACTCCTTTTCTAACACCTTTACCCTCTTACTTCTGTATTTCGTTTTTGTTGTAGATTTTTTCAAACGCTACATGTTCGGGCATAACAATGTTATTGAGATCAATTTTTCGTAGACAACCAGGAATACATCTACATACATCGCCTTTGTCATTGTTGATAGGCCTTAGAAGTTACAGTCACATCAAGTTTCGCTGTTGTTTTTCGTCTATGTATGTTCCATTTTGATGATGCCCGCAATGATTTGTGTCCTGATAAGTCCATGAGCCTGCATATAAGAATGCTTTTTTAATCTCATCCGATTTTCCTGACTGACGTGCTTTGTCAGTGCTATTTTGAAGAGCTGTTTTGTTTAAGGCCTAAATGACTCATATGATAGTTTATCACCTTTTTTATTACTTTCAATAGACAATATTTTAGACTAATTGGTTAATCTGATTTGGGTTCTTTTGGTTTTTTAACTGGCGTAGGTAGAGAATAGGTAGCCAGATTTTTATCTATTCCTAAGAAATGTAGCTTGCGTAAAAACTTGTTTTGATCAAACTCGTGGCATACGGAATGATAGCAAATGTAAATTAAATATACTTACAACTGCTTAAAAAAACAGCATTATAATTTTAATAGAGTCCAATGCATTGAAGAAATATGTCCCAGAAATACATGTTTTGGTTGTAATAAGTTTTACATTGGACAAACAGGCGTTTCTATCTAAAACAGGACAAGGATCATTCTAGAGAAATAAATTAAAAAAGAATAATTATAATAAGTTATACTGTTTTCAAATACCAATTTCTGCTGTTCAAATCACTAAATTTTAAGAAGATCATCATTGGTATAATTAATTACTCAGTAGCTCCTCTTTAACATGTATATTCAATATAAAATTTTAATTTGCTTATTCAAATGAATTTTAAATCAAATATAAATATTTATATATCTATTAAGTGAAGTTCTTACATTGTTTTAAAGCAAACATAAATTATGTTGATTAAAAATAAAATCGATATTGATATTTTTGTATAAGAAACATTTACCGTCTCGCCTTCCATACCACATGTTGTTTTATTTTATGTGAGAAAAATTGTTTACTCCGAAACATAAATAAAGATAATTTTTGACATATGATTTTTTTTTTGATCTGTTGAAACCGAATACCGTTTTTAAAATTATCTGACACTCGAAATAAATAAAGATTAAAGATCTTAAAGAAAACTGATTTTTTGAATAAATTTCGTTTATTTATAATTTTCGTTTTTGATTGAATTGTAACATCACAATCAAAGAAATTATAAAATTTTAATTAAAAGTTTTTAATTAATTTTTCAAACAAAATTAAATTACCAAAGCAAACAGAATTTTATTATTTTGGTATGCAACATTTTAGTAAGTGAAGTCATGAGATATTCTACCATATTTACTGTGTTGGAATTTAATTGATCAAAAATCGAGGTTGTACAGTATTACTTTAATCCCGATTAAAAAAAAAAACGATATCGCTCTAATATCGTCTTCTTCCATAAGAATTGACAGAGCGTTTTCTCTGACCGAGGTCCAAATGCCGTATGAAACCTCCCAATAAAATATTTTTAGACTGTCTATAACCTGGAAGCCAGATTTTGTCCAAATAAGGGTAATCACAGACTATCATTACTTAAACTTAAAATTCATTCCATAAAACCTAAAAACAACAATTCAGGTCAATGAGAAACAGTTAATATGCTAAACACATAATTCATCTAAAACTTTTATTTTAAAATTTGCAAGATGACAGCATGATTAGTGACTCACCTAGTGCATTTTCGCACAAACTGAAATTAATTGCCTATAGATCATAGCATTATCTCTGACGAAAGTAGACCACCAAATGAACGAGTGGATTTTATTGCCAATTACACTTATTCAATGGGTAAATAATGGTCCATGGTTTCTATGAAATGATGAATTTTTATCGACGTTCGAATCCTGCTGATTTACACGCTGTTGGTGACAAAACCATTTTTAATTAATCCCTTAAGAACTGCAAAAGAGCAACAAACAACCGAGTAACATTTTGGAGTCTTCTCTTTCAGCTTTTAAAACTGTAAAGGTTACTCATCGACGAAACCATTGCTCGGTTATTCTTCTTTTGAAACCACAGCTCGCTTTTAAGTTCGACATTTCTAAAACAATGATTGGCAACTCAAACAGTTTGCTACTGACTCTTCACAACATCTTATAGTTTAATTTTATAGTAAGATTTATCAATAAACAATAGCACTTCTGATCGGTAGATCCAGGTATCAGATCCAAGTGAATAACATTATTGAATTCCACAATCGCTCAAGCCAACAATTCAGGAATGAAGTACTTTCCGAATATGACTCGACAATTAAATTCCAACTTTTTCCTTTTAAAATTTCTTTCGTTTTTAGCTACCTTAGTCACTGTTGTTTACTATAAATGGTTTCTCTGAATTACAATCTCAGCTTTATTTTGGGTTTCCAAGCTGTTATGTTTCAATGTTTCCTCCTAAGCTGTTATGTTTACTCCAAACCGCACCATGTATTTATTCACGTGATGATGAACTGAGCGAAGTCCAGTTGAGAGCCGGTTGGTGTAGTGAAAGGAAGCATACGTTGTCCTGATACATAATAATTGGTTCAATTATTGTTCCGAGGTTGAAAAATATTCATCCATCTCGATCGCATGAGAGTGTCATGAAAGGTTTGATATCTGACACTAAATCATTTTCCGAAAAATTATTTTTATTCACGGCCAGACCATGAGGCCGTGTCATTATCTTAATAGAAACACTGCTATTGGGTTGATATATGTTATGCATTGATAAAAAAAACGTTTTCACGGAATTTCTTTGGAATAAATTGGAACGTTTCTTCTCTAAAAAAAACTTACAATCAATAGATTTATCAGATCAAAAGGAGAGAGGAATTTAACTGTCATTCAGTATTTGGAAAGTAAACTATAAGTAAAGTGGAGGATAAGGAGGACGTTCTAAATATTGGATAATATAAAAAGTCTACGTCAACTTTCGTCGAAGCTAATGGTATGACCTATATAGGAAATAAATTTATAAACGAAAAACTAATTGTGTTGAAATTACTGTGCTTCAAGTGAATTGGTTTTCTAAGTATTATCTGGCAAAAAAAGTGAAAGAACTATCGAGTAACTTTCTTAAACTCGATAATGATGACCCCGTCGTATGGAGATTTCGGTTTAGGCATTGAAAAACATTTTTCCATAATGTTTCGAATTCTGGCATCGAAGGCTGCATCTTTCAACTTAGAGAACTCACCAGAAAGCAATCTTTTTGCAAGCGCAATTTTTTTGCAAAGAAAAATTTCAGGTAGTAGTCGGAATCTTTCAAGCAGCAAATACCGTGACAACAATCATTCTCGTTAACCTCAAAAAGGACGAATAATTGACCCTTCTACCGGTGTGCCAGTACAATGACAGCTTGTGTTGAAACTCCTTCTCCAAAACAGCATTCACTTTACTGTGATTATGGTTCTCAATTGGCTACATGGCCTAAATTACCAGAGCCACCAAATTATAATGCCCCTGTAAAGCATAAAGTGCGATTCATTATATCGCTATGACAGGTTGACTTCCCTCATCCCTTCTAGCATTCACGAAGGCTAAACGCAGCTATATATCTAGCTGCTACAACAGAATTTGAATATATGACCAAACTTGGCATATATCAAACATCTTCATCGCCAGCATCATTTCCACTCCACTTGGTCAAGAAAACATTCAAAAACGACTAAAACCTTGTAAAAATTACCCTCGACTCAAACCTGTTACTATTCCGGATTGGTATCCAAAACCACATATTCATAACATTTCCATGAACTTAAACGCTTGGTCTGTTTTTTGAAGATCGATTCAGCTAGGGCGCATCACATGATTCCTGTGGCTTCTAAGACATCAATTACTACTCCTTTTAACTTATTCTGATTTCTACGAATGATTTTTGGTCTTGAAATGCAGTTTTTCAATATTTGTTTACAATGATGAGACGTATTAGTGGCTTCTAGGAATGAGTTAGAGCATAAAAAATATTTAAGGCTTTTTTTTCAAAACTCGTCGAATTTGATGTTAAAATAAAATATCAAAATGTGTTTTCGGCGTTGCTGCTCTTCATTTTCTCAGTCACAAAATAGTTCCTGATAGAGTTGCATATTCTTAAGAGAAAGTTGGAGCCATCATTGATTTTTGGAACCAACATCCGTCTCTCAAATTCAACGGCTTATCGGAATAATAAATCATTATCATCGATTCATTCTAAAGTAAGACGAACTGTTATAACCCATTCGCACACATTTAGCAACGGTTAATACTGCTAAAGGTAAAGCGACCAAACGGATTCTTTTTAATTGGTAAAGATGCTGCAAAACTGCATTTGCTGAAGTTAAAAGTGCGCCTTAAAAAGTCCTTTGAATAAAGGTGCATTCAGCATCACCACTGATGCATCTAATCCTACCGTGTTGGCAGTATTTCAACAATATATCAAAATATGTTGGAGACAATTAGCTTTTTTCTCAGAAAAATTATCTTCTACTGATATGTCCCCGATGCAATAAGACGGTGTGTTTTTGAGATCTTAAACTAAATTTCTCATCCTGGGGTCCTGGAGTAAGAGTTTCACGGAAGCTCATTTCGGTAATACTCATAATATTTTTGGCCAAATCTTTACAACGATATCGCTAACTTATCCAAATCTTACCTCGCTTTTCAGAAATCAATATTGCACAATAGTGCACTCGTTTGGCAGTCGCTCATTTTCCAATACCATCTGGAAGATTTGAACATATCCACATGGATATAGTCAGACCTTTAGCTCCATCGAATGGGTTTTATTACATTTTTACAATAATTGATAGATTCACTCGCTGGCCAGAGGCAAACCCTATTTCCTACATGAAAACTGCAACTATTGGTAAGACATTTGTTGTGGAACATATTTCTAGGTTTGGGATTCCTGTTGTGATAGGATCGTAGTTGTAGTTCTCAATTTTTCTTTGAACTCATAAAACTACTAGGGTCAATTAAAATACATAAAACTATTTGCCACCCACAAGCCAATAGAATCGTTAACGGTTTCCTAGTTCTTTAAAAACTTTGCTCATAGCTCGAGGTTATACAATCCACTGCAGCTTCGAGCTTCCAGTTGTACTTTTGGTTTTACGATAATTTTTTTAAAAAGATCTCAATTACACTTCAGCAGATCTAGTATACGACCAAAGCCTCAAATTTCCAGGATAATTTTTAGAGCAGATCAGAAACGACCAGTCCTTTTTGCAATAGACCTTACAAAAGACCATTTAAGGTTATTCGCTGATCCTGCAAAAATTAATCTCTAGAATCAGTTAGATTTTATTAACCATAAAGTGAAAAACTGGAAGTTGGGCTGCAGAACTGTAGTGAGCTATACCAAATACCTTTACCGCACACCTGTAAATGCTTATGTATGTATCAAGTTTCATCCAATTCGATTCGATGTATCAAGTTTCATCCATTGCGATCCGAAAATGCACTTATTTTTTCGGGGAGTTTTGGGGAACCCCCCCATCACTTTGTTAACTTTCGCTCAAAAACTAATCAGCACCTTGCCATATATATTTGCATCTTTTATCGAAGTGTCATCAAAATTAATTCTTTAACAAATGTTGTATGCTCCCAAAAAACATCAAAATCATACCAAAACCCACCTGTTGGTGGAACCCCAAACCTTTGTCCAATGTACCCCATTAGCTAATAAAATCTTTCTCATATTAATTGAAACCGTTTACCAAGGTTTGTTGATACATTAAAGTAAATTTTGTTTCAGAGGATGTTTCTTAGAAAAATACAAAATTTTTGCTCTTATGCGTGTGTCAGCGTTGGAACCGTCCTCATCAGTCTTTACCGAACCACTGAAAAACTTAACTTAAATAGTTGAATAATAATAAAAATATCAACTTTAAAATATCATCGCTTCGGTAGAGTATAGTTGGATAGCGTGACGGCCAAAACGGATTTGAATCTTGGCACTAATGAGGACGGTGCGAATCCAGCTTCGAAACGCATTTAGAAAAATCGAAAAAGATGAAAATATTTCCAAAAAAATTTCAATGATTTTCCGATTGCTTAGTTTTTTAGATATTGCCAAAAATGAGTGTTTTCTTTCCTGTCCTATCCCCCCTTGACTTCGAACATTACACAACAAATTTGAAAAAATTCATGGTTATGGGTAATGTTGTAAAGATTGAATGAAAACTATAGCGGTCGGCTCATCATTTCAAATGTAATTTTGAAGGGGCTGAGAGTGGAAATTTTGAAAAAAATTATGTATGACCTTGCTGAGTGAAGTGCTATCATCATCATCATTGGTGTTCTGCTTGCGCAGGTCCCTTGTGTTTCCCTTAATGACCTGTTTCCTGAGCTATCTTTTTCATCATGGTACCCTCTGTCCCCCTTCCCCTTTTTATTTCTCCCTCCTCAGATCCTTTCAAAACATCTCTTAACAAACATTGCCTTCTTAGTACGTATCCGATCCAATTCCCTTTTCTTTCCTCTATTGTCTTTAATAGACTACGTTTCTATCCCACTCTTCTTAGAATTTTCTCATTTCTCACCTTGTCTATCCACATGACCTGGATACATGACTCTTTTCCAAATCCACATTTAAAACTCTCTAACTTTCTAATTTCCTTCTTAGATAAGGACCACATTTCACATCCGTATAAGAGAACGCTCCACACATAGCACTTTATCATTCTTTTCTTCCATACCATGTCTATTTTACTGTTTAACAGTATCTTCTTTGCTCTGAAAGCTTGCTTTGCCATGTTTGCTTTGTCACCTCAGCTCCAAGATATTTGTATATTCCCACCTATTCTAGCCTTTCTTTCTTTCCTATTTTCATTACCTTTGACTTTCGCACATTAATTCTAAGCCCATACACACTTCCCTGGTAAAAATTCTTGTAGGAATTTTTGTTAGGATCTTACATGGACTATAAAAGATCATATGTGAATCTAGTGTGATCGTGTATGATCTTGTAAACTTCTTGTTTTAATTCTCTACAAGAAATGATCATGATCATGTAAGTTCCTATATAATTTTGCTGCAAGAATTTTCGTCAGGGTTTCCATATCCTTTAGATGCTTCAACGTTCTGTTCAGTTCTTCTTCACTTTCTGCAAAGATCGCCATGTCATCTGCAAATCAAGCGCTCGCAACTTACCTCCCTTCTATGCTCACTCCTTTATCGCTTCTTCAGCATTCCTGCGCCATGTAAATGTTAAAAATGTGCATTTGAATATTTCACTCCTTTACCAAACTCAAACCAGTACGTCCTGCTGGTACCAACACGTACAGCTACTCTCTGGTTTATATATAGCTTGCTTATTGTCCTCCTTTCTCTCCAGTCAACTCCTTTCTGTCAATAACTTCATATCTTCAACAGTTTCCTTCACCATGGATAGTCGAAGACTTTTTTCAAGTCTACAAAGCTCCCTGTCCGTTTCTGTATAGCGCTCCACTATTGACTTTACGACTCCCAGCGCTTCCCTTGTACCAATGCCCTTTCTAAAACCGAACTGCTCCTCGTCCATGCTCTCCTCCATCACTATTGACATACGCCTATTTATTACTCTCAGCAAGGTTTTAGCAGCACGCACACCTAGGCTGATGGTTCTGTGTTCTTTACACTTCTTCGTTCCTTTGTTTTAGCCAGTGGAATCATTTCGGATCTCAAAAAGTACTCAGGCCACTCATCACTTACGTTTATCTCGTTGCACAGTGATGTTAACTCTCTCATGCCTTCCTCCTGCAGACACCTCAACACTTCCACTGGTATCTCATCAATTCTTGCTGCCTTGCCACTTTTCATATGTTTTATTGCATTTCTCGGCTCATCCAGTATAATACTTGGGCCGATGTTATCTCTTGGTACTTGCTCTTTTCTCTCAAGATTCTAAATCTTAGGTTTTTCCTTTGCCTTATAGAGCTTCTCCATATATTTTTTCCATCTTTGCAGAATGAGTTTTTCTTCTTTCAGAATTACACCCTCCTGGTTCTCCACTTCTTTACATTTAACTCTGTTCCTATCTTTGGTCATTGTTAGTTCTCTAACTTTGTTATATACCAGATCATGCTTTCCAAATTTAACCATTTCTTCAATTTCTTTACACTCATTAGTAAACCATGCCCTTGCTCTGTCAGTTTCCCTTCTCAATTTTCTTTTATACTTTATTCGTCCTACTTCTGTATTTAACTTTTTAAACTTTCGTCATTCATCCATTTTATCTACCATAACCTTTGTAATCCACGGTTTCTTTGGTCGGACTCTTTACTTGTATCCTACACTATTTTCACACACTGTTTTTATACTCTGTTTTATTCTTATTCATTTCGTCTCGATATTCTCTCCTATGGTTGTTTTCAAAACCAATTTTCTCGGCATCCAGAGACTTTAATTTCTCTAAATACCATTTCGTGATTCTTGCTGATTTATTTATTCTTTTAAGTTTTATTTCAAAAACTACTAGTAGGAGCACATGGTCACTGTGTATTTCTGCACCAGGTAAGGTCTTTGCCTTATTCTTTCCATTCCTATATCGCTCGTCCATCATTATAAAGTCTATTTGTTTTCTATAGAGATCACCAGGTTCTTCCATTTCCAAGTATACAACCTTCGTTTAAGATGCTTAAACCATGTGTTGGTTACTATTATCTTCTTTTCTTTACTAAATTCAATCATCCTATCTCCTCTTTCATTTTTCTATCCCAGACCAAATTTTCCAACTACTCCCTCGACCTCTTCTGCCCCACACTTGCGTTGCAGTCCTCCATCACAACGTGTCAGCAGTCCTTCCCTTCCTCTTTCAGAATCTCTTCTATCCGGTCATAAACCCTTTCCACCTCTTCGTCATCATAGTCACTTGTAGGCAATGTACACTTAAATGACTAGAATACTCTTTGGAGCACTGTTTATCTTTAATACTATAATTCTATCGCAGTCATGTATTACCTTACTAATATAAGTCTTTAATCTGTTATTAACAGTAAGTCCCACTCCGTTCTTTCCTCACTTTCCTCCACTGAAGTAGAACACAGCGTCTTCCATATGTTCCTTACCGAATCCTGCCTATCTAGCTCCACTAATCTCAACAATATATCCATGTTGTTCTTAATCATTTCCCTTCTCATGTTTTCTAGCTTAGTTTTTCTTCCTTAAACGTACTTCTCACATTCCACGTTCCAAACCTAACTTTGTTATCACTTCTCCTCTCCTGTTCACGTGAAGCCTTGTGTACACTGTTACCCCCGAAAAACCGATTGGGAAACTATTCCGGTATTGTATTTAGTATTCAAAGAACTCATGTTATTTTTTCTTCTTCTCCTACACCTTTTCTTGGAACTCCTTTTATGTCTTTAATGGAGTCGTTTTCCGTTGCCTTCCCCATACTGATGCCATTGGTCTCGAAGGGCTTATCCGCCTTTGGAAACAGTTTTTCACCCCAAGGTTCTCTGTTCTATCTTTTGGGTGCATCCGCCCTCCGAGGAGGCCATTGACCCTCAAGAAATTATGAATTCTTATTCCGGAAGTCGCTCGCTCGTCAGTTCCTTATTGGTATACCACATGAAGGTTTGAGGTTGACATTTTATAAGGTGAGGTGTCATATGAAAGGTTAATTTTTTTCTTAGTCCAAACAATTTGTTTTGTGATTTTCGAAAGCGCAGTTTTTGAGTTATGTTCAAAAATGTGAAAATTTTTTCTGCACCTCCCCCTCCCCTCCCCCTCAACTTCAAACATTATATAAGAAAAAAATTATAGAAAGTCATTGCTGCTTTAAAGATTGAATGAAAACTATAGCGGTCCGCTCATCATTTCAAATGTTATTTTGAGGGGGTTGAGAGTGAAAATGTTGAAAAATTTTATTTTTGATCTTGTCGAGTGTTGTATCATATGAAAGGTTCTCTTTTTTCAAGTCGAAAACAATTTTTTTTAACTTTCAATTGCGCAGTTTTTGAGTTATGTTAAAAATGTGAAAAAGCTTTCTTGTCCCCCCACCACCCTTAACTTTGAACATTACACAAGAAAAATTTAAAAAATTTGAGGTTGATCTCTAATTACAAACCTTTTTGAAATTGTTGAACTCAGCCTTTCTGGCTGGCTGGCTCTTGAAGTATAAAATTGTTACCGAATACCGATCTCCTAAATGTTCGGTAGACAAATCACTCTACTGTGTTAACAATGCACTCGTTGGCAATAATTTGACGACATTTTTCCTCTAACTATTGTGCTAGGTGACTTTAATATCGGTTTCAATAAAAATTCTCAAAACTGGCTCTCTAGCTATTTTCTACAAAAAATTTACAAAAAAAAATTCCTAAACCAACAACAGTTGAAGCTACAACAATTGAAAATATATTTTCCAATATTATATAAATTTTGAAATGCATTTAGATCTTCCATTTCCACACCCATCCAAAATTTCAGACTTCTCCAACAATCGATTTAATGCAATCGATTATCGTAATAATAAATTTACACATCAAAGTATTTATTAAACATATTTCAATTTATACTAAAGTGCGCCATCTTCATCATAACATTTGTATTGAAATATATTAGTAAGACTATCTGTTCCTTAGTGTTGCTTAATTCAATTATCCACTTTTGATCTAGAAGGAAATTGGAATCTTACAGTATTTTTAATATTTTGAGTACAAAGCTTTCAATTAAGATGGCGTGCTCTAGTTTAGATTTAAATTTCTTAAAATTGTTTATGAATTAGTAAAATAAATTATTATGTATTTGTCACAAAACCTATTGTGTATAACTAGCGCGAAGTGCTTTCATTGACCACACTCCTATTTAGAAAACAGGATAGTTCTAGTTATACAATATACTTTTGCCACAAAAAGTTTTAGATCATTACTCTAGGGAACATTCAAAAAACTTCATCACCTTAACCGTACAAAAATAGTTTCACATCATAGAATCATTTCCAATATTTTTAACAAAAGAACAAAAAGGAATTGTTCTATTTTCTATACGATAACAACAAAAATTATCGGTCGTTAATCTAAAAACTACTTGTTAGGTTAGCACAACAAAAAACAAGGATATTTATTATTAAAATAATTATTTTTAAGTACAATCGCTGTTTTTTTGTAATTTTGTCGAAACGATAATCATAAATAGACACGTTATTTATTTAGTGCAGCATTAAAACAACACGGAATTTAACCGTCACAGGTGAGGTAGGTCGTTTCTAACATAAAAATATAATAAACATACAGACGAAAAATATTTATCGTATACGAATTTTCACTGGATTACTAAGATAGCTAACAAACACACAAAAACATACGAAATTTGTTTGTTGTCATTGACACTAGAGACGAATGTCAAACTTAAATTTCAGGGGGTAACATATTGATTTTTATTTATTCTGCATAAACACATTATTTGTGTTAACCTCAAACAGAAAACTATATAAAATTAAATTTTAAATAAATTAATTTTCTATCACACAATACAACCATTATAAAATCGCCGGTATGTCGGCAACTGATGTCGCGACAACTGAAACGAGGAAAACCAATTTTCAAACCATATATCACTGTGTTTGTAATATATTTGTTTCTGTCTGTAAAAGAATTATTATTATAAACTTTTCTATTGTGTAGCTGTCTCGTCACTGTACACATAAAAAAGAACTTTTTCTTCCTCGTTATTTGGGAAAATTGATTCTTTTTCAATGTATTTGTTTGTCGGTAATTATGAATAGAACTGCGTTTTTTTTATATTACATATATTAAAAAAATATAACTTTCAACCGTATCCTTCGTTATCGGAATCGTTCTTGCCGTCGTTCTGTTCGTCATTTTTCACATTTTCTTATATTTTTTTTTCTGATAAAATGGCAATGGTAGAAAAACAATATTAGTTTTCTTTTCCATATTTTCCGTCATTTTCGTAAAACCTTTTTTTTTCTTTCCAAGGAATATTTCAATACTGTTTTTTTTTCGTCTTGATTTTACGTTGTATGTGTGAAATAGTAAAGTTAAACACAAACGAAAATAAAAAATAATGTTCAGTAGAAAGCTTTTGTATTTCCTACAGTTCGGTTGAGATTCTAATTTAGTTTTTCCGTTAATTTAAACATTTCATTGATACAAATTTAGAAAAAAATATATTCAATGATGAACTAAAACATATATTTACACTATTTATTTCAACGCGAAAAAAGCTTCGGTTTAACTTTTCAAAAGTTCAAAAATCAAACATTATACATATTTTGTTGTTTAGTTATTTGTTGATTTTGTGGATGAATAATAATAATAACAAACTTTTTGGCAGTGATTACAGTTAAGTTTTTTGTTGTATTTATGTAATAACAACAAAAAAAAAATTGAGCAAATATTTTAATAGCAATTTGTTGAATAAGTAAAGTGTTTTTTGTGTGCTTTTTTATGAAATTATTTATAAATAAAACTTTAAAATGTACAAATATTTTTTTAGTGCAATATATTAAAAATTCCTGAATCACCATAATGCTTGTAATAACTTTTTTAAAGAAATAAAAAAAATTAAGCTTAATTATAAACTTTTTGTATGAAAATAAATTTAAGTGAAGTGATATTACATAACTGCCGCCTGTGTTACGTTTTTTTTGTATATATATACAAATTTAAAAGTTGAATTTGTTATGAATTTTTATCTATTTTTAAATAACCTGTTGAAGATAATAAAATAATAAAATTAAAGCTTTGCCTATTTTAAATTTTAATCAAATGTATGCCTTTGTAAATGCAATGAACTTTATGATAAAATAATAGACTTTTTTATATAAAGAATAAATTATAGGAAACATTTCAAGTGAAAGTTTTTTCTATTATTTTTGGCAGTTTGCCAATTTTTAAGATAAAATAGCTGTAAAATTGTGGATTGGTTTTTTGAATCAGAATTAAGCTAACACGATTTAAAATTTTTAAGATGGGGGCACCAGGAACTGGTGCGGCAAATATTGAATGCTGTGGTGGTGTAAGAACAGGTGGAGGAGGTTGTGGCCATGGAAATGGTGGTGGCAATCGTGACGGTGATGGTAACCGACGACAACGAAATAATAATAATAATAATAATAACAATAATAACAACAACAACCAAGATTTAGATCGTGAGAATAATAATCAAAATAATAACAACAATTTAAATAATGTAAATAACAATCACTTATATGTTAATCCACATGATGAAAATCCATTCGAGTATTTAGTAACGCACACAATTATTGATGAAACAACAAAAAATTATAATAATAATAACAATAATAATTATAATAATAATAAAAATATTAATCCACGCACAAAACAAAATCATAATTTGTTTAACAATATTAAATTTAATTTAAATAAAAGCAATAATAGTTTGATGGCTAACAAAGATATCGAAAAATTAAATACAAAATCAACAAAACAAGATCAAAAGAAAGCGAAAAAAGAACGACAAAAATTAGAAAAAGAATTAGCTAAAGAGAAAGCAAAAGCCGAAAAAAAGGAAAAGAAATCAAAAGCTACTCCAAAACCACCGAGTCGTGCAACAGGCGCTGCTGGCCGAGGAGGAGGGGATGACATGATGCGGAGACCGAGGCGAAAAATTGCTGAAAAACAAACAAAAACAAAGTAAATAGAAATAAAACCTAAAACAAATCAAAAATATCAGAAAACAATTTTTTTTAGGAAGAAATAATATAATAATTTTAAATTTTTACCCAAATAATTTTTTATGCGACTATAATATGCTTGGGTTGTGCTGGTCAATATTTTGTGGTGGCAAATCTATGTTTATGGCAAGAAATGGGTATTCCAATTAAGTTTCATAGTTTGCTGTTGCATTAAAAATATAATTAATTTTATAATTTTCGTTATGGTTAGTTTCATTAAAGCTTGGTTGACAACTAGTATGGAATAAATTGATTAAAATGTGATTATTGATTTTTGCAAAATATGTTTTTTGTTGAAAATGAAGAAAAGTTTATCATAACTGGATCGAATTTCGAAAAGAAGCAGTAGTTGTTGCTCAATACACCTTCAATTCAATCCCTAGATTGAACATCTATTTTCTTAAAAAAAAAATTTTCATATAAATAAATAAATAAAATAAATAAATTATGGCTTCCCTTTGTACGGTTTTAAGTGGGGAGGAAACAGGAGAAATTTTCAAGTTGACAAAAAAAAATTAGTTTGGAATAGAAAAACAATCACAGGGCACTTCATCCCACTCGTCAAGGTCAAAAATGTTTTTTAGTAAACATTCCTACCCTCCGCTACCAAATAACATTAACAATATTTTTGTCTTATGTCTTTTTATTTTTTTGTGTTGTAATATTTGAAGTTAGGGGAGGGGAGGCAACCGATGAACAGTAGAAAATATTCACATTTTTGATAATAAGTTGAATTATGTGTCGTCGAGAATACAAAAAAAATAATGGCTTTGAAATAGACAAAAAATCACCTTTCATATGACACCCCTCTAGTAAAAATTTTTTTCCGAACCACCACTCTCAACTGCCGGATAATATTTTAAACCATGAGCGAACGGCTATAGTTAGAACTGTGAATTTTTTGTTTTTTTTATGTTCACAGGAGACAGGGAAAAAACACAAGGTTAAGGTAAAAACTCAAAAACAAAGAAGTTGATTACATAGCAACACAAACAAAAATTTCGGCCCAAATTTCTGACTATGTATGCTATATGTTTTAAGGGTCGTTGTTCAGGTCAGGTTTTGGATAAAAACTAAGGAACCGCAAGATTATCCATAATCTACTAAAACTGTTAAACTCGATATCCCTAAAACCGGGTTGTACACATAGATTTTTTAACGAAACTTGTAACCCAGCAAAAAGTCAGACAAGTGCGAATAAAATTCGCTTGCCAAGGGTTACGTGAATGTAAAGAACACAATATCAAAATAATTGACATAAAGTTGTGTTGTATAAAACTAAATGTTTCATCGTAAATATCAATAGTAAATTTCAATCTTATCTAAATTGATCGAAATGATATAATAAATATTGCTTTAGGTTACATGTTATCCATAGCTGTTTATTGTAGCGAAGGAACGACTCAATCACACCAAATTATATTGGTTTATATTAGAAAAAAAATATGTTAATCAACTACTAAATTTAAGGGGTGGGAGGTGTAAACACTAAAAATAAAACTTTTTCAACAATAATTCAAAAACTGTGCATCGTAAACTTCTAAAAAAATTGCAATGTTTCTGAATTTTGGTGCTCTTTCAAATGATCCCCACTCATGCGGGTCAAAAACCTTTTATTTCACCCTTCTTCACTCCCTTCCCCTAAACACACAGAAAAAAAATCATTTTAGCTGTTGCTATATTTTTCGTTAATGGTTTATAAAATTTCCTATCTCTACGAATTTTTCCAAATTTTTCTGTCAATCAACGAAGAAACGTAGAGTGGGGACCAATGGTTTGTTGCACTTTTTGACAATAAATTACCGTGTTCTTTCAAATGACACCCCATTCGTGTGGTTCAAAAAAGCTTTAGGTCAAAACAGCCCCACTCCCATCCCCTAAAAACAAAAAGCCCCACTCCTATCCCCTAAACACAAAAAATAAAAGACTTCAAAGACTATATTTTTCGTTAAGGGTTTATCAAACTTCCTATCTCTACGAGTTTTTTCAAATTTTTCTGTCAATCAACAAAGCAACGTAGGGGGAGGGGCACCAACTTTTTGTTGCCCTTTTTTGACAATAATTCAAAAACTATGCATCCCAAAATTCTAAAAAAAATTTGTAATGCTCAAATGACACCCCATTTGACCGGGTTTTAAATGGTGTTTTTACCCCTCCTCACTCCCAGCCCCTCAATAAATATAATTATTAGTATTTGACACTTTGCCATATTTTTTATTAAAAACTTACTAATTTTTCTATCATTCAAAATACTTTTTAAGATTTTTGATTGACTAGGTTCGGAGCTATTCAAGGAAAGAAAACATACAGAAAATGTCATTATATAAAATTACACAATAAATGGTGTAATGGAAAAAATTCCGAAATACGTTTTTTAGAAATACTGAAGTGAAGCCCTTTCATATGATACCCTACTTGACTCGATAAAAAAATGTATGTTCTCAAAGACCTCACATCGTAGTCCTGTAAAAAGAACGAAAACCATTTTGTTTATTTGTCAACCCCTCATCTTGTGTGGATACGTATAGTTTTACCCGCATCTCAAATTTCAGGTCCATAGGATTTATAGTTTTCGAGATACTCGAAATAATGTGAAAAACATGTTTTACTCTCATCAATAGGGTTCGTTATAAAAAACGAATCCTATATAACCGTGAAAACAAATTTCAGCCTAGAGGTCTGACTATTCCACCACGTCAGGGTTTTAACATAACATCAAAAAACCCTAAAAAATTGGTTTTAGTGATTTTGGGGAGTTTTTTAAATTATTCCAAAACCCTGACGTGGTGGGGTCAAATCAAATTCCGATTCAGTGACTCCAAAAACATAAAATATACATAGTGAGACCTGTAGGGCAAATATTTTTTTGTGGCTGTTTTACAGGGTTTTAGGGTTATTGGATCATGAGGTTATAATGTTAGTGGTTTCAAAGGCTACGGGGTTATAAATTGATATTTTTTCTTGGTTTTAGGATGAAAGTTATTTAGGGTTATCAGGTTTAACGGCTTTAGTAGATTTTGGCGGGTGTTGCAGTTTTATGGGGTTATGTCTAAACTCTGGCGTGCTGAAGTCAAACTGAGGTCGACTTTAGCTTTAAGTCGGCAAACCGATTTTTTTTATATGGCTGTGTAATTAATTGAAATTTCTTTTGAAATTTTTTGATTTTTTTTTAAACCAAACTTTTTAAACCTGATCATTTCTTAAAAATAAGTGTACGCTTTACTGTCTTCTTCTCTATTTCCATAAAATATAAATAAAATCAAATGTTTGCATTTTTTGGTTTTAGTAGGCGTGGACAAACTCATTTTATGACTGTAGAAAATCAATGCAAGTGGATAACACTTATAGCTTGTGAGAAAATCGATTATCTAGGAATTTGGATGTGCTGAATGTTTCGGATTTTGCCTTTTTAATATAAAGCCTTAAAAATACAACAAAAACTGTTGAATGTCTTCCACCTTTGTGTGACATTCAATTTTAGTCACTCAGTTTTGTTTTCATTTTATTTTGACTCTTTAACTAAACTTTTTGCTGAAATTCTGATGAACTTCTTACGAATCAGAATTTAATTAATCTTGGTCGATAGATATCAGTGATTTCACCAAGAAGATTTCCGGGTTTGTTGATGATAGGGAAACATGCTCCACAGCTTGAACTATCAACTTGAAGTTCAACTGTATATTTATCTTTTATAATATCTTCTTTTGCAAATTTTTGGCTGCGGTTAATAGGTTGTAACGACGGACTATTTTCGATTTTTGCTTTGAAATAATAGTATTTATATTAAAAAAAATTTCGCTAATAATTTATTAATTTTCTTTAATTGTGATAAACGTGGACGTTTATTTGTACTACTGTACAATTGAACTCAATTTCAATTAATAAACATGTTTCGCAAAAACGATTTTTTAATTTGAAAAAAAGGGGCATTGCTTATTATTACTGCAGATGGAAACGGAAAGCCTAATATTGTGTATATAAGCGATCAAATTGTTTGGGTCGAGTAAATCAGTATATAAAATTAAATCAAAATGATAAGTGTTGGTTTTGTTTAAAACAAATTAAGCTGTATGCAGTGGTATTATAGTTTTCATACACATTTTTTCATACATCATCTTCATTTTAGTCGTCACTCGTTGTTTGTTTTTTATTAATGCACATTTGCACTTCTGCCATCGTTTAAGACATGCGATGTTTTTCTTAATCGGTGACCATCGCATTATTGTTGTGTATTGTGAGTTTTACTGATAGGTGCAAATGTTACATTGGCTCGGTGAAGGGTACCCTTGATTATACATTTTGCTTGGCTTGTTCTTTTTTTCCGATGGTATATGACTAACGGTAGTTTCATATCTAGATTCTAGCATGAGTTCAGGAGTCAGTGTAAATTATATATTTTTCTTATTCATTTATTTATTTTTATTGTTAAGTAAAAGAAACCTAACAATTTAAATAGCCATATGAGCAAAAATGCTTATAAATATGCTTATAAATCTTATAAATATCCGGAACATCTTCGTCTTCAAAACTTATTTATTGTGGGCTGTCCAATTAAATATGGAAAAGAAAATATATATCTATATAGAGTACAAAAATCTGAAACAAAAATTTCAAACTCAAAGAAAAATCTAAACTAGAACATTGGTCTGGCGTATATCAAATAAATTGTGATTCCTGTGATAAATTTTATATTTGCCAAACAGGTAGAAAATTTATCAAAAGATTTTCAGAACTTTTGCTCAACATCTAAAATAAATTTTTGATCAACAAAAATCATACATATACAAGTTTTGAAAATAATTTTGAAGTTTTACATTTTATAACAAAGGTCCTCTCATGGATTCAATGGAAGAGTTTCAAATATATAAAGCTATCAAGAAAACACCATTTTTAATTTTAAATGAACAACTTTCACGTAACGTAATCTCTACTCTTATATGTAGTTTTAAACTGCTAATCTCAACGTTCTAGTTTTATTTATAGCTATACGGCCACCAACACCATCTAGTGACAAAAACAGCAAATACTAAAATACTTAAAATCATATTTTATATCACATAACATAATAATTTATTGCTTTATAAGAGTTTTTGTCTAGTTTTCCATTTAGCGAGATTGTGGCGTAAGTGATAGCGTGATCTCCCAACGGATTTGAACACGGCATAGGAAGGTTTCAATTCATACGAAACACAAAAAGTGTGAAATGGAGTTTTTATCTGACAAAATTCCAACTATACTTTTGAATTGAAAAAATTCCAATTACTTATTTGCGTTTAATTTTCTCTCAAAAAATTCACAATTTTTCATTGCATTTTTTAATGAGTTTTCCTCTGTTTCCCATATAGTCGAGGAAAATTAGCTTCAAAATCCGTAAAAGTTCTAAGTCCTCAGGGACAGCTCCGATTTTGATGATTTTTTTTTTAAAATGTGTGTTTTTATATATTATTTGAAATCAGAAACATAACAATGTGCGCAATTAAATATTTATGTTGTTTAAACAATATAAACAAAATTTATGAACAAATTATTTTTTTAACAAAATTTATGCAATAAAAGAATTGTTATGTTCAAATTTATAGAAAATTTCATTTAATAATAACATAAAAATATGGTATTATAAGAGTAGCAAAATATGTACACGCTATGTCTAACTTCTGTATATACATTTGTCATTAATATAGAGACTTTGCTGAGTTTTACGAACAGACACGTTTTCCGCTCCGAATTCTTTGAACCTTGTCCGATTAACATGAAATTTGGTGAGTAGTTTAGGAATGGCTCAAGGAACTAAAGTGGCATAGCGCTGATGTGCCCTTATATCCTGGGGTGGATTCCACCCCTTCGCGAGGGCGGAACATTTTTCACTCAAAGTAACCCCAAAAATAGATAAAGGGACACATTTGAAGTATAGAATGTTGTATAAGGTTTTTTCGATAGATCGATATTTTTCGAGTTATTTGCGATTGAAAACTTATATTGTTCGTTGAAAAACGCATGGTTTTGATAGTTTTTCGAAAATAACTCTTAAACTTCTATCAAAAATTTTTGGTAATCAACAAAAATGAAACTTAAAAAAACGAAGAGATTGTTGTTTTTATGAGTGTCGTAGGTCCAAAATGAAGCAAGTTATGGTTCAATGACGAGACATTTTTTTAACGACTTGGTTCGAAGAATTCAACGTTAAATAACGGAAAAGTAATGAATTTTTCGGACAAAATTGTCATACTTTTTTGTAATGATTGAAAAGACGTTTAAAATGGGCACTAGTTCAAGTCGTTTGCATTAAAAAAAACCAAGCTATGATGCGGGCATCTCGAATTCAAAATTGAAACTCAGCGTTAAAATTTTGGTCATTCCTAATAGAATTTATATTGACCATAGGCCATAGCCCCTTTACAACTAGCTGTATTTTAGTGTAACCTATGTGATCCAGAAGTTTTGCTAGATTAGAATACGTATTTTTCGAAAAAAGTTTGATAATAATGAAAAATGAATTTTCAAATTTCCTAAGAAAGTACCTTCTGTTCAAAATAACTCTAAAACTAACAAATATACGTAAAAATTTCTCCAGACAAAAACGTAGGTTTTTTCTTAACCAAAAATTGGTTTTATTTTATTTTCTGTGGGATAAAAAATACCAAAGATATAACTGTTTCAAGTTTGCATTATAGTGCACGGATCACTCCTTTCGAGTCGTTCAACCCTTAACAATTTGAAGGTGAAGGGTTTAGGCATGTTGGAATATATATCATCTTATAGCTTTGAAAGAACCTACAAATCGAGTTTTTAATGGAAGTTGTAACTTTAAAATTGAGAGAGTTATGTTACTATGAATCATAGATGTTCAACTCATATAATTTAAATTATATGAGAATAGGACTTTATTTTTACTTCACCACAATTTTAAATTGTGTGAAGTAATGCAATCTATCGTGAAAAAAAAAAATCTTACATACCCCAAATTTTATTTTATCTTTTGTTTTGGACCATCCTCTATCTAAATAGCCAAAAAAAATTTTGGTGTACTTCTGTGTGTGCGTGGGTGGGTAGGTGGGTGGGTGGGTGGGTGGGTGGGTGGTTGAGTTTTCTGCATAGGATCTTGATGAAACTTGATGCAGGTTCACTTGAAAATGGAAGATCTGGATTCATTTCAAATTTGGACAAAATGACGGGGGGTCTCCCGAACACCTCTAAGTTTAAATCTTGAATAACTTCTGATTCCGGGCTATGATCTTATTGAAACTTAGTGTATAAGGTTTAAGTACTGTTTCCAATGTTTCTGCATACCAACTTCCGGTTTGTCACTTCCGGTTAAAAAGTTTTTTTTTTCAGGTGTTTATCCCTACTGTAGCCTACAATTACCGATCGATTTTCATGAAACGTTGCGAAAAGCTTTTAAATAACATGAGAAAGATTTTATCAGCTTTTGGAGCACATTGGATAAAGGGTTGGGGGGTCCACCATACAACAGGTTGTTTTTTCCACAAAGTTTTTATGTTTGTTGGGAGCATAAAACATTCATTCGTGAATGAATTTTGATGACACTTTGGAAAAAGACGCAAACATGTATGACAAAGAACTGATTAGTTTTTGAGCGATAGTGAACAAAGTGGTGGGGGGTCCCTGGAGCACCTGTTTTTTTGAAAGCTCTATAACTTCTGTACCTGATAAGCGAATTGGATGAAACTTGGTATATGAGTATGTAGTACGGTTTAAAATAGTTCTGCATCCCAACTTCCGGTTTTTCACTTCCGGTAAAAAAAATTTTTTTGTACTTTTTTGAAGTTTTTTCAGTGTCTTTATGCACACTACAGCCTACAATAATGAAGTGATTATGATGAAACTTATGGAATAGGGTTCCAATTAGTGTAAAAAGATAATTATCATCTTTTGTGACACATTGATCAAAGTGGTGGGGGGTCTACCATACAAATGCTGACTTTTCACACTTTGTTTTTTAAGTTTGTTGGGAGCATACAGACTTCATTCATTAATTTATTTTATTGACACTTTGGAAAAAGATGGAGACTTAAGTAACAAAGAACTGATTAGTTTTTGGACAATATTGGAATTAGTGGTGGGGGTCCTCCCGAACACCTGTTTAATGTGTCACACTTTTTTTAATGTTTGTTGGGAGCACACAGCATTCGTTCGTGAACGAATTTTGATGACACTTTGGAAAAAGACGCAAACATGTATGACAAAGAACTGATTAGTTTTTGAGCGATAGTGAACAAAGTGGTGGGGGGTCCCTGGAGCACCGGTTTTTTTAAAAGCTCCATAACTTCTGTACCTGATAAGCGAATTGGATGAAACTTGGTACATGAGTATGTAGTACGGTTTACAATAGTTCTGCATCCCAACTTCCGGTTTTTCACTTCCGGTAAAAAAAATTTTTTTGTACTTTTTTGAAGTTTTTTCAGTGTCTTTATGCACACTACAGCCTACAATAATGAAGTGATTATGATGAAACTTATGGAATAGGGTTCCAATTAGTGTAAGAAGATAATTATCATCTTTTGTGACACATTGATCAAAGTGGCGGGGGGTCTACCATACAACTGCTGACTTATCACACTTTGTTTTTAAAGTTTGTTGGGAGCATACAGACTTCATTCATTAATCAATTTTAATGACACTTTGGAAAAAGATGGAAACTTAAATGACAAGGAACTGATTAGTTTTTGGACAATATTGGGATAAGTGGTACGGGGTCTCCCGAACACCTGTTTACTGTGTCATCATTTTTTCAATGTTTGTTGGGAGCACACAGCATTCGTTCGTGAACCAATTTTGATGACACTTTGGAAAAAGATGCAAACATGTATGGCAAAGAACTGATTAGTTTTTGAGCGATAGTGAACAAAGTGGTGGGGGGTCCCTGGAGCACCTGTTTTTTTGAAAGCTCTATAACTTCTGTACCTGATAAGCGAATTGGATGAAACTTGGTATATGAGTATGTAGTACGGTTTAAAATAGTTCTGCATCCCAACTTCCGGTTTTTCACTTCCGGTAAAAAAAATTTTTTTGTACTTTTTTGAAGTTTTTTCAGTGTCTTTATGCACACTACAGCCTACAATAATGAAGTGATTATGATGAAACTTATGGAATAGGGTTCCAATTAGTGTAAGAAGATAATTATCATCTTTTGTGACACATTGATCAAAGTGGTGGGGGGTCTACCATACAAATGCTGACTTTTCACACTTTGTTTTTTAAGTTTGTTGGGAGCATACAGACTTCATTCATTAATTTATTTTATTGACACTTTGGAAAAAGATGGAGACTTAAGTAACAAAGAACTGATTAGTTTTTGGACAATATTGGAATAAGTGGTGGGGGTCCTCCCGAACACCTGTTTAATGTGTCACACTTTTTTTAATGTTTGTTGGGAGCACACAGCATTCGTTCGTGAACGAATTTTGATGACACTTTGGAAAAAGACGCAAACATGTATGACAAAGAACTGATTAGTTTTTGAGCGATAGTGAACAAAGTGGTGGGGGGTCCCTGGAGCACCTGTTTTTTTAAAAGCTCCATAACTTCTGTACCTGATAAGCGAATTGGATGAAACTTGGTACATGAGTATGTAGTACGGTTTACAATAGTTCTGCATCCCAACTTCCGGTTTTTCACTTCCGGTAAAAAAATTTTTTTTGTACTTTTTTGAAGTTTTTTCAGTGTCCTTATGCACACTACAGCCTACAATAATGAAGTGATTATGATGAAACTTATGGAATAGGGTTCCAATTAGTGTAAGAAGATAATTATCATCTTTTGTGACACATTGATCAAAGTGGCGGGGGGTCTACCATACAACTGCTGACTTATCACACTTTGTTTTTAAAGTTTGTTGGGAGCATACAGACTTCATTCATTAATCAATTTTAATGACACTTTGGAAAAAGATGGAAACTTAAATGACAAGGAACTGATTAGTTTTTGGACAATATTGGGATAAGTGGTACGGGGTCTCCCGAACACCTGTTTACTGTGTCATCATTTTTTCAATGTTTGTTGGGAGCACACAGCATTCGTTCGTGAACCAATTTTGATGACACTTTGGAAAAAGATGCAAACATGTATGGCAAAGAACTGATTAGTTTTTGAGCGATAGTGAACAAAGTGGTGGGGGGTGTCCCATACACCTGTTTTTTTTTTAAGCTCAATAACATCTGTACCTGATAATCGAATTAGATGAAACTTTGTACATAAGCATTTAGTATGATTTACAAAAATTCTGCATCTAACTTCCGGTTTTTTACTTCCGGTAAAAAAAATTTTTTTTAATTGTTGGCAGTTTTTTCAGTATCTTTATGCACACTACAGCCTACAATAATGAAGTGATTATGATAAAACTTATGGAAAGGTTTCAAATAGTGTAAGAAGATAATTATCATCTTTTGGGACACATTGATCAAAGTGGCGGGGGATCTACCATACAACTGCTGACTTTTCACACTTGGTTTTTAAAGTTTGTTGGGAGCATACAGATTTCATTCATTAATCAATTTTAATGGCACTTTGAAAAAAGATAAAGACTTTATTGACAAAGAATTGACTAGTTTTTGGACAATATTGGGATAAGTGGTGGGGGTCCTCCCGAACACCTGTTTATTGTTTCAATGTTTGTTGGAAGCATACAACATTCGTTTATTAAGTAATTTTGATTACACTTTGCAAAAAGATGCAAATATGTATGGCAAGAAACTGATTAGTTTTTTTAGCGATAGTGAACAAAGTGGTAGGGGGTCCTCCAAGCACCTGTTATTTTGGAAGCTCAACAACTTCTGTACCTGATAATCGAGTTGGATGAAATTTGATACATACACATTTAGTACGGTTTACAACAGTTCTGCATCCTAACTTCCGCTTTGTCACTTCCGATAAAATTTTTGTTTACTTCTTCTCGTACAACAGAATTTATGTTTGTTGGGATACTACTACCTGCTTTAATATTTTTATTATTAGAACTACGAAGTCCATAATATTGGTTAGCTTTTAATTAAAGTATTTTATGGATATTAGCTCATTATATATCCAGAACACTATGTTTCCAGAGCTGTGGTGAAGTCAGCCTATGCATCAGCGTCGCAATATTTTTTTGTGGGATTATGGAAATGCTTATTCATTATATGGGGACTTCTCTGCCCTTAACCATCGAATTAAAATTATCGAATTTCCTGAATTTATAGTTTACACTTTCTGAATTTAGAATTATATATTTTCATATTTAAATGTAAAATAAATACAAAATAATTTATAATTGTTTAAAATTTTTTTCTTACAATATTCGTATAATTTAAAGCTTTTAAAAATTAAAAAAGAAAACAAAACAAATTTTTTAAATTATACTATTTAAAAGTTAAAAAATACCGTGACAAAATTTTTTCTCTCCATAAATTATGTTTTTATTATTTAAACAATATAAACATTTAATTGCGCACATTGTAATGTTTCTGATTTCAAATAATATATAAAAACACACATTTTAAAAAAAAAATCATCAAAATCGGAGCTGTCCCTGAGGACTTAGAAGTTAAAACCTAATTTTCCTCGACTAATACAAATGACAATATTTCAAACACATCCACAATGAATGAATTTTATTAACTGTTTTTCATCCTGTTTGTTCATAGGAAAATGATCTCAACATTTCCTAGAGTATTGCATCTCCTAAAATTGTCTTTAAAATGTAGCTGCTATCGTGAGTAGGGCTCGTAAAATACTCGAACATTAAGTACCCGGGTATCGAATAGTTATTTTACTCAAATACCCGGGTTACCCGGGTAACCTGGGTATTTGGATAAATAAAACAAAACAAATTTTTAATAGTTCATTTGTACATTTAATTCAATTAATATTGATATTTATTTAATTCAATTAGCTTAATTCTTAAATATATGTTAAACGTTAACGTTATGAAATCAAATTTTATAATAATATAATATTTACTATAACTTTTTGTTTATAAAATAGTATTTTAAAAATATTAAGCCGTTGAGTGTGGAAGGAGCTAACGAACTGCGAATTTTGGTTATTATATTGCCGGCTACTGCAAACAACCGTTCGCATGCGCATGCCGTTGATGTAGGATTTATAGTAAGCAGTGAAGCGTACAGATTATCTAACATGTGATTTCGCTTACCTCCATTTGTATGCATAAATGGAAGGGATTGCTCAACATTTAAATTTTCGCTTTTTTCTTTGGTTTTAGTTATATATAATGCAAGACAATGCTGTAACTCATTATATACTGATGTTGGTTCCCGCTCTCAATCAGAAGAGCTTGAGCTTTGATCTGCAACTCTGATGTTGTTTTCATTCGAGTATAGACGTAATAATAATTGATGAGCAAGGTGCTTTGTAGAAATTTGTGTTGCGTAGCTTAAAAACTCATTGCCTTTTGAAAAAATACAATGATGCAAATATAACAATAATGTTATTATATCCTTTTGTCGACGTTCATTAACTTTGTTTTTCAAATAGTTCACGAGAAAGAGGTGTACTAATCTCGTTTATTTTTTTTAGTACGTAGAAGTACCTTCAGCTGTTATTAGGGTGGCGTTTTTTGTATTCAGTTCTTGTACTGCTAGCATAAGTGGTTCGAGAATAAAAGAGATTTCTTTTAATATTTCTAAATCGCATTTGTTCATTTTGTCAGCGCCTAGCTCATCGAGTGTAGTATTAATGCAATTTTTTAATTTAAGAAATCGATTTATTGCTGCAATAAGTATGTTCCACCGTGTTTTACAATCTAAAATTAGTTTCAACTTTTGACCTTCCTGAACTTCTACGTGCTCTAATTATAAAAATAAAAAAAACTAAACCATCGGAAAATGACTGTAGTCGTTTGTGTGGGAGTACTCAGGAATCTCTCAAGGATCTACATTTTAAGGTGATAGAAGTATTTCTAAAAAATCTAGATTCATTCATTTTATAAATCTTCTTTGGTAAAACGCTCCATACTTTGTGACTTACAAGCTTCGTAGCTATTTGACGGCCTTAGCTGATTTACGAACTTATCTAAAATACAACAGTGCAACATATATTTTCTGGAATTATTTTTTGAATAAATCAGCAAAAGTGACAGTGAGCTTCATAAGAATTTGGTTTTTGTTATACCCGGGTACTCGAAGCTATTACCCGGATATTCGAGTAGTAAAATTTTTGGTAAAATAACCGGGCTAACCGATACCCGAGTATACGAGCCCTAATAGTGAGCAAACTTAAGCTATGTTAGGTTGAATGAAATGATTTCTCCAAGCAACCAACCGTAAATACTACAGAAAAAATTGGTCTATTATTTGAAAGAACACAAATACTATTTCAGTTTCCACAAAATGTGAAAAATACATCGAGACTGATCTTCTATATGCGCAAGACAAGCTTTCAATACTTTTTGATAGTCATGAGAAGTAATTCCTTCATTTGGTAACACTACTTTACAAGAAAAATCTGAAATCTTCCTAAATAAACCCCAACTTTTCTTATGAATTTTGGGCTTCTGAATACGAATATTTTAATTATTTTTTAGGTTAGCTTTTGTTTTTGGGATATTCGTGAAAATTCAATTTTATTCCGGTTTTTGGACCTAATATTTTACAAAACAAACAAATTAAATATTTGAATGAAACAAGTGCATAGTATATATAATAAAAAACATTTGGAGCTTTTTTGATGAACACAAATTTTGGTGCAGTTTGCGGGTGCAGTTTGGTGAAGTTATTCAAGTTTTCCCTAAAAAGCTAAAACTCTAAATTTGCAAAACTGAAATAAGAATAATTTAAATTCTGCAACATAATTGAGTTGTATAGATTTTCGAATTAAAATTACGAACTATTTGGAGTTTTTCTTATTTAAACGGCATTTATGCGTTTCTTGTCTTCCATCTGTGCCATATCTTAAATAATATTTTAATGGAAATGGATATGAAAAATTAAAAAGAAAACGTGAATTTTTCGTTTTTTTTTTCAAATTAAAATGAATTTTTTCAAACAATAAATAAATAAATAGATATATTTAATTTATTTGTTTTGTAAAATCTGAGATCCAAAAACACTAATTCTTTTAGTTTAACTTTAACATTTTGGAATACACTTATTTTAAATGGTTACCTACTTGTTTTCTATTTTTCTAAATTAGTAATATTACTATTTTAATTTTTTAATTTTTTTTATTTTAGAAATATAATTTTTTCATTTTTACTTCTATCAAATTTTAGAATTTATGTAAAGTCTCTTACAATTTAGCAAATTATTTTTCTCTAGTTTAAATTTGTTTGTATTGTAAATGCACCATTGTTATGTACCCTTGCTTAGCCAATTTTATAAAATTTCAAGCCTATTTTTTTTTTAATTTTGAAGTGTCTTATATTTGGATATTGTATCTATTTTACCTTATTGTAATTTTACTTTATTCGAATTTAATGATCTTTACTTTAATAATCCACAACTTATTTTCTAAACATGTAATTTTTATGTTTTCCAATTTTATTTTTGCCTTCTTGTCTATGCCTTCCGTTTTAAATTGTCATGATTGCTAATTCTGTTCTTTTTGGGTTATTCATTTTCTTAACACGCCATATTTTTAAATTTTAATTTTTAATATCTCGAATTTTTAATTTGCATTTTTCGAAAATACGAGATTTTATTATTCTCACAAAATACAGATTCGCTAATTTGTATTTTGTGACCATTTAATGTTCTATGGAATAAATTTTTTAACGTTGAAATTCTTCATTCTTTTAATTTTTTTCGAGTATTTATTTTTTTTATTTTTCCAAAGCTTTGTTTTATAAATTTTCAAATTTTAATCTTTCTTTAAATGTTAAAAATTGCGTATTTCTCAATTTGAAAAGTGGAGGGGCTAAAATCTCACAGTTCTGAGATTTCAAAACTTTGGTTTGGGTTAAGGATTTGATATAGTTTTTGGCATAAAACTTTTATGAGGACATGGTTTTTAGTTTGGGCAGCTATGCATATCAAACATAACTCTTTCAGGCCAGTAATAATAAGAGAAAAAATTATAAAAAAAAATAATTCGTTACAGCAAACTGACAGCGGGATATTGTAGAACACGATATTGTAAGAGAGGGAAATATAAATCGAACCAACAGCTGCTATCCGGGGGGGAGTGGGGTGGGTTTTTAGGGGTTGAACACAGTTTTTCGTGATTTATGGCTAAACCGTGCATCCTATTAAAAAGAGTTATATGTAAAAGTTGTAGGAAATAAAAAGATCTACAGCTTTTGCACGGACCATTTTTACCCCAACCTCAAAATTTTTCGAAAAAATGCGAAAAAACCGATTTTTTTCTTTTTTCTTTTTTTCTTTGACAAAAAAAATTTTTCGAAGCTCAAACGTTGACAAAAGATTCCTCTATTTATTGCAAAAAGGCAGTAATTTTTTCGGAGGTCAATATTTAGACGTTGTTGTTAAATTCAATTTAAAAAAAAAAAAAAAAAATTTTAACTGTGATTCCTCTTAAAACTACGCTTCCAACAGAGTTCTGTTTTGGCTCACTTACTCCTTGTTACGTCTACTTTTGAAAAGTGGTAAGAAAAAGGTACACTGCTAAGGAAAAAATAGCGCTAAAATTGAAAAAACCGAAAAAATCGCTTTCTTCGTGGTAATTTGCATATTTATCGTTGAATAATTGTTACTAATTAATAAAATCATTTAAATTTTTATGATTACGTAAACGATGATCATTTGGAAATGCATTTATGAATAATTATATATACTTTCGTTACTCTTAGTTTATTTAAGTAACAAAAAAGTAAATTTTATTCTTCAAACATATCGATCTCAAAAAGTACCTTTTTGTTTTCTTTCATGTTTTTTATATTTTACAGAATTGTTATTTACTCAAAACATACTAAACCTAAAGACAATCGTTATTTTTTGTTTTTGAGAAAAAGACATTTGAATATAGTTTGATTTTTTTTTTGTACTTTGTGCCATACACTAAAACCAAGTTTACTGATTCTATTAAGCTTTTTTTGGTTTTAGAAGGTACTAAATGAGGCTTAAAGAAGGTACTAAATTATGCTTTTTTGGGTTTTCTGAAGGTTTAATCTTTTACCCAAAACATGCTCAAATTGCAGACAGACGTTTTGTTCGACGATCAAAACCCATTTGCTAGCAAAATTTGCTAGCAAAAATATGCCAGTAGCAGATTTTGCTGAAATTTATCAAATAGATAGTGAATTTTCTTTTCAATTACAATGAAAAATTCATATTAAATTAAAACATATCATAAATTAATTATCATGTATTATAAACTAAAATAAGTATTAAATATTTTAGAAAAATGAAAATTCTGCCAATCCGATGTACCTTCGAAATCAAATTGCTCAAAAACGGCTTTAGCAATTTTATCAAACTTTTTTTTGTTTAAAAGGTGATTAGTTAATCGTTTGAAAAATAATAATTAATTGTTTTTGTAATCAATTTTAAAATTAAAATATTAAAAAAACTTTTTTAAAGATGGCGCTTGGGTTGAAGATCAATTGGAATTTAATTTATTTTTTTTTGTAAAAACAGTTCTATCCTTACTCTAAAATATTCCAAATTAACAAAGAGGCTAATATTCGTGTTCTTGAAATAATTAATTTTAAAGAATTTTATTGCGACTAAAATTGTAATTGTTGATTTTTTCTTCGAACAATTTCTATCAAGATCGAAAACGAAAGCATATAATTATTCATAAATATATTTCCGAATGATCGTCGTTTACGTAATCATAAAAAAATTAAAATGATTTTAATAATTCGTAACAATTATTCTACGATAAATATGCAAATTACCACGAAAAAAGCGATTTTTTCGGTTTCTTCAATTTTCCCGCCCTATTTTCATTAGCAGTATACCTTTTTTTACAACTTATCAAAAGTAGACGTATTAACAAGTAAGTGAGCCAAAACAGAACTCTAAAGGAGGCGTAGTTTTAAGAGGAATCGCAGTTAAAAATTTGAATTTTTTTAAAAAAAAAATTAAATTTAACAACAACGTCTAAATATTTACCTCCGAAAAAACTACCGCCTTTTTGCAATAAAAAGAGGTATCTTTTTCCAACGTTTGAGCTTCGAAAAATTTTTTTTGTCAAAGAAAAAAAGAAAAAAGAAAAAAATCGGTTTTTTGCATTTTTTGCGAAAAATTTTGAGGTTGGGGTAAAAATGGTCCGTGCAAAAGTTGTAGATCTTTTTATTTCCTACAACTTTTACATATAACTCTTTTTGATAGGATGCACGGTTTAGCCATAAATCACGAAAAACTGTGTTCAACCCCTAAAAACCCACCCCACTCCCCCCCGGATAACAGCTGTTGGTTCGATTTATGTTTCCCTCTCTTACAATATCGTGTTCCACAATATCCCGCTGTCAGTTTGCTGTAACGAATTGTTTTGTTGTTCAAATACTATTTTTACTGGCCTATTTGTTAAAGTACAAGTATGTTTTTATCTCTGTTTAGAAATTTATTACAAAATTACCACGAAACATCAATACGTTGCCGGAAAATTATAACAGATCATAAATTAACATTATTTAGTGAAAAGAGATACAATCAGCAAACTACTCAAAAATCTCTCCATTTAGCGTTTCGAGAAAATATTGCAAAATCAAAATATCAAAATACAAAATATTACAATATCAAAAATTGAAACTTTTTCAAAATTCCAAAAATTATTATAAAATAAAAAATTGAAAATGTTCCAAAAATTCCTACAAAATCAAAAATTGAAACTATTTTCAAAATTCTAAAAAAGATATAAAATTCATATATCAAAAATTCAAAAATTCTATTTTTTTTTCAAAATTCTAAAAATATTGCAAGATTCATAGCAAAATCAAATATTAAAACTTTTTCAAAAATTATTAAAATATTACAAAATCAACAATACAAACATTTTTCAAAATTCCAAGAATATTCAAAAAACTATAACAAATTCAAAAATCTCCATTTCCAATTTCATGTTGTATGACATTATTAATTAAATTTTTTCTCCAAAAAATTGGCTAAAAAAGTAAATGAAAATTATTTTTGACTGAATTGATAACATTTTTTTGACAAACTTTTAATGCCATTATTTTCAATAATAATAACAAAATTTCATGTCATACAAATAATTAATTTCATTTTTTTCCCAAAAATTGTGTTAAAAAAAAAGAAAATCATTCTTTTGATATACTTGACAGCATTTTTTTGACAAACTTCTAATGCAATAATGTAGACTTTGGCCTCACATACCAATCCCAACCATTAAAAATTCTCCAAATCAATGTTCCTACTCGTAATCACTTAAAATGAACGTTTTTTAAGCAAAAAATATGCAAATTTCGTTGTTTTGACACATTTGGCGATTTTTTGACACACTTTCGGGACAGATATCGAACACATCATCCTTTTTGCTCTTACCATTGAGTAAACCTTTTTTTAAAATCAAAAATTTTTGAAATCCCTTATCGGTTTTCTAGATTTCGTCGGTTGTGACGGCCGGACGGCCGACAGACAGACATACATTTTTTTTGCTTTTTTAGAATCAGTAGGTCCTAAAACGTCGAGAAATACAAAACAAAGTGGGGGTTAGAATTTCACTTTTGGCCCATGAATGCAATACTTAGATTTTTCGGTCTGGTTGAAGGATTTTGATATAGTTCTCGTTAACAAACTTTTATGAGGACATCGTTTTTAGTTTTTGGCAGCGATGTATAACAAACATAAAACTCTTTGTTGAAGCACAAGCGTTTTTTATCTCCGTTTAGAAATTTATTACAAAACTAACACGAAAAATCAATACGTTGCCGGAAAACTATAACAGATCCCCATATATTAATATAATTTTGTGAAAAAATGATACACTCAGCAAACTCCTCAAAAACCTCTCCATTTAGCGTCTCGAGACATATTACAAAATCAAAATTTCTTTCAAAATTCCAAACATATTCCAAAAATTATTACAAAATCAAAGATTGGCTTTTTTTCATTATTCTAAAAGAATTGCAAAAATTATAAGAAAATCAAATATACAAACATTTTTCAAAATGCTATAATTATTCCAAAAATTATTACAAAATCAAAAATTGAAACTTTTTCAAAAATTCTTAAAATATTGCAAAAACTATAAGAAATCAAAAAAAACTTTTTTCAAAATTCTAAAAATATTCCAAAAATCAAAATCAAAAATTGCTCGAGGATGTAAAACTTAGGTCTTTCAGACCGAAGTAATTGTATGTGATCGATACTTTAATAAATAAAGACGAGGAACGCCATTGGTTCGATTTCTAGGTAGCTGTCAGCCTCAACAATCTGACATTTTAAAGTAAATGTGACTTACTTCAAGAACATTAAAAATCTAGTTAGGCAATTTTTGTGGCTGTAAATGTATGTGTACTAGGGTGTTTCTTTGTTTGTTTGTTTTTTTTAATTGGGAAATTAAACTTCCCAAAACAAACATCCGTATGACTTAATATGTGAATTTATTATTTTCAAAGGTTGCTCGTTTGAATATTCTCAGTTAAATCAGATTTTCGAGAATGTTCAAACAAGCATATGTTTCAAAACGGATTTAGTATCTAGGACCTTTTTTATGAAACTTAATTCTTTACAAAATGTTGCTCTCAGCAATTAGTAAAATTATTTTGGTCATTATTGCTTTTCGTTTATGCGCAAAAACTTCATGTTAATTATATGGGAAACACATCTGCGTAGTTCACAGACTAGATCTAGGAAGCAGGAGTTTCATGTGAATTTTTTGTAGGTCCAATGCAAAAACATGACCCTATGAGACCACAAAAAAAATGAAAAAAAACCCTCTGTCAAAATCATAAAATTAGATGTAGTGACCGAGGCGCTGGACATTTTTCCGTTTAGAGATATATAAATTTTTTTATTTTTTTTACTTCTCCTGTGTGGCTATTTACATAAGAGTTAGCGCGAGATTTTTTGAAGAGCTAAAACTTGAATATGGAACACATATTATTTTAGCACAAGTCATATGAAAAATGAGATTTTTAAGAAAGAAAACAAATTTGATTTGATTTTCGTGACCTAGAGATAGATTTTGGTCAATCGAACAAAATGTTTCCAAAAACAATATTGGCAAACCATAATAAGATTACTTACACAAGTCAAATTGTTACAAAAAAAATAGATTTCCATTTCAATTGTTCGAAAAAATTATAAAAATAACAAAAATCAGGAACAAGATGACAAGTAAAATCAATCAAAATACCAAAAAAAAAAAACAAATTCAATAAACTATTGTTAGAAAATAGATCAATTTTCTTTTATATTTCTTCGATGTTTGTTTTTCTCATATAAATATATCAAAATTGTTTTCTTTTAGAATGATAAATGAAAGCAGAAAAAATGTTATTAAAGAAAATCATTATTATTTTATATTTAAATGGAAACAAGTAGCCTGCCTACACACACACTAATAAAATATGTACACAAATTTTCGCAAACTCTAACTTTAGTATACAGTGATGCAAATAAAACTTCCTTTTTCACTTAAAAAACGTCTCATTAGAATACTAAAACACGTACATATAAAGCGATACAACGTTATCTTTCTTGCAAGTTAAACCATTTTTTATTATTTTTCTAGTCTTGCCCGATTGTTAGTTTTGCTTGACGACAACAATTTGCATTTAGTCACGTAAAATGATTTTTTTTTATTGTTTTAAATAAAATCAGCCAAAATGGGTCGTTTGTATTAATATTATTTCATTGTTGTCTATATAAACTCGTACGTTACAATTTTAAATTATAATTATCATCCAAGTGTTCCAATCTTTTAAATCTGTCACTTATTTTTAAAATTCTATATATTTAATCCCGGTTAAACATTGAAGCAACTGAGAGTTTTTTAGCTTAAATAATTATATTTCTGTGTTTTTAGGGGATGGAAGTAGGAAGGGTTAGAAAAAGGTTTTTTGAACTAAATGAGTGCGGTGTTATTTGAAAGAGATTTAAAGAAAACATCTGTTATGCATTTATGAAATGTCCTTATAGTGAGATAATAAAACGATTTTGGAAGACCGAATTATGTTTAATTAAACCTGTCTCAATTGTTACCGGGCAGGACATAATGGTAAGGCTCAATAAATACGTGTGAATGTGCTGTCTCACGTTAATTTATATGTCGATAGCAGAGACTGGAATACTCGGGGTTGTCACACATGTGGATCACAAATAAAAATTTACAAATCAACAAACACCTTTACCTCCATGCGGCGAAAATATTAAACAAATTTTTTTTAATAAAATGTGTTCTGTGGGTGGTGCAAAAAACCATACTACATATCAAATTTAATTACATAATAACGTAAGCTATCACTTTAATGTTGTAGTAGCATAACTACAATTTTGATGATCGATGCATCTGATTTATGAATAACATCCCGCCCGCCTTGAAGTGTCAGGTTCAGGTATTAGTAGAACGCCGCACATATGAATAAATCTTTTGATAACGCAGTTTTTAGTCCATTTAGTTGCATTTCTGCATCATTCATTTATACAGCACTAGATATTGGGCGCGAATTCAGTATTGCTTCAACTTGAATTAGTAGAGTTAGCATTTCTGCGTATGCCAATCGATTATCGTCAATAACCCGATTTAGGTGGAATTTAATAGATTTAATTGCTTTTTTCCCACAATCCAATAAAATGTAGAGTGTCTGATGAAATAAAGGGCCAAGTTATATAATCCTTTAAAAAAAAAGAAAAAGGATTAATTGAGGAATTGAACATATCCAACAATTCCTTCATTTCGTTATAAGCTCCAATAAAATTAGAACCGTTGTCACTATAAACATCGTTGCACAAGTCTTGCTTTCCACAGAATCTTCGTACAACTGCTAAAAATGCATCGACTGAATCTCTTTCAATATGTTTGGCATTCGTCCTCATGTAGACGGACAGACAAATGTAGACCTTAAATATTTGTTGACCACGTTTTCTAGCTTGCTTTATAGAACCTGCGTAATCCACTCCATCTTTATTGAACGGTGAATGTAAGAAACTCGAGTTGATATCAAGATACTTTTTTTTTATCACCAAATGTCTGTTTAAATCTGAAACAATGCATACAACTAACTCACCATCGTTGTTTTTAAATGGACAGCAAAAGCGACGGTCCCGTATGACGATGACGTATTTGCGTACGCAGTTTTTAAGTTGTGTAATCATCCACTTAACCGTAGGAAGCCATTGCCATCTACATATGCACACAATTTGGAGGGTATTTTGTGAGAAATTAAGCTTGAGAACATAGTGAAAACACTTGATTTTTCAATTTCTTTTAGAACGTTTAGAAATTTTTTTGTGTGTTTCCTGCTGGGATTTGAACTCACACCCTATAGGAAAAACAAAATTTTTGTAATGTAGTTTTTTTAAGAGAAAATGAAAGCTTAATTTCTCAAAAAAAAAACCGCCAGATTAAAATTCCCCTAATTTTGTCTATATTTCTAGCCAAATATAGCAATAAATTGACCGTGCGTCAGATGTTAACTTATCAATAATAACTCTATACTCATGACTTGGATGTTGATTTAAGATTTTGATAAAGTATTCTCTTATCCTATGGATTCACACATAGTAATGTCTAGAAATTTAATACAACAAATCCCAAAGGTATATACAACGTTTTTAATGAGCTTGTTTGTTTTATTGTTTCATTTTTCATCATTGACTGGATTTCATCTGCGAATTCTGTTGAACAACTTTGATGAAAATAATTTCAATTATCTAGTTCGTCAAAAGTGATACAGAGCTGTAACATCCGATCTTCCTTTCCTTTTGAAGTGAAAACTTCTTTGGCGCACCACACCCAGATTTTTCCGTAGGTATAGTAGGTTAGGCTGATCCGTCACGCTTTGAGGTGAAAGACTCAAAATAATAATAAATAATAATCTATCTATCATTTCTTAACGTTTCAAATTGCGTTGTGGATATCGTGCTCGACTGATGTGCTGTAGGTAGTGAGTTCAATTCCTGGTGCGGTACATATTTTTTTATTGTTTTTTTTTTAATTTTTATTAAATACCATTAAAATTATTTTTTTTTTATTTATGAATTCATAAAAATAATAAAAATTTCTTTATACGAATTTTAAAAAATTGATCTATAACGCAGTTTTTTAAAGTTATATTGCTACTGTCTTTTACAATTTGCATTCGAGTCATCATGCTAAATAAATATTGAATATATATAAAATTGAAAGTATATCTGTTTGTCCTTTATGCATTAATACAGTAATCATCATGAAAATGTGGGAAGTTGTTGTGTACACTTAATTTGCTTTTTATTTAACTATCGTTTTAAACGGTAGTTTGCTTTGATCAATGTTTTTTTATTGAACATAATTTTTATGAAATTAAAAGTAACGTAAGAAAGATAGTATAACCTGAAACAATTACATTTGTTTATCAAAATTATATGTATTGGAATTTTATCATCTTCACTAAATATGTTGTCGGCTTGGAATTGTATGTAATACATGTTTCTAAAATTAAGTGAAGACTTAATACTTGTAACTTGATACTTGATAAAATCGATTATATCGATTTAAAGCTCACAATTACGAGACGGAAATGGCATAAACTCTATACAAAGAAGCATAGCTTATGTATGATCAAACATGGATGGCAATCATGATCAATAAAATTATTAAAAATGGTAGCACTTAGCCGATAGTGATTTGCAAACGGCAACAATGCGCATTAATACTTATGAATTTGCTTAGCTTTCCGCAGGAAGATTTGTAAAATTTAAACTTGTAGATCTATGGGTGTGACAACCACGCGTACTTTAGTCCCTGCTATTGGTATATGAGTGCTATTTTGACAATTATTTGGTTTACATTGTGAGGTTAGTGTGTGTAGTTAGCGGTTTATCGTTCTGACTTCTGTATCATTTATTCTATCTGCCGTGTGGTCTTAAACACACTCTCTATTTTTTTCCTGGACCTTTTTCTGGACCAATATGCTTTTACATGTTTCATAAGTTTTATATGAAGCACTGCTGCACAAAGTTCTAAACGAAGAATTTAAATTTGTTGCATTTGCGTTTCTTCAGTTTTGCTCATAATGAGATTTGGGCGCCATTTACTATTAACACAAACTCTTATATATATTGTGGCAGCAAATGCCTTTTCTTGTGCGTTAGAAAAGCTACATAAATGAAAAGGTGTTAGTTTTGTAAGCATGCATCCATTTTGGAACTTTGTTGAGAGAAAAATCTGCTAATTTATTTTGAAGATAATCCCGTTTTTGTGTGATATCCGATGGCAACCTTTTGTCCCACTTAAGTTTTAATTAAAAATTAATCATAACTGGAGCAAGCCATCCCATGGAGTCGAAAATTTCGGAAAGCATCAGATAGAAATCCTCTTTTGATGAGCTGACTGAATATCTTAATCTAATTTAAATAAAAACACATTTTCAGTAGGGTTCCATTTTATACCTAAGACTTTTAAGCTCGTGCATAATTTGCTAAATCTAGTGACAGTGTCTCGCAGTCTTCTTCTATGGAGATCCTTTAAAAACGTCTGGTCGTTTGAACATCATTTAAGTAATTAAACCTGTCGAAAAAAGATATTCAACCAGTTTTGCTTTAATATTTATTGCTTCATCAATCGAGTTGGCCCCAGTCATGACTAGGACTGAGCGATATAAAAAAAATATTGAAAATATCGATCTGAAAAAAATTTAGTAAAACCGGTATATCGATATCGATACATCGATAAATCGATAATTATCGATATATCGATACATCGATATATCGATATATCTATACACCGATACATCAATATATGGATATTTCGATAAATCGATATATTGATATTTCAATATATCGATAGATTGATATACATACCAATATATCAATATATCTACATTTTATCATTCTGAAATCGTGACTTGATATATCGATATGTTGATAGTTTTGGTTAATGATTTTGGTTAATGAGGTTGGTGATTTTTAATGTTAATATCGCTAGATTAGTAGGTTGAAACTTTTGACCTGAAGCGTAAATATTTTAAAACCCTTAACAAATATTTGTCGCAATATTTTTGAAATTCATTACCATCTATTTTAAAATACGTTGCTTGCCCAGAAATCACAACTCCTGAAGATTTAAAAATTGTTATTCCACATCAATTAATAATATAGCATTTATTTTGCTACTGCTACTATAGGCGATATTAAAAGATGTATTAAAAATATCGATATAAAAAAATTAACAGATTTATCGTGTGTCAATGTATCGATAAGTATCGATATACCGATAAATTTCGATATACCAACAAGTATCGATTCACCGATAAGTATCGATATAACGATATATGTATCGATATATCGATGAATTCTTCGTATGCTGTGATCAACTCAAACAGCTTAATATGCAGCACATGAAGTATCGTAAGTAACTGTTACAAGCCGAAACTCTTTGAGTGTATCGAATGGTTCCTCCCACCACACAAAACGTTGAAAATCCGCATCTCAATAGTTCATTAAAATTTTTCGATAAAATTGTTCCACATCAGCACCGAATACAACTCGGAATGTTAAAAAATGACATAAATCGGAACTGAGCTTTGGCGCATCCGTCAAAGCAACCCGTAATTTTGCACCCTTCTTATTGTTTTTGTAGACACCGTTCATTTGTTGTAACTTCTTCCATATAATCACTTGTTAAATAGCTTCGCATAAAATTTGCATAATTTTTCTTCAACTTGAGACTCTATAGCTTTCATGCGTTTTATTGCTATTTCCTTTGTCAGGTTTAAATTATTTAAATTACCTTTAAATGGATGTCGTACAATATAGCGACCCTTTTGCTTCGTTAATGTTTCTCAATGCCTACTCCAAATAAGCACTTCAATGCTTCCAGGCTTGACAAAATTAGGATCTGCCAATTGCAGGTCATGTATTTGCGACCACTTAGAGATTTAAATTTCAATCGTTGGTAGCTGTGAAGTGATTCTTGGTATTATAAGTGCTTTTAGTTGACACGTGTTGGTGAATTTGAATCTGGAGCTCAACAATAGATCCACGATTCCTTGGAAAATGGTTGAAACCTTGGATCCAAGTGCAAATAAAACATTGTGAGCGTGTTTTCTATCCAATTTCAACTTTTGAGCAGCTGTAATAAAGGACTTGCGACAACCGTGTCGCCACGAAATACTCTCTGTTGGCCTATGATCAACGCAGTCGATCTGAATTTTTCGCATCGGTCTTTGATCGGTCATAAATTCTCGTTATATCTGTGGAACCTTGTTTTTTTAGCGAGAGCTACCTCTCTCTATCTTTGAAGTTTACATCCCATGAAAGGTTGTTGTCAGCTGTAAAATTCATCTTTTTCATGAATATTTGACCCCAGTCTTGACATCTTATATTCCAAGGACTTGACCCCAGTCTTGGCATCTTATATTCGAAGGACTTGTGTGATGTCATCACACCATCGTTGTTAAGATCTGCCTCACTGACAAACATCAGCTGGTTGTTGTTGATACACTTTTTTATTATTGTTTTTATTGAAATCTATTTATTTGTGATAAAAACTGTGTTGTTGTAAATGAACCACAGTCAGGAACAGCTGAGGAGTTGCGTGCCTTGCGATGATTCTAACTAGTCTCAGTTTGTTAGTTCAAATATGTTTCTTCAGCCCATCATAAGCTGAATTGCACGAACCTGGTTCAATAAGAGGGACTCAAATGAGCAAAAAATAAGGACTTTAACGAGCCCAAAATCCAGAGGAACAAAGAACATCACCATACCAAATTATTACATTACAGAAAAAATTTCACTCACCCCCTTATTCTTCTAATCTTCTTCTCAATGGCGAGCGATATCAGGTAATTTCGCTGTTTGGTGGGGACAGCGTCGGCAACATCAATTACATGTTCATATGTGTGTTCGACCCAGACCCATTTTACCCAGACCCTTTGCTGTTCAATAAAAATCAACCCAGACATAATCGATTCCACACCCGTATCTGTAAGGATTTTGAATAAAGAATTAAATAACCCTAAAACAATAAAAAACTAAAGGTTTACCTAAATTTATATCTAGAGTTAAAGAATGTTTGACAAAGACATCCATAGTTCTGACTTGGTTCATAAACGAAAGCTTGGTATTCAGAACTCCTACTTTCTTCTGACTTTGAACATCACCACTAACTACCACGGCTTAAAAATACGTAAGAAGACCTGGAGTTGGAAAAACCTCCTATGCAAAGCCACCATCAAGTACAGTTGCAGTTATGTTTCAATATATTCAATAATCCAGTTTGAGCTTCACCCTAAAATGTAACTGTGACATTAAATATCTTTGGTCATTTTCACTAAAAGTAAAATGGTTTGTGATTATAAAAGGTGTTGATGTTACCAATAAGCACGCGAACGGTGTGTTGAACGATAAAGAGATTTTAACTGGACTATAGGGACCCCACAGTTCAAGGTTATTAAAGATTCAAGCGACGGAGTGCGTTCCTGATCCTCAACTATTTATGCATCGGAAATTGTTAAAATTAGTTCTGGGAGCGAGAGAAGGGGTTGAGATTCCCTTTTCGGTTTTCCAGATATGCAATTGTCACATTTAGGACAAATAATATCATCCTTACCACATCCTCAACAATATAATCGTTGTGGTTTACAGCAATCGTGCCAACGGTGAATAGGAAGTTTACAATTTCAAATTGTACTCGTGCAAATATAAGAGCTGGTTTAAAGAAAGCTAATTTAGTAAATATAATATCAGATGGTAGTTCACTAATCCTCACTCGTGACAACTCATCTTTAATATCTAATTTCAACACAGACCGAGTTGATTGGTAATCATAATTACGTTTCCAAGGAGTGTTTTTGGACCACAACTTCTATCTATCTCTACAAAGTTGAGACTCAAATTACAACATACAAGAGCTCTCGGCGAATCTCCGACCCTATGTTATTACGAATTAGCAAAAGTAAATCAGCATCACTCATTGAAATGGCTAAACTATCAAATAATTTACTAAGAGACTATCATCAAATACTGGATCTCATCATATCTCGTATTTCTTCATCTGTTTGTCTATATCTAAATTTGATCCGTATAGCATGACGTCCATATGAGTTGGCGATTCTGACACCAAAGTATCGCCAAAACCACTTCGCGACTCTATCGGTCAAGAGTAGGTACAAATTACGGACGACTATTTCAAAATTATTACAGAAACAAAAGTCAGTTAACATCTCAACTCCAAATATAAATGCTTTAGCGTTAAGAGTTAAGACCATCTGCCGAAAAATACTAAATTCTTATTACGAATGTTAGAGTGCTGATCGTTATGTTGTCGATAGAGCGAAGTTGTTGGAGAAGGTTAGGAAACTGAGGTTGTGCCGAAGGGACAGTAGGTGGAAAAAATATCGAAGAGTGAGAAAACGAAGCTTGGGTATTCAGTATTTCGTGATTCTTGCATTGACGATCAATCAAGTCCTTGCAACTCTCTAATTTGTGCCATTTCACCGCCAATGTGTTACTGAATGGTTTTCTGCGACTGGTGTAATAATGTTGCACTGGATTGATCAAGATTAATCCGGGTGGCTGCTAATTGAGCTTCAGTTTCCTCAGAATGTGAGGATTTCGCAATTTGTACATATGTAGACGCATAACGTTGTCGAATGCTTGGTTGTTGACTACCCTTGTTACCCACTCTGAGGGAAGAGGTAAGCTCATACAAAAAATATTGAAGATTACAGCTCTTGGTAATCGTTGAAGTTCAGAACGTATACAACCTGCTCGACAAAGAGGACATTTATTGCTAGGTGAAAACCAATCAAATATACAAATTTCGTGAAACAAGTGATTGTATGGAGTTTTGCTTCCGCGTCGAAAGGTGTTACATCGATTTGGGATACCTTACAGGTGTTTGACGCACCAGATAAATTAATGTGGTTTGATTCCGCTATTATAATTTAATTCGCGAATCAAAAAAAAATTTAAAGCTAAAATTTCATGCTCCAAGGAGCTATGTGATTTCATGATTCTTTCGGATTCTGTACTGATTTTCACCAACTTCATAAATTTTTCGTATGATCTCGTTGAATGTTGATTAAATTTTACAATCGATGGTATTCTGGATCCTAGATAGTATTTGGATCCTAGATAGTATTTGGATCCTAGATTTACCTTCCAAAGGTAAACAGGTCAAAAGTGTGTTGTTTTATGTGAGTTTAAGAGATCATTACATTAAATTTTTGAGTGCAGATTCTTAATGTGCATATTTGTTTATTAACAGGACAGAAATCGATGACATTTTGATTCACGTGACATTTTGATTTCATTGCCTTTCATTAGTGAAGAAAAACGTGTTCTAGACCGAGTTGTGAAAACTTGACCATTTTTGATTTTCATGACACTCGGCGTATAAGTAATATGGATAAAATAAAAAATTAAACTTATTTTACAATTTTTTAAAGTACACCGTTTGAACATAGGGAACACCCCAACATGCATGAAAAATGAAAATTTTGATAATCCGATGTAGCTTTGAAATTAAATTGCTCAAGAACGGCTATACCGATTTCATCAAACTTTTTTTTGTCTGACAGGTGATTAGTTAGTCTTCTGAAAAAAAATTAATTTATTGTTTTTGTAATTAATTTTAAACTTAAAATATTAAGAAAACTTGTTTAAAGATGGCGCTAGTGGCGAAGATTTATTGGAACTTAATAATTTTTTTTTTGTAAAACAGTTCCAGATAAGATTCCAATTTTTACATCATAGTCAGGGGACAGTTGCAGAAGTCATTCGTGTAATGAGTCCAAGATAATCTGATCCCAGTGTACATTGTACATGACAATAATTTTTGCCTCGATGTAGCGTCATTGAGTATAAGTAGTATTAAGTCTGTCCCATTCTGAAACACTATCCTAATTCTATCACCGTTACCCAGGCAGAACGGCAATGAGGTAAAATTTTCAAATTCCGCTACCCAAAAGGGCAGGTGCACAACTCAATAATTTTACAGCTAAATGTTGAAATGACGAGTAATTTGCAACCATCTAAACCGTCTTCTTTGTTTTAATATTAAAAACAAATATTATCTGTACAAAATTTTGACTTACTTGTTTTTTCTTCTTAATAGCAAACAAAGGTAGCAGCAAACAAAGTAGTGATACACCTTCACCCTAGAAAAAAAATATTTGTTTAGTTCACAACTTTTCCGCATACAAGAGTTTCGAAATTCGGAGAAAAATCTAGATTCGATAACCATTAATTTAACACACTTCTTAACTCTGATTGTAATTTAAACTGTCTTTGAACCACCATGTTTTACATTGCAGTGTATCGCATTTTTATAAAGCATAAATTTTTAAACATGAACAAACAAACTCTAGTTTTCAATACTCATAAATAGTTAAATAATAATCAACTCGAATTGTCACACATGCAGATTATCATAAAACGAATATCAACTTCCTGTACGAATTATTAAATATTTTTTTAAAAAATGCTCGATAATACCTACAACCAGCTCCACAATATGTGCTTCTATATATATTTACCTCCAACATAACCTTAATTCTAATTATATGGGATCGTTTTTTTTATTATGTTTTTGTTTTTTAGTTTTTCTGATATGAAAACTGCTTTTATTTGCACGCAAGCATATTTTTACATAAAATTATCCAAAACAATCCAAATTAAAATAATAAGAAAAAAACGAAAAACAATAATAACAATAAAATTATTATTATAAAACAAAAATAAATTTTATAAATATTTTGCAAATATTATGAAATAATAATTTTATATTAATTTAATTCTATGACTTTATTATTTTTCTAAACACAATCACAACAATGTGCACATATTTTTATACTTATTGACTTATAAAATTATTTAAACAAATAAACATAAAAAAAATAATTTTGATTTGTTTTGGCTTAAATAAAAAAACTAGACTATTGATATATTGATACTATTGATATAAATATTTAAACTTAAAAAAAAAAATTTAAATAAAAACGAGATAAAAAACAAAAAATGCTTTTTTATTCTGAGTTGCTTGCTTCTTTTTTCTTGCATGACTTTTAGAAGTAAATAAATAAAATATTATAAGCACGTACACAGCAGAGAACAAGGAAAACGGAAATCACAAACGGTAATTTAGAAAACTTATTGATTTTCCATATAGGTTTGTATGTGGTTTTTTTTTATATATATAATAATTGTTTAAATTAATATTTTGACATCAGAATATTTTATATTGACAGTTTTTATCGTAAAAATTTAATTTCTGTAACATCTGTCTAATGTTTGAATGTCGACATTGGGAGATTAACGAAAAAAAACAAATTATAAAATTAATTATAACATAAAATCTAATTTAAACGAGATCGTGGAACGTGTACGAGTACGTGAAAGATAAAGAACGGTTTATGGTATATTTATTTATTTAGAGAAAAAAAAATTATTCAAACTAATTTTTATTTATAAAAACACATAACACATCATAAATTTGAAGAGAAGACAAGTCTGACAAAGATTGCAGAAGTGCACCTAAATGATTTTTAATAATTTATTTGAAAAAAATTAATCTAGCCAAAAACAAAGTTTTTGTTAAATATATTGTTGCGAAAAATAAATAATCATTTTGTTTCTTATGATAAAATTTTGTAAATCAACTTTTTGTTGCTAGAAAGGCACTAATCCTTATTTCACAAAATAATAACTCAAAACTCCAACCAAAAATTTCTTCATATTTGTATACTGCTATATAGTAAGGATGAACAATTTTATGGAAATTAGTGAAATCAATCAATTGTTGAGAAATAAATTTTAAAGCAAAACTAATTAGTGAATTGTAAATAAAATTAAAGTTTGAAAAAATATGACAGTTTTTAAAAATAATATACTTACCATAATAAATTTGTGTTAAATCCAGCTAACGCTTTCTTTGCAATGAGTTTTTTATTTTTAACTAGTCTCTTTTTGACTTCATGGCGGATGAAATCCGCCCTTGTTAGTGTTTTTTCAATTGTCTAAAAATGTTTTTCTTGAAAATTCGTCTGCCGTTGTTTCTTTGAAATTCAACTAAAATACTTTGACGGTGTCTCTAACCTCGCCTTTGATTAACACATTATTCCCTGTTTTGTACTTTTACCAGAGTTTAATAGTTTTTAAGATAAATATTAGGGACAAAGCCATACAGCTGGTAAACATTTTTTCAAACTATTTCAAATTTAGATAAAGGCTACGCCAACAATATGACATATATGGGGCATTCATTTACATATCGAACAGATTTTCACAAAATTTGACGGACACATTTTTGATTTGGCTAAAATCGGATTGATTGATTTTGGCTTCTTAGGGGCTTTGTATCGAAAAAAAAATAAACGTGTTAGAGCGAAATGACCTGGTGTTAAAGCATTTATTTCTTCGTTTGACATTGAACAAAGTCGTGAGTTTGAAATTTCTTCTATTTGAACCAACAATGTTCGCATCTCATCAATTGTCAATAGTGATTAAGCAACGACTCTGTATAAATGAAATTTGGCTGATTTGATTGCATCCTCCCAGAGACCACCAAAAGTTGGAGCACCTGGGGGGTTAAAGTGCCAGCTCTAGCTTCGATCAGGTAGAAGAATATTGGAAATAAGATTATTATTTTTGTTTAATTTTAAGTAAAATTCTTGTAATTTATTGTTCGTTCTTACAAAATTGGTGTCGTTGTCCGAGTAAATGTCTAAACATAGTCCTTGTCGAGCAACAAATCTTTTTATAGCTGCCAAAAAAACATTCGGTTTTCATATCGTATAACAATTCTTTATGTACTGCTTTAATACTCATACACACAAATATACAAATGTAAGATTTTTGTGGATGTCGACCCTACGTCTGTTAAGCAAGATTGAAAGTGGACCAGCCAACCTTTAAAATTTTCAAAAATGCTCCATCTTGATTCTGGTAAGTCAGCTACTATATGTTCTTCTACCTTTCTACGATGTCTGCAGCGTGTAACACACATATTTACAACCCTTGGTTTTTTCTTTTTTACATATTTACAACTCTTTTAGCAATATCTGGACCTCGCAAAAACCAAATTGTTGTCTACTTGCTTGCACCATTAGTGAATTACCTGAATTTTTGTTGTTATTATCAAGGAAAAAATTATAAAACGAAGAAAATTTTCGCATATTAAACCCCGCCATGAAAGTTCATACATAAAACGTGAGGCTAAATATGGGTTGCATGAAGTGCCATAGGTAACCGTTAAAAACTGGCAGAGATCCACAGGTTTTTCAACATCTTCTCTCCACACAACTTTTTGATATTCTGTATCCATCTACTCAAATTTGTCGGTACATTTTCTCTATATCACCACAGAAAACAAATTTTATGTTTTCTAAACCTTAGCAGAATATTATGCTACGTATCTTGAAGTACAACAGGTCCAACCATTAATTCTCCATTGAAAGATGCATTTTGTGTTGTGTGAGCAAATGCACCAAACACTACTCTAAGCTTCATAGTGCTCCTTCATTCCTTTGAGCACCATGATGTGGTAGAAAATAACCATCAGTTAAATTATTATTTGTTGGAATTTTGATCTTATGATCGAGATCTTTATACTCTTTCATAAATGATTTATATAACTGAGCATGTTCTTGACTACGAAAAAATTTGCGTTCCAATTCTCGTTGTTTTTGTATTGTGATAACTAATGTGCTCTCTATTTGAGGATGGTCCCTTTGAAAAGGTAGAATCACACCAAGTTTTCGATCTTCACATCTTTTAGTGTTAGTTATAAAATGGTCTTTACACCTTTGCTCTTCAATTGATCTAAATGTTGTAGATGGGTTCACTTCGATTTCCCAAAATCTCCTCAAACTTTTGTCGACATCACACTCAGTATACAGTAGGCTGGTCGTTAAAAAAAGGACTGGTCTGGAAAATTTTTTGTTGTCAAAACGCCACGCGGGCAATTTTTTTTTAATCTTAAGAACACGTGCCACGAAATCATCGAAGTTGATTGTTTTATAAAATCGTATATTTTTTTTAAATATCTCATAAAATATGCAGATTTAAAAAACGTTATATTAGCAGATTTGTAGGAAATTTAGATTTCTACAAAATCTAAATTTTCTAGATTTTCTAAATGTTCGTAATTTATAAAAAACATATATAATGAAGATGATGAAAAGGTCCTAATTTTCCTTTTAGGCTAAGAATAAAAAGAACAAAATAATAATCGTGGCAAAACAAATAAAAACTAGTAATTTTTCATCGAAATTTTCATCATTTGTTTTTACGGATTTCGAAGAATTTCGAGTTTTATTTCAAAATATCAACAGTAATATACTTGTAAATGTGAACTAGCTACATTGGCAAACCAATGGAGTTATTATAGCAGGCCGCGTACCTAGTTCGATATTGAACCCTAAACTAGGTCTAGTCTGCGGGAACGAGAAAGTATACCTGCTTCCTAGTACAAATTGCGGAATTGTAGGCGTGTATTGTTTGTGAATTGGATCGGAAATCAAAAGAAAAGTGATAAAAAAACTCTGGTGGACCTACAGATTGAAAAAGCCACGACCGTCACGTTCACCCCCTTAATTTACCTCACATTCACAAGCTCTCGCACCTCATACACATCACACATACGCACACACGTGCACACATACACCCATACCTACAGCAATGTCCGTACCCACACTCACACCACCTTATACCTATGTGTATTTTGAAAGTACTCACCCCATGCTAGTAGATGATCACACTAACGTGCTTCCGTTGGATCAACAGGTCATCTTGCCCTCAGTCCGATTATAGGATGATAATCATGCAACGGTGGATGAATAGTTAACAGCTGATGTTGAAAATGTGAGCGAACGTAAGCAACAGCAATGATGAGATCCAGAATTATTGTCTCATGCAATGTTGATAGAATATGTATAGTTGAAGTTTAAAATTGTTACTATGGTTGAATATAAGCAAACGAGCGCAACGTTTGTAGGCTTAATTTAGATTACGGCTGAATACGGAGAACATAGAAGAACGGTAAATGACTGCAGCGACACTAAAAACTACTGTTTTTCGCAATAGTGAACGCATATAGAACGGCTGGCAAGGAAAATCCAAATTATTGTTGAATACGGTGAATATATATAAACGTTGAACGACTGTCGCAACCCAACCATTAATTCATGTCACGTTGGCTGCATGCGGAGGAATTTACACGGAACCATATACAACGGTTCAACAATATCATCAGCTCGGTTGCAAAATGAAATAATCTCGCGACTTATAGAGTGAATATTTTTCCTACTTTCCTACACTTTTAGAGACAAAACCTTCAAACGAAATTGTTCCACTAATCAATCAACTTTAAAAACCATAAAATTTACAAAAGAACCTTGACTAATTAAAATTTCACTAGATTGTCAAACCTGTTTCTGATTAGCCTCATCCAAGGACGTCAACATGACTGAACGGTTGAACGGTTTGCACTTGTGTTCCCGCTTTTTTTGTTCGTTTTGTCCACGTTTCTTTGTCTAATTCTTTTAATGACACTCAGAACTTAAAATTAAAAATGGTACTATGACTGAAAGAAACAGATAAATAAATCTTTTCTATTTTTCGTTTTAATTTTCTTGTTCAATTTAACAAAGATTTTAAGTTGAATTAAGCTAAATATAACCGATCATATAATTTTGCTATGTTGCCGTTTTTTTGGTATTAACACTACACCACTTTAAACACACGCCTTGTACTAATTATTATTAATTACAATTACTCTAAATACCCATTAAATTTAATAAATTAGATGACAAATTGGATTGTTCCAAAAAAAGATTTTTAATATTTTTATATCATAAATAATAAATTATGCATCTGATCACAAACACTGAATTGACAGCATCATAATTTCAACCAGAAAATATGAAGATAAGAGAGCTTTTCTGTTTTTGTTTACAACACAAACATATATATTTTTTTCTAAATGGAATCTAATGAATTGTGATAATAAAAAAATTGTACTAATTGACCTAAACAAAATTTTACTAGAATAAAAATTACACTACTTAATTCTAAAGAAAAAACGTAAATTCAAAAAAAAATCAATTAGTTTTGATGTTCACGAGAATAAGACACAAGATAAGAGTCAAGCATCCATTGTAAAATTGTACTTATAGACTAAGAGCCCGCGACGGCCAGACCTTCGCTATTTTATAAAAGCTGAAAGTTTCTATGCGCATGCCCCCTACTAAGGTAGGAACGATTAGCGACAAATGAAGTTTGGATCGTGGTGGCTTTGGCAGGGAGCAGGTAACAGAGGGGCCTTCAAAGTTTCGTGAAAGTATGAAAGGTATTTTTTTATATATTCTTCGGGGTAGTATTAGAAGTCACGTCACCCATTGCCAGACACTTACTATCGTGGTAACCCCCTGCCAGACACCCTTAAACATTATCAATTTGTTAAAGTTTAAGGGTGTCTGGCAGGAGGTTACCACGATAGTAAGTGTCTGGCAATGGGTGACGTGACTGCTAAGCTATTCCAAAGAATATATACAAAAATTAGCTCTTATACTTTCACGAAACTTTGGCGGCCCCTTTGTTACCTGCTCACTGCCAAAGCCACCATGATCCAAACTTCATATGTCGCTAATCGTTCCTACCTGAGTAGAGGGTATGCTCAGAAAAACTTTCAGCTTTCATCAAATAACGAAGGTCTGGCCGTCGCGGGCTCTCAGTCTATAATGACGGCACAAACACATCAAATTTTTCTTGCAATTGCACTAATAAAAAAAAATTCCACTAATAAAATTACTTATCTCTAATGAAGAAAAAAAATTGAATTTTAAAATTAAATTTCATTTTATGGTTAGTCCACATAAAAAAATCTTGATGACAACTGCATAACAAAATACAAAATAAGAGGCCATCATGGAGATGAGTTCCGGTATTTATAATATATTCAACATATCAACAATATCGCTGCGGCTGGTCTTGTGCAGCTTCTTAACAAATAATAATACTCAATGGGAATTTATTTTGTCGCATGCTATATTTTCAAATTTTAATAAAGAAAGAAAATCCACAATTTAGAAGGTTTAAAGTGATACGATAATCTTGAAACATTAATGACGGCTAGTCAATAGATTCGTCCACCCAGATTGCGCAAAATATATGGCATGACCAGAAAGATTATGCAAGAAAATTAAGAACTTCATTCAATGTGTAGCGGTGTTCTTGCGGCACCATAACATACTTGTAGAGTATTTTGTAGAGAATTAAATTTTCTTCTTTATCCTTAAAGATAGCTGACTCTATCAGGGTAAACGCAATAGATCTTTAGGTAACGTTGCTACTTGAACTGCTCGGTATATACTAAGCCGTATTGGGAATTTGAATAAATGCTTGCTATCTTGGTGTTTTCTGACTGTAGAACCTATTTAGGCAGGTTCTTATATGTCTCGGAAATTTTGGTATGTGAACTAATGTTTTTGTATGGGTTGTTGTTTTTATGGTATTTAAGTTTGCATTGTTCGAGAGATGTTTATGAGTATTTTTGTTATATGTGATATGTGTTTGTATGTGGTCGTGGTAGCCCATTAAGTGGTAGCCATTTTCAATGTGAAATGCAGTCTTTTGTGTTGCTTGGAACTTCTTCAGATATGTAAAACAGATAGCTGCCACACAATTACACAATTAATAATGACAATAGCATTGTTTGTCATTGTGAAATTCTACTGAGCTTCACCCCAGTTGATGCCTGCACTTGATTTTAGCTCAATTTTGCGATTCTGGTTTGCTGTAAATTCGGTCAAAAACAACAACAACATTGTTCAGTTGTAAAATCGTAGGTAACGTAACTACGCAAACATATTTTGAATTAAATTTTTTAGGCTAATTTATATTCAAACAGTTGTTAGAAGAAACCAACTGCCTCCACGATTATCATTATTAAAAAGTTTTATAAGAAACCGGCCGCTCCCTCTAACAACATTAAAAACCAATAAAATGAAAAATTACAAGAAACCCCCCCAGCTCCACTATTATCATTATCAAATATTAAATTTTCTTTAAGAAACCGGCCACCCCCACTTTAAAATCAAAAAGAAATAAGAGGAATATTTACATTAAACTAGGTGACTGCACTATTTTAATTTTGAAATATTTTGAATAAGATACCAGTCCCTATTACTATTGACATTAAAAATCTGTAAATGTTTTAATGAATGAATTAACTAAATGCTTTTTGTGATGATACCTTTGACATAGCTTTTGAAATGCTTCAAGATAGCAAGCATCACTTACAGGAAGGTGTGTTAACAGACTTAAAGCTTCACTCCTTAAAAACGTTTTTAGATACTGACACGTCTCAACCGGTTTTATTGTAGGATTTGAATGTATAGTGGCATTAAATATATCATAAAAAATGATTGCCGTTCATTCAATAAACTTTTACTTCGGACTGTGAGCTCGTTGAGTTATTGATGGAGAAGGAAAAATCATTGGATAAAGCAAGCTTATGAATCCAGTTGTACAAATTTTAAACCACTAAATAATAGTTTTCCTCAAAATCTGGTATGTCTGATACTTGATACTTTGACTTCTTCTTTATCAAAGATAAGCGCTTCTGTTTTAGAGAATTAATTTAGAAATTTTTCTGCCGACATGAGACGTATCTTTAAGTCTTCAATATCAACTTCGACTGTTATGGTATGCAAATCTTTGACTAGGCCAGTCCCACAAGATTTGATTTCATACCTTTTAGATTTTTGTCTTAGTTGCCTAGGTCTGTGTGTTTTTATATAATTTTAATTTGCAACAAAAATAAATTCTTGCTCTGAACACTAACGACAGAATAAAATATGTCATGTATTAATATGAATTAAATTATTTTAGAAAAAATGATATTCTTGGTCAACTAATTTAACAAAATCAAACATATTTGCATTTAATTTCGATTATATAACAATTTCAGAATAAAATTAACCTCAGCGAAACACATCACTTTTTGCACTATTGAGAAAACAAACTCAAAATCAAACTAAACCCGATCGATTATTAGCTATCGATTATAGCTTACCTTTTCTATGTTTTATTTCATTTTGATATACCTTGGTCACTCCTATGCTCAACACAACAATGATATTACATGATCTCAAAATTATCATGAAATAAAAAAAAATAATACACAACACAAAAATCAAAACATAAATCTCAATATTAATAGACGTGGAAATAAAGCACTAAACCTAAGCAAATTGGCAGAGTAAGATGGATCGAGATGTGGTTTTTAGCATTCGATTCAAGAAGCTGTCAGAAAAGTTTGTGAACCTAGCCACTTTTCGGCAAATGCAAATTGCACCCCTGCATTAAAAAAATGCATTTTTTAAAAGTCCATTCAGTGATTTGATTAAAAAAAATCATAACTTGGTCAATGATCACAGAAATAGAACCATTTTTGTTATTCGGAAATTTTGGGGGCTTCTGAAAACAAATACGATGTCGGCGATGACCTCCGAAGTACCCAGGGCCCAAAGCGGGTATGTATAACTCATCTCCTGTAACTTTCCATAAACTCAGCTCGAAATTGATCGAAGTTCATTACTCGAGGGGTTTTAAGGCCCCTGAATATGAATCTGATGTCGGCGATGACCTTCGGAGTACCTAGAGGCCAGGATGGGTTATATAAACCTCATCTTCTGGAACTTTCCATAAATTCAGCTCGAATTTGATCGAAGCTCGTTACTCGGGGGTTTTTGGGATCGCTGAAGACAAATATGATGTCGGCGATGACCTCCGGAGTACCTAGGGCCCAAAACGGGTACGTTTGACTCATCTCCTGGAACTTTCCTTAAATTCAGCTCGAAATTGATCGAAGCTCGTTACTCGGGGGTTTTGGGACCGCTGAACACGAATATGATGTCTGCGATGACCTTCGAAGTACCTAGGGGCCAGAGCGGGCGATATACACTTCACCTCTTGGAACTTTTCATAAACACAGGTCGAAATTGATCGAATATCGTTACTCGGGGGGTTTTCAGGGTCGCTGAACACGAATATGATGTCGGCGATGACCCTCGGTGTACCTGTGGCTCAAGGCGGGTATATTTAACTCATACCTTAAAATAAGATTGTAACAAACATATGGAAACTCTTTACTCCAGGACTTTTAAAGTCAGTGAGGTTCTAGCTCTAGGTACTCCGGGGGTCATCATCGACATAATATTTGTGTTCAGCGGCCCCAAAAACCCCCGAGTAACGAGCTTCGATCAATTTCAAACTGAATTTATGGAAAGTTCCAGAAGATGAGGTTTATATAACCCGTCCTGGCCCCTTAGTACTCCGAGGGTCATCGCCGACATCATATTCATGTTCAGCTGAATTTTTAGAAAGGTCCAGGAGATGAGTTACACATACCCGCCCTGGGCCTTAGGTACTTTGGATGTCATCGCAGATATCAGCTTCGTGTTCAGCGGTCCCAAAACCCCCCGAGTAACCAGTTTCGATCAATTTCGAGCTGAATTTTTGAAAAGTTCCAGGAGATGAGTTATACATACCCAACATGGGCCCTAGGTACTCCGGAGGTCATCGCCGACATCATATTTGTGTTCAAAAGCCACTAAAATTCCCGAATAACAAAAATGGTTCTATTTCTGTGATCAAGTTATGATTTTTTTTAATCAAATCACTGAATGGACTTTTAAAAAATGCTTTTTTTTTATGCACGGGTGCAATATGCATGTTTGTGTTTACAAACATTTCTGATAGCTTACTGAGTCGAATGCAAAATACCGCATTTCGATTCATCTTACGCCTCTGCCAATTTGCTTAGGTTTGGCCTATATTTGTGGTTTATTTCCTCGCCTACAACCGTAACTCATTATGACGAAAGCTCATACATCCTTGCATAATACTTGCATATCTCAGTTTTTAGAATTGATACAAGTAAAGAAAAATGAGAATGAAATTTTTAAGGTGTATACAGACTTAGAAACATATGTTAAAACTTCTATGATGCAACGAATCGATCAACTGGCAAATGTCTAAACGTACAAACATTTTTAAAGTACTAAAAAAATGTTTACAAATTTGTTGATTGAATTTTTGCACTTATTAAACTTGTTGTATTTGTGTTTGATTTTGATTTCCAATTTAGATTATGCGTGGAAATAAGATCGGTCGTTACAAGAGCGGAGCATGCGCATTAGATTGGATTTATTATTTTTTATATAATTTGAAATGAGAGTTAATTTTTACAAATTACAATCAAAATGTTTACAAGTGACAGTTAAAAAAAGATTTCAGAATTCAATCAATAGTAGATTTTTATACAAGTGGTGAAAACGTCTCTTTTTGCGTGACTGAACTATTTGGGATAAGTTCAGGAACGCAAAAACGTTTTTACCACGCGTAGAAAACGTTATTTTTTTTACGCTTGTAAATATAAACGATAATATTTACAAATTCATCTATTAAAAACTTACAAAACGACATATCTAAATTTGACTGTGTAAAAAATAAACAAGATTGTATTTATATATAGCATTTTTACCAGTGTAAAATAATGTTATTATTGTGTTCGCCTACAGATGGAATAATAACAGGCGAACACAATAATAACAATATTTTACACTGGTAAAAATGCTATATAGAAATACAATCTTGTTTATTTTTTACACAGTCAAATTTAGATATGTCGTTTTGTAAGTTTTTAGTAGATAAATTTGACGATATGAATAATGAAAATAGTTCATATATTTTCTCTAAAAACATTTACAGATATTACAGATACTTTTTTTACCGACTGGAAGTCATCGTTTAAAGTATAAATTTAAAAAATTGTTGGTAAAGTTTCAATTGAAAACAAATCAAAATAAATTTTTTAATAAAATTTATTTTTTTATTTAATAAATTTTTTTTGGCGGAAAGAACTCAGAGAATATATTTTATATCTGACAGTCTGATTTTCTTTTATTTTTAATTGAAATGAACAGAAAAACACAAACAAATAATAATTTCATTTCTTTTTTTCGTTTTATTTGTATGAAATCAAACTTCCAGGCTACTTGATATTTTAAGAAATTTAAAAAATGAAATGGAAAATGACTAATATCAAAATCTAATCAATGCAAATATGATAATTAGGGTTAGTAGTTGAAAAAATTCTATATATACCTCGGTTGAGAAGACCAATATAGACCTCGAACATTATATCCCTCAAGTTTTCGGTCAATAATAGCTTACTTCTCAACCTTGTTATATAATGTACTATTTTTTTGTGTTGCGTAGGCTCAAAAATGTTTGAGCAACAGAATAATTCATTTTTTTATATTAAGAATAATATATGTCATATACCATCATAGATGTCAAAAAACGAAAATAAACTTATTTTTATTGAAGTCTAAGGGATAAAAAATTGTGTATGGCACTCGCGTAAATAAATTTTTCGATTGTAGTTAAAATTCTACGCTCAATGCACTTAGGTCATATATAACTATTGGTTTAATATGGTCTTCATATTTATATGTTTTTTGGAATTGGTAATTTCTGTTCTGATAAGAGCTCAGTCAATTGCAAGACCTTGTTTTGATAGATTTATCAAGTTTTTATTAAATAAACATTTTATAAATTCTGCTACAAAAAAACAGAAAAACAATGAAAGCTTTTCGTTTTGAATGAAAAAATGACACTACGTGATGTTTCACGTAGTGGAATTTTTCAGAATAGTTTTATTTGGAAAATGAAAAAAAGGTTCAAAATAAATAGCCTTTCTCAAAAGTATTTTGGACTAATCCAACAACCAGCCATTCTAGGTAAAAAATTGTCGAATCAAAACTAAGTTGTGAACACTAACAAACATAATACACTTACGCTTTTCTTTTCTAATAAATCCTACACACCCACTTCCACAAAACTGTGTTTTCTTCAAACTGAATACAGTAAATAATTGAGTCGTGACACCCATCAACCTTGATTACTTTCATGATTTAAAAAACCAATACACGATCGCTAAAAGTTTTGCAGTATACATGATAATGGTGGATATACATTTTTAATGCAAATTTTCTTTTTGTTTTTCATTCTATTTTACTGAACAACGAAAATTTAACATCAATTTTCAATTTTTCATTTTGTTCGTATTTTTGTAATCGAGGTCAATGTTATTGATACAATAATTTTCAGTTCTAAAAGAAAACTTAATTTTTTTTTTTTTTGTGTTAAAGGTAAATTAAATATTTTTGTTGTGGTTTGAACTTGAACTAAATTTCGAAATAAATATGAAAGGGAAATTCTAATGAAAATCGATTTAGAGAAAACAAAAACATTAATGAAGAAGAAAATTAAATTTATTTGTTTATTGTTTTTCGTTGGAAAATTTAATATTTATGATGCGATTATCGCTTTTTTATGTTTTTCTTAACGAATATGGTTTGTGGATAAATCAATTAGTTCTAATTTTTAAGAAAAGTTTTTAATTTTTGGAAAATTTCATACACATACGGGCCTCATTTTAATCTAGTTACATTTGATAAATAATTTATCTCTGTTGACGCATGGTGGAATCAGTTTTTGATGTAATACGTGAAAAGTGGTCAGTTTTAGTTCGATCTTTCTACAACCAGAAGCACCATCAATGGCTTAATTTCCATGAGATTGGATTATTCCTCTCATCAATTGTGTCCTCTCTGTATCTAAATGAAACTGTTTTTGAGCTATGTTGGCCTATTATAACACTCCCAAATGTGGAAAAAAAATTAAATTATTCGGAAAGAATATTCCTTCCAATGCTACAGAAATTCAACAGGGTTTTATTGCAAAAATGCCAATATAAACGCAGCATATGTAGTAATTCACAAAATATTTCTATTTAATAGGACTGAAATTTTAATTTAAAAATCCGCTACTAAAATTCTAATTTCTACTTTATCGCTTTATACTATATCGCGTTCCGTATACAGATATTTATTTCTAGTCGAATATCCTAATTTTCTTATTTGTTACATACTTCAAAGTAAATTTAAGTAAAACAAGTTGTAATATAGATAGATTTTAAGGTGTGGATAGGGAAGTGGTTATATAGACTGACCTGGACCTGGAAGTCCCGGGTTCAAATCTTGGTCAGACCAAATTTTTTTTTTCGAGCTTTTCTTAAAAATCTTCTTGAAGAGTTGTTTCTTTTTTTCGGTGACCCGTTTGTATATAATTCAGTGCATCTTCCAGCGTAATTCTATCTGTTGGTACAAAAATTTAATCAGTCATTTGATAGTGCTTTACAGATCCAGTGTAACCTGTAGCGTTATACGGTTGAGTATCAAGTAATGTATTAGATTCTTAGAAAATAAAAAACAGTATCTGATAAGAGTTTGAATAAAAAAAGCATCCGCGGGTGGATGTCTGTAAACGAGGACGTTTGTGAACGAAATCTTCAATATGTTGGAGTTCATTTAATACATTGGACATATTAAACGGTAAAAATTTGTTCGTTTTGAAAATTGTGGAACGTATCCTTAATTGTATTTTGAGTAGCATCCGTTTTTTTAACAGTTTTATTTTGTACAGTTTTACAGTTTTTATTTTATTTTGCACCATGTAAAAGAAGAATTGTGTGTACGCCGTTCAGCATAAATTGTTTTTATGTTGTGACGACAAATAGAGCCCAAGAATGTCATGCTCAATAATAATTTGATATTTAATTTTTTATTGTTTATTTTCTTGTTTTATTACTGGGCGCTGAAATTCCTGTAATTTCATTTATTTGAGAATTAGGTTTCCAGTCATCCATTATCAGAAACACATCTCCAACTGCAACAGGTTTCACCTTTTCAAACCATTTAGTTCGCCTTAATATAGTTGGCATATACTCTTTTGTCCACCGCTGCCAGAATTGCTGAGAAATTTTTTGCGAAATCTTCCAATTTTTGCCTAGAATCAGCACACCGTCATCAAATTCTCCCAAAGGCTTCATACCACTTGAACTTCCCAGCAGAAAGTGTTTGGGTGTCAGGGCTTCGTTTGTATTTGATTCGATGGGAATATACGTTAGTGGTCTTGAATTCACCACGTTATCGATTTCTTCCAGGCAACACTTCAGCAGCTCATCACTTGACCTTCTAGGTGGCAGGACAGCTGAGAGATTGATTTTGATTGATCGTACCAATCTCTACTACGCTCCTCCCATGTGTGGACAGCTTGGTGGTACAAAGTTCCACTTGATGATCGGAAACCCATATTATAGTTTTGGGTCCAGCTCTGTTTTTACAAACTCTTTCAGCTCGGTGCAGGTTCTTAGAAAATTGGTCGCGCTACCGCTGAGCTTTTCGATTGGGGTTCCCCTTCTCGAGATAAAATTACAGAATGCCATGATAAATAAGTCAGTGCTCAGTGAATGTGCGACTTCGGTATGGACTGCTCGCACGGTCATACATTTAAATAGAGCACCTCACCGTTTTTCGATTTTTCGGTCAAGATCGGTCCGAAATAGTCAACTCCGACGTAAGAAAATGGACGAAAAAAACTAGACAGCCTCGCTTTCGGTAAAACTGCCATTTCCGGGATGTTTGGTTTTGCGTTTTCATTCTTACATCTCTGACAGCAGTGAGCGATACTTTTGACTACTGTTCGTAGTTTAGGAATCGAAAATGTTTGCCTCATTATCCACAGTCTCATGATTACCGTGAAAAAAGTGTTGATGATAGTAGTCGATAATCATCATGGTGATTCGGTGTTTTTTCTTGAGTTTCTAGTGTCGAACGAGATGTAGTCTGCATTTTGAAGTCTTCTTCTCATCCACAGAATCTGATTTCCATCTAGAAACGGTGACAGTTTATGAATCGTGCTGGATTTGGGGTTTTTATCATATCTTAGGATAAGGGAAATTTCATCACCATATTCGTCACGCTAGGCCAACCAATACAACTCATATTCGGCAGTTTCTATTTCACGGACTGTAAAGGCACCAGACCAATTTACTTTCCTTTTCTTTAAATGGTCAAACACTCGTAAAACATAGGCCTGCGCATTTACTAAACGCTTCCATTTCGAGAATCTTGTTTGATCAGGAACGGCGAAGACCTCATCTGATTGATGATGAAACATTTGACGAACTTCTTCAGACAAATCAGCTGGTATCTGCAAGTGCTTTTCCACAGGCTATATAGACTCACGTTTGCACAAGAATGGAGAACCTGCAAACCATCTGCTCTTCGATGAAAGTTTTGACCTGTTTTTCCATTTAGTTGCATTGTCTGCCACGTTTAATCTTGTCGGAACCCAGCGCCATTCTCGAAGATCTGTTGAATCTAGTATCTTTCCAATTTGGTATGATTCGAATTGCTGGAACTTTCGATTTTATGTTCGCAACCAATACAGGACGTCGATTGAGTCACACAACAAAGACATGGAGTTAAATATAATTTTCTTCTGGTGTAGACTCGGTTGAAATGTAGGATCTTGTAACTTTGATTTTTTCAAGGGCTGCTAATAACTGCGTCCATTTTTGCCATTTTGAAAATTGTCTGTCATGGATTGTTTCATCTCAATCAACTGATGATTTCCTTATCTCTTAAAGGAGGATCTTCCGGTAGACTAAATAAAATGCTGTGAGGCTAAAGGGATCATATATGACAATTACCGTTCGTAGTACTTCCCTTTGCGTAGGTTTTCTTCTGCCACTTAAAATATCGGTACCAATGCGATCGTTTCGTTGTAGAAGTGATCTGCACTTGCGTTGCACCACATCCCCAAGTATTTTGGTATAATGGATCGCGTCACTGCTAAACATCAGATTTTAGCTTCCTGATACTTCTCTTCGCCCAATTCCGAAAAAATCCAGTTTCGAATATGAAATGAAATATGAAATTTATCATTCTCATCAGGGCTAGCCGACTAGATAAACTCTACCAAAAAATGTCAACGCTAATTAATATAAACCAAAAATTAGGTTACAACACTAGCGAAGTATAAAAAAAACAAAAAATTTACATAAACATATATTTAATAGATTCAGGTTTAGTCAATTAATTTCTCTGGTGATCACTCTTTTGTTATACTCTAGACATTCTAGAATTGAATAACAAACTCTCATCGGTGAGAAGAAGATGACTAGTCTTCAACTGTGTCTATTGACACAAGTAAAGATCTAGTCGGCTAGCCCGAATGAGAATGATAAACTTTTTTAATGTTTTAAATTTTCTCATTGGTTCGAAACTAGATCGCTCGAAAATTGTATGGATTGCAAAAAGTTTCATAATATGCACCATAATTTTTTAGATTCAGTTCTTATATTATTCTTGATCTGAGATTTTCCATCGGGGTGATGTGATATCACAAATAATTTACTGAATTAATTATTGAAATCTCTACCTCTGAAATATGAGTTCGATCGCTTTTAAAGTGCATATGCACAATTTATAAATATGGATTACTCTGCCTTAAAAAATCCTTGATGAATTCAAAGCCATTTAAGACTTATTTAGCTTTTGAAACTATTTATTGGTTGTGAAAAAATGGGATCCAATTAGCTTTTCTAGTGCTCTGTGGAGTAGACAAATGAAGAGAAACGGAAGACACCACAAGAATAAAATCTGAGGAAGTGGATAGTTTTTTGAGTTGGGTCGTATCGAGCAAGTGTTTCATAATTTTGTTATTTAAAAAAAATTAATTTCGGTTTCAATACTGTTACAACAGTTTCATTCGATTTCAATACAGCAAACCGGGTTTTAAAATTTTGCTCTAGTATTTATATATGGAATGTTTAAGATATTTATCCTACCTTCCCTGTATGGATCATTATTGTCAAGCCTGGGGCTCTGTAACCTTTTTCGTCCTGGATTTTTCGACCTCTCATCAAAAGCGCGCTATAAGAATGGTGAATGATCGAAATTTAACATCAAATCTAGATGGGCTACAACATCGTTGCACATATGCTTATCTTGTTATTTTTAATCATTATCGTCACCAGAAGTGCTCCGATAAAGTAAGATTCATCATTCCTCAAACATATTAGTTGACCGCTTTTTACTCGTCAATCAGTTTGAAAGAATGAAACTTCATTGTTCAAACAGCGTACGAATGGAATGTTCTCACCGAGTTAATAGTTTCAATTTCCTTCAATCCACAAACGTTTAAAAAAATTATCACCTTCATTACAATGTTTGACTTCATTAATCCAAACCCACAAAACGCTCAATTTTTCATTAATTTTACTAACATAATAATACGTTGTTTTTGCCAAAATGATTAAACCTGAAATGTTCCAATTTATAAAAATAAAATGACTACAAGACTCTACTAATAACTAGTATAGCGTCATAATTAATCAAAAACAAAGTTGTGTAGTAGGCAAACAAGTAGTTATTGAAAACTAAAAATAAATAAAATTATATTTATTTTTATCAAGCTTATTTATGTTATTGTAAACAACTAATTTACATTTTCTTGTTTTAACAAATAATCTTCTAATGATATTCTATTATATTTGTACAATTAGTTCAGACAGGCTGACCGCAGACAAAATTGCATATTAGGTCACCAATTAAACTCTACATCACGTCAAGTAAATTTTTTTTCTCTAATTTGACTGCTTCAAAGGAAAAACGAATTAAAATTAATTAAAAACAAATTGAACAATTATAACATTAATGGGGGAAATGGCCTAAAATTAGTTTCATAATAAAAATTTGTCGAGTGTTGTTAACTCAAACATATAACTTGAATATTTTTTATTAATTTTTGTTGCAATTAAAAAATTTACAGCGACAAATCTCATCCATCACTCATTACCATTTGAAATAATTAATAGCCATTGTGTTTGGCATTTAATTACTAATTCACAATACAATGAATCTCACAGTCGCAAATATAATTTTAATAAAAACAAAATACCCAAATTAATTCAAATATAAATAAAAATATAAAAACACTTTGGCAAGAATAATATAAACACAAACTTTACGACTTTTGTTAAACGAAAAATAAATAAATAGAACATGAGTATTTTTGCGCAAGTCCTGATACTTCATAAAAAATGATCTGTGTCAAATAATTTTTGTTATTTTGTTCCGACGATCGTTAAAAAAACTGTTTCAATAGAATATGCAGATATGACGTTTATTTGCGTAACGAGGTAAGATAATGATTTGAAATAAACTGTTTTAGTGAATTGTTTTTTTTTTGTCAGATCATAAAAAATTTATTTTTAGAAAGTAAAATACTTTTTATCGTCTAGATCTCGGAACAATGTGATTTTGTTTACGACATTGCATAATAAAAAATGTTTATGGAAGGAAAAATAGTTTTTCATTATATTTTGTTTACTTTTTTGCTTTGTCTTTCTCTTTTCTTGTTTCCATTTTTCATTCTTTCTCTTTTCTTCTTTTATTTTTGTTCTCTACCATTTTTGTCATGTATTCCATTTTTCTCAATTAGTTTAATTTTATGTTTTCCTTATATTCTCTATTGCCCCAACTCTTTTGTTTTTTTTTTGAACTATAATTTGACTTAACATTTTTCCAACTGTAACAAACGGTTATCACATTTCTTATTCCGTTTTTAATATCATAATAAGCTTTTATAAATTGCATAGCCTTATTTGACGTTAAAGTGTGACGAAAGTGGATGAATACGTTAATCGTTACCATAACATTGTTTTTTTCTTTTTTGAAATTATCTTATATGAAATAAGCAAATGAATTCCTTACAGATATAATAATCCCTCTTGAAAAACTTTAATCTTTCCGTTTAATTATTCTCTATGCATATGTTTGTTTCTTGTACGATTTTTTTTATATCAAAATGATGGAAGTAAATGAAGTTATAAATATACGATTTGAATTGAAATATAGTTTGATTCAACGTGGAAGTCCCAATCTTTGCAGATATTATTTTAATAATAGATACTAAATTTATTTTGGGAACAAGATACGAAAATTTTAACGATTGCACCCAGAAGCACAGACATTCATTTGCATTTTGTTGTTTTTTTTCATACGAAATGTGTTAATGTCGGAAATATAATTCTTCACAGCTTATTAGTCTTCCATTTTAAAATTAAATTAACTCAAAAGATGCGGCCATATCTAATTCGGGAATTTCAATATATTTTTTCAATTTACCTCTCTGGGATCAATTTGTTATTTTTTCTTTTCAAAAAAGTAGTTATTTTGGTCTCAATAGGAACCAATAACTCAGCCTATCTTTTACCATTCATTTGAGATGAGTACAAAACCTGCTTGCTTTGACAATGGCTTGTTTTTTACCGAGGCAATAAGGTAAAAGATGGTAACTCAGATTATATCAAAAATTTATTTTAGAATTCTTCGCCCAGTTTGTTCTGTAATTTTGGAAATGTGCGTTTCTTCCAAGTTAGTCATATATTAACTAGGATGTAGGTTATATTATCGACATTTATGGGTGGTTTGAGGAATTTATTATCAAAAGAGGAAATAACAAATTTTAATTTGTTTTAATTTTTAATCAAGGCACACAAATAATTTTTTAAAACCTTTGAAAACAAACTGTTATAATTTTTAGTGATCAGAGAGATTAGCGTTTTTCTTTATAACACAATTACATTAGCTTAGGAATATATTTTTCTTTCTACCTGAACTGCAAACTCGTTTGATCGCCCGCTCCTGTAATTTAGATAAATTATTGTAACCCTTCCATTAGATGGCAAAGAGTTAGCAAAGAGCTCAAAAAGTAGGCTCAATGATGCTGAATCATGATAAGTTCGATAATCCTACAGTTTCTTCTTGGATCCAATAAAGTTCAATGGACGAACACAGAAAGATACAAGGTCTCGAAGATGTTCAATCAAGAGGTCAGCTCTATCTCTGGCGTTTACATCCCATGGAGGGATTTTGCCATCTGTGTAATCAGCTTCCAATCATCTCATTTCATAACCAGTTGACCCCAATTTCCTTTCCGTGACATCCTTTATCACGAAGGTCTTGGATGATGTCATCACGCTAGCTTCGACAAACACCAGCTGGTTGTTGTTACTTGTTGGGACGCTTTTTTATCATTCTATCTAATGCCCTTTCTACATTACCAAGCTATGTAATCCGATTGAATATAATGAATCCGATAACATAGTAGCCTTCAAGAAGTTGTCTGATCTCATGATTCATGTAGATTCTACGCTGATTTTCAGCAACCTTACATGGATAATAAATTGTTTGTATGACCTTCCTCTCGAATGTCGACAAAATTCTACAATCCAGTGTCCAGCTTTCACTTCCAAACGTAAGCAAATGTCGGATTAATGCTCTGTAAAGTGTGAGTTTGCACGACTGAGAAAGATGTTTTGTTCGCAAAAGTTTTGAGCATGCGTAGAAAACTCTGTATGCGGCTGAGACATGGGCTTTGATATCTGCCTGCATGTCATTTGACGATGTTATTACAGACCTGAGGTATTTGAAGTTTTCCACGCGTTCCATTTCATAGTTGCGAATATTCAGATTGCCGGGAGGTATATTCCTGGATGTTGTTAAATGTTTAGTCTTGCCGGCATTGATGCATAATCCAAGTCGTTTAGCATTTCTTTCAAGCTGAGGAAGACTATCCTTAATATCGCTTGGTCTAATTTCGGAAAGCGCAATATCATCTGCATAGCCAATAGTTTTACTAGATTTTTTGAATATGCAGTTTTGTTTCTCAATTAAATAGTACGGGCGTGAGTGCATCACGTTGTCGAACACCTGATGTTATATAAAAAGAGTCAGAAACTGACCCTTCGATTACTGTTCTACAGTTTGATCCCGAAGTTGTGAGTTTGCACAGAGAAACAAGTTTCGCTGGGATACAATGAGAGCTGTTTTCCATTCAGCAGGTAGTTCTTCTTGGTCTCAGATGGCAAAAATCGGATCGTTTATACGTGAGACCAGAGCTGCTCTTCTATTTTATAATAGTTCTGCAGGGATTCCATCGATACCCGGTGATTTACCATTTTTTATTATTTTGATGGCAGCTTCCACTTCTTCTATTGTTGGGTAAGGGACAAAAATCTCTTCACTTGACGGAGCATTTGCTCGAATAGGATGAACTTCATTCGTGCTTTTCCGAAGGTCTTGAAAGTGGGGTCGTCATACTGCGTCAATGGGTTTGTTCTGCATCTTTAGGTCACCAGAACAACCTTTTTGCACGTTTATATAGCGAGCCGCTTGATCTAAGACAGACGTCCGCTCCAAGCCGCCCGTAACATGGAGAACAGACGCTTGAATTGCATTAGTTATATGGCACCAATGACTCGCCATGGTGCAAAATCACTGAGTATAAGCAGTATTTACTCTGCCCCTCTCAACTACAAAAACCGAAATCTGTTAGCGTTACCCAGGTAACACGGCGTGAACGTAGAATTTTTGATTTTTGCCACCCTCCAGAGACCTCTCATTCAATTTGCTCCGTTAAGACTGTCCCCTGTGGGACAACCAACATGTCAACATCTTGTGAACAAACACATGGTACGGTTTGGAAAAGGAAATTATCCAATATGCCATTTGATTTAAAGTGTCTTGAGGTGACTGTGGGACAATGTTTGGCTCTCTCAGGGCTGCAAAGTATTATGTTAGAACCTAGCTATCTAAGCATAAAATATTTCTGTAAAGCAGACCATTTAAGAATATTTCCTTTTTTTACAAAGGTCTTAAGCTTTTGAACATGAGAATGGCAAAAAGGACTCAACAGTCTGCCCTTCCCTCTGCAGACGATTCCTTCGCTCTAGTAAATACTCCTCAATGATTGAATGCAAAAAAATATCTTCCTTTTGTCACCATAACTTCATCTATTGTGATAAAATCATCACATTTTCTAAAAATTTGACACAATAGTTCCAAAGTTGCTGTCACAAATTTTAAGTTTATTTTTCATAACTTGACATAAATTAACACAATTGATCAAAATAACATGAAATAATTTTTAAGGAGTTCTTTACACTTAATATGTTAAAAGTAATCAAACTAAGTTTCCCTAACTTTAACATTAATTACACAATGGATTAAAACAATATTTTCGGGTACAAGGTCAGTGCAACCTAGTTACAATATTTAATCAGACGTTTGTAATGAAGCGCTGCTTCGGTGAAAAATCAACGAATCTGCATAGCAGGCCGCGCACCTAGCGAGTTTTTTACGCCCCAAACTAACTTCAGTAAGTGGGGACGAACAATATATATACCTGTTACTCCAGCACAAATATTGGTATTGTGCGCATGATAGGAACGGATGAAATAAAGAAGCAAGTGAAAGACTCTGGCGACCCCCATACGTGAAAAAAACCGCGATCACCCCGTTCAACCCCACATTCACTCACACATCCACCCGCTCTCGCACTTCATCCACTCATACACACACACACACATACGCATACATACATATCCATAATCATTCATGCATACAAATAAAACAAAATCAAAATATGACTCACCCCATAGTTAGTCCAGATCCCATTCCCCATTCCAGCTTCGTCTAATCCGTCATACCTATGACATCAGCTATACATACGTGGTGTCGCAAAAGTAAACAGGTTTGAGTGGCAGTTATGGTGGGCAGCCGCTGCACCCAAAATGTACCGTTCGTTACGCCACACAGAGCTACGGCGATTATAGTAAGTTCAGTAATAGATATAAAAGTTGTTGCGGCCACATGAATCTAAGGCGATTGTTGTTCTTAAGCTTGGTAATAGATGTGAAAATTGTTGCGCCACACAGAACTACGGCGATTGTGGTAAGTTTGCTGATATATATGAAAATTGTTGCGCCCCACGAAACTAGGGCGATTGCTGTTCTTAAGTTCAGTAATAGATATGAAAAATGTTGCGCCACACGAAACCAAGGCGATTAATATCTTAAACTCGCTATACGCTCATTATCTGTTCTCACACGGCAAATGAAGAAAAGGCTTGAGCCATTGTTCCCCTGAACAACGTTTAAAGATAACAACACATCCACATTTACATATAACAATTGTTTTTTATTCTTTTTATTTGGGTGTTTTAAAATAAATCGTTTAGCAGTCCCGGTTACTCGGAAGAGTCCCGGCTACAAACACCAAAAAGAACAAATTACACTTCATTTTAATTTTTATTTAAAAAGAACTAATTACACTTCGTTTTAATTTTTATTAACACATAATAATTTGCCTACAGTTCTATACATCTACATTCAACTAACAGTAACTTAAGTTTTTATTTTTATTGTTATTATTTTGTTTTTGTTTAATGGGAAAGATTTAAAATTTATTCGTAATTTTGACAAAACATCACGACTATTTTAAAAATAATACTAATAATTGTCTATTATAATTTACAAAAAAAAATAGAAAACAACCAGTGACCAAACAACTTGGAGGTCATTGTTTGTATTTAGGCTACACTAACTTGTCCCCGTTATACTAAGAACAACTGGTACGCTTCACTAGGTATTTTCTTTTATACAAAATAGGATAAAACTCACTTTATTCGGACTGGGTGAAGGTCACTATATGTCTTTTACCCTTATTTTCATGTTAAGAATCTACATAAAATTTCCTTTTTTTTTTGTTTAAAATAAAAATGTTTATCAAGATATTTTCCGATTTAATAATATGATTTACTTTACTCTATGATTTACTCTACTCTGTAATTTACTTTACTACTCTTTACTCTAAATAAGTAACCAGATAATGCATAGCGCCCAGTCTAAAAGTTCATATTACAAAAAAATTTTACCTTGTAAACCAGTTTGAGTTGATTTCCGTAAACCTGATTTCATCAACAAAACTGGATTTTCTTTTTATGGTTTTCCTTCCTTAAAACCATACAGGGCACGTGACGTGGTTATCCCAGCTTCCCGTAACTCGGTTAAATTTTCTAGTTAGGTGTTGTTTCTCTGGATTAAATTCAATGAAGCCAACCATTAACCTAAAACAATCCTCTGACTTATAGGTAATGACCGCCACTAACGACACAAATAGATAAACATTTTGTTTTCTTTGGTTGTTCTTTACACAACAACACTACGACGATTCTATTCTTTTGTTTCACTACACGGATGGTAACGTTAAAATAATAAAGAGACGGATAAACTAAATTTACTAATAATTCGAATGAATTTGATCCGCGATGTAACGAATTGTATCCGAATCTATCCACGGCAATTTTTGTTTTTATTTTAATCAAAAATAAACTCAACAATTGATCAATTCAATGAACACACTACACGAAAACGTCAAGACAACCAATTTCAAGCAGACAAAAAGTCGAATAAGAGACCGAGGACATCTATCGGCTCTTATTTATAGTAACATTAACGGCCGTTTATAAACAATAACAAAACGATAAGTTTGTTTCTTGGAATTTTTGTTAATTATTGTACCCACTAAGGATTTTGCACAACTGACTCGCATCAAACTAAAAAAAATCATGTAAAAAGATGTTTGCGAACTGAATGCAAGAAATTGTGTTTGAAAAGGGTAAAAGCAACTTCAAAAGTTCTTTTTAATATAAATTTAATGCGTGTGAGAAAGTAGTGCGACTCTAAATTACGGAAATTGGATAATAGCTTCATAACACGTTAAGTCCTTATCCCGGCATGAAACAGTATCAGGTAGTGAAACATCCACACAATTTGTAACATATGGAATGTTTGGCACCTTAATTTGTACCAAAAAAATTTTTACTTCTCCTTTGTCACATGTTTTCTACTGCCAAAAAATAGTTTACTTATTAATTTCGATGTCTTATGACATCATATCCTTTTCCTTATTTAAATAATAAAATAAAGTCAATTTTATTCGTGTTCAATTGAGTTTGAAGACGTCGACTTTTTTAGATACTACTGTCAATGAAAGCTCAGTTTAAGAATAAGTATTTAAGCTAAAGAAAAGGAAATTAAAATAATATTTTTAGTTCATGTGATATTGGGTGTGTGCAAACAAATTATATATAAATTCGATTATGTTATTTTGATCAACAATTTTTTTAAGAAAACATTTTAAAAAATCTATTCAGAAGTGTAGATGTTATCCCGGCTTGAGATTATTTCAGGATGTGAGGTGTCATCACGATTTGTGACTTATGAAGTGTTGGGCACACTACGACTTTTTATCTTCCGTTCTTCGTAATAGGTCTTACAATTCTAGAAAATAGTTTACTTGCCTTATGACATCAAAATAAGGAAAATAGATAAAGCAACGAAGGATATATAAAAAGTCTTCGGCAGTTTTTTCAGCATTCCTCTATCCAAAATATTTTTTTTCAAATTCTTGCTTTTCAAATGTCAAAAAACTTTAATGCATTAAGTTTGGGATTTTAGCACATTGGCTGTGGTGTATAAAATTTTCCACCGTCTAGATGAAACTTTTTCATGTAGATCAAAGCGTCATAGCTTGGGATAAGATGTGCTGAGGTCTCTTTCTCCAATCGACGAAATCTACATAAGTTTGTTTCCTCCATTTTACCTTTGTTGATGTGTTTTCTTAATATGCAATGTCCAATTCTCAGGTTTCTTCTCGCCTAACATCTACTATAAGTTTTATTCTTTGAAGCTTACCAGCCAGTTTATTATACAAGTAACTAAGCTACAGCTTGTTAAAGCCTCTTTTAACACACTTTTATTTACCTGGAGATTCAACAGGTTCGTTGACTTGAATTTTTTCATCAATTTTTTAGCAATTTCCCATTATGGGATTAGTCTCAAATTTTAAAAAGTTTGTTGAACCTGTTTGTACGCGTTTCTAAAAGATATAGACCAAAAAAATTAATAAACTGAAAAAAAATTCAATTTTTAATTAATTTTTTCTTTATTTATAAAAGCTTCAACATTTATATGAAAACTAAACTTTTTGAAATTTTTTTATTTCTCTATGGTAATGGAGTATTCTATCAATCTGACTATTATCTAAAATAGATAGGTCTCCAGTATGACATGCTTCAAACTTCGATTATTCTCTCCAAGATCCAACAAAGCACATAGACGAAATACAATTAACATTGTAAGATACTGTGTAACTGTGTATCAAAAGATAAGACTAAATTTGATGTACACGCAGTTTTGTGTACAACATTTTTGTCGCATACTCAAGTGATAAATTTGAGTAATACGAACACGAAAAGAGTAAACGAGTTAGCATGTTCACCGTTAGATTTTGAAAAAAAATTTCACAGATACTTCACATCTTGATTACCATCTAGATACTGGCGTACCTGGTTTTAACCATTCTTAATGTTAATTCTACTCCTGCAAATACCAACTTCTGAAGTGCAAATGGTTTATAAAACGTTTGTGACCAACTGCTCATACAAATCACCTAGCATTACCATGTAGTCAAGTGTGTGAGTTGATCTTTTAATACGCTTACAGTGCCATAAACAAAGTGTTTTTCGACTAGAACAGTCTTAGTTTCAGTAGGTGTCTGCTTGTCTGTTTGGAACAGAAACTAAAAATGTTTCAATATGTTCCGCGTATCTGTAGCTAGCGAAATCTTAAACTGACCAAGTTCTTTAACGGCTTTCTATAACCAAGATATAAAGACAAATAGGTACAGATAAAAATAAATAATAAAATAAAACTAAAAACGAGGTTTTATATAAATTCTTAAGAGCAGCTGCTTGTAAATCTTCGTAACTCATTAAAAACATAAATCGTAAATGATTAGCACTTTTTTGTAAAGAATTTATTTTCCAACAAAATGTTTATATGTTTTTTTTAGATCTACATCTGAGATATTTAAAAAAATCCACGATTTTATCAAAAAATCAATTCGATGATTTTTCGGCACGTGTTTTTTTATTTAAAAAAAAATGCTCTCGTATTTTTTTCATCAAACAAATTTTTTTTACGGCGCTTCTGATAAACGCTATCGACTGCCGTGTAGCGAATTAAAATTTTAAAATGGCAATCTTAAAATGGCTGTTGTTTTTATCCAAATTTTTTACATTGGAAGTGAAAATAAAGTTTTCGTAGATTCCAGAAAATTGGACTTTGGAAAATCATAGAAATTTTAAAAAGAATTTCGCCTTATATTTGCGCTTATAATTTTCTAGATATTTTGTACAAAATTAGTGAAGTTTCAAAATATTGGAAGAAAATATAAAAAATAATGGGGATGTCAACCCTCTAACCCTTATTATTGGGTTATTTTTAAATTTTATGTTTTTATATTTTCAAGCCGCCATTTAAAAAAAAAAATTGAATTCGACCCGGAATTTGAAACTCTATATCATTGCCAACAGTTTACGCTCAAAAACGATATCTTAAGTTTGTGTTAGCACCCAAATTTCACGGATGGTTCTACTAATTAGATCAAAACAGCGGCCATTTTAAGGTCGCCATTTTGAAATTTTTGGATTCGTCATATGGTATGGTGATTTGATATTACAGCTGTGAAGCTTGTTTTACGCTAGGAAAATTGTTATATAATGTTAAATATATATTATCAGTTTCTTCTACTTATAGTGGAGGCGCCTTGTTATTTATATATAGTTACTATCGAAAGCTCTCTTCAACTTAAAAAATTGAGAGCTTGGAATTTTTTTTCTATGGTTTTAAAAAATGACTAGAGCAGTGTTTCATTTGACGTGATCAGCGAAATGCAACACATAGCTGTTGAGCAATCTGCTCCAACAAAAATCTTTAAACTAAACAAAAAAAATTCGTGCATTGTAGTACGTCATAACAACGTAATATCAAACAATATATGTAGTTTTGTTTATTGCTTATTTCCTTTTTAATATCTGTTTGAAATTTGTTTTAAGTTATTTTTTTCCACTTGTACTGATGTCTGGCCAAGGAATCTATCTATTTCTAGTGGTTATTCTGCCCCTTGGACTTTTTAAACTGTTTTAACTAACCTAAATATTCACTAGATATATTCATACTTTTGGAATTTAACGGGTTTCTGTTCAAAACGGGTCTACTGATTTTTAAGATATCGTGAAAAAATTTATATCTCACTTTTTTGTTTTTGTGGTTTGAAATTTTTGTTCACCTTGTTTTACTTCATACAATTATCAATATAAATGCCACCCTATTCACTAAAACACATTATGCGATATTATTTGTTTGCTTTTATTATATAGTCAAAATAAAAATAAAACATATTTTATCATGGCCAATTTCCCAAAGGTGTTCAACCCATATAAAGGATGGTTAAAACACAATTTGTGTAAAGAATATATTTATATATTTCACTCAAATTATCCTTCAGTTTGATGTAATTCAAATATGTTAAACAAAATTAAAAACCTCGTTGTCCTTAAATTTCACAGAATTTCTCTCTATTTTTCTCTTTTGGTATGAAAAACACTTTTCCGTTAAATGTTTCACAATAAAAATTTTTTCACTTTAATTTACATGTCATAGAATAGTCAAATATCAAAAGTTTAGAGGAAATGAAAGAAAATATTTGTAATAAAAAAAAATAACACATAAATATTATTTCTAATTTCTATTTCACCGTTTAGCACAGTTCATTTTCTTGGATTTTTAAATGATAATAAAAGAAAAATTTTTATAACTTTTTTTAAAAATAAAAAAAAATTAAATAAAATAATATATATAAATAAAAAAGAAAATTAGAAATTTCAAAATAAAAATAAAAAGACATGCGCAAATGATGATTTGATATCACAGCTGTGAAGCTGATTTTACGCTGGGAAAATTATTATATAATGTAAAATTTATATTATCAGTTTCTTCTACTTATAGTGGAGGCGCCTTGTTATTTATATATAATTATTATAATTTAATTAAACAATTTCTTTCCATTTTCATTTACATCTTATATCTTTCTTTTTTTATAATTTAATCTTCTAATTTTTTTTTTAAATGTATTTTTATTCTTGTTCTTCTCACCGTTGTTGGAGTATTTCTAAAATATATTAAATTAAAAAAAAAGTTACAAAAAAAAAAAACTAAACACACATATATTTAATTTCATCTTCGACTTTTTGATTACTATTCAAAGTGATTTTTCTCATAAGACTTATCATTTTTGAAGAAAAAAAAAACTTGGTTGTATACGTTTTTGTAAATAATAAAACAAAAAAAATTTTGTGATTCAATTTAAAAATAAAAACGAATTAAAAGTTTAGTAAAAAAAAAATGAAAAGAAAATTTGACAATAAATTCATATCATTCCGTGTAACTTTTAAAACCTTCTTCGTTTTCTAAAGTAAACAAAATAATTCGATTATAGTTATGTGTCATGTGTAAAGTGAAGTAACAAAATATCAAAATAAAAATAATAATATCATATCTCATAATCACCAGTGTTATCTTATATGTTCGTTTTCTGCATGCATTTTCTTCCATACATAACAAAAAATAAATAGAAATATGGAAAACGTTGCATTGTAAAACCGGTTATTACAAATACTTTTAACATGGCGGATCTCGGTTTTTCCTCTCAAAACAATAAAAAAGAAAAGTAAAAATACAAGTTGAAAGAAGAAGAAAATAAATTTTTCAGTTTTATTTCAAACATTTTTCATTAATGAAAAGAATTTTCTTTTTTATGTTTTCATTGTTGTTGTTGTGTATTTGTTGTTATAATAATTATGAATTAAATGTTAAATGTTATAATTAATTAACTTTAGTTTTTTGATCACCTATGTGAGCTAGTTACGAAATTCGATGGTGTGAAAAAAAAGTTGTTATTGTTATTAAAAAAAAAAGAGAAAATAAGTTTCATAGTGATAACGATTGCGTACGCCAAAGTGTTTTTTATTATAATTTAGTTGTTTTATTAATAAAATTGTGTGATAAATTAGTTGTTAAAGAATTAAATAAGGATTACGAAATTAGTGGAGTAAATAGGAATATACAATTTTGTTTTTTTTTGTGTATAGTTATATAATGTTTTGTTTAAAATATTTTATTTTATAATTCACATTTTATAATCATTAAATAATAACCATAGTTTTTCTTATCATTGCAGTTTCTTTGTTATATTTTTATAGTTATTCGTGATATCCAAACTGAAAAAAATGATGACAATAACAAAAAGAGAGATAAAGGGTTAAACATGAATAGTTAACTAGGAAAATTTTATGTTAGATAATAAACAGATTTTGAAGGATAAAATGAAATAAGAGCATAATAGGAATATAACTGTAACAGATATTAAACAAGACAAGTTAATGTTTCTTATTAGGAATCCAATTACAGATATGAGAAAATAATAATATACATTTCAAAAATAATAATATACAAAACAATTATCAAATAAGTATATATAAATATATATATGTACATATATATATATATATATATATATATATATATATATATATATATATATATATATATATATATATATATATATATATATATATATATATATATATATATATATATATATATATATATATATATATATATATATATATATATATATATATATATATATATATATATATATATATATATATATATATATATATATATATATATATATATATATAAATATATATATATATATATATATATATATATATATATATATATATATATATATATATATATATATATATATATATATATATATATATATATATATATAAACATTTATATATATATATATATATATATATATATATATATATATATATATATATATATATATATATATATATATATATATACATATATAAATAAATATATATATATATATATATATATATATATATATATATATATATATATATATATATATATATATATATATATATATATATATATATATATATATATATATATATATATATATATATATATATACAGTAAAACTCGTTTATAAAGTACGGTCAAGGGACCGACGTAGGCGTACGTTATACACCATGGTACGTTATATCCAGAAAAATTAAAAAAGAATAAGCAAATTTGCCTGTTATGCTCATTATATCATTGTATTTCATATTAAATTATTTACTGCATGTTAATTGATATAAAAGCGATCACAAAAAAATAGCAACATACAGTTTAAAAACAATTTATTATCATAAAATAATTATGTTAAAGCTAATCAAATCGATGCTACATAAACATATGTATGTTAATATTTTCGAATGAAAATGTTTGCATATGTGGCTACTCAGATTAAGCTTCGATGAACAATTTTTTTACTGAAAAATACTCAGTAATTTTCTGTTGTTTAAGGCAAAGTTGAATAATATTTTCCACTTTAATTACAATTTGGTCGTCAATTTGCATTTGATCAAATCCAGGCTGCAAAC